>OX596008.2:26125322-26648739 GCA_951394115.2 Drosophila phalerata | reverse complement strand
AAATCTTTTCGCTATAATCAAATAGCGAATTTCAGTCCTTTCAAATTACACATAAATATGTACATACATATATTTCAAATTCTTAACTTTTTATTTCATTCAGTTGTTCCAATTTTTAAATTTCTCGCCACTATTTGAAAAATAATTTACATTTTTGTCAGATTGTGTTTGATTCGATGTTTAGATTTTTGGAATTTATTCACTTTGTTCAAATTTACGGCTGAAAAAATTAGCTGTGTTTTAAAAATAGAACACAATTTTCTTGAATGGCAGCGCACTTTTAATATTAAAAGATATTTCTCAAATGCAATTTTTCAACTTATCTTTCATATTTTCTTTTTTGCCACTGATTACAAAATATTTGTTTACTTTTCAATTACAAAACAACACAAGAAAAAAATGAATTATTAATTCACCAATTTTCCAAATTGGACTTTTCACTTGACGCACATACTTTACACATACATACATAGCTTCATGCATATACGAGTATGTATACATATACAATTTGGGATTTCTTTTGATACACTCGAAATATAACTTATACAGATCGCTGCAATCTCTTTCCCACTAATTGCACAGGCAAAGCGTTTTTTCCGGGCAGACGAGATTTTCTCGTATTTAATAGTCGTTGCGAACGTTTTGAAAATCGACGAGAAACTAAATTTAAAATATTTTCGAAAAGCTCAAACTAGCCACGGTGCGACTGCAAGTGGCTCGAACAGATCAAACAGTTCTCTCTCGCTCTCTTTGTCTCTTTACCATTCTTTTCGTCTCTTTGAGATGCGAAAATACTCCGGACAAAAAGTTATCCTGGAAGATTACTAGAAGGATTGTGTCGAAATATATGCATATATTATATCAACTTTTAGAATTGTAACAGAAACATAAATTTTTAATAATACCAAAACTTAAAAATGGATTTTATTTAATCCGAAATCAGCTTTGAGCGAAAGAAAAGTACTAATTTGTACTCAAACAAAACATACGATCCACATATTGACAGCACTTCAATGGAGTCCACACATTATTGGAATTCAAATGCAAGACAGACTTCACATTACTGAATTTATTAAGAAATCATAAAGTCGACAAAGTAGAACATGGATTACAAATTGTATTTAAGTGTGTGTGTGTGTGTATGTGTGGTGTTTTTAGTTATTTAATGAATGTTGTGTTCCGCTATGTATAGACAGTATTTTGTATGTATGTTATTTTGTTTGTATAAATTACTTAGAGATTATTAGTCGATATGAACTAATGCAGAGTAATAACCATATGTATGTATGTATGTATATTAATTTATGCAAGTATGAACTAAGTGGAGGTGCTGTGTATGTGTGTGTTTGGAAAATTAATAATGTGCCATTTGAAGCGAATACAAATTAACAATGATGTTTGACTGACGATGATGATGATATTGCAACGTTGACATTGCTGTAACAGCAACTATCATCATGTTGAACTGGCATCCGCAATAGACATCGCAACATCCTCCTCGTCCTCCAGTTCAGTTGCCGTCGCAGTCACTGTCGCAGTCGCTGTCGACGTCGCTGCCACCGTCGATTTGCCAGTTTCTGGCGTGCTATGAGCAGCAGGTCCGTTATTATTCTCATTGGCATTTGTGTTCTCAACAGCATCCACAACAGGATCCACAACAGCTGTAGCTATACCTGTCGCATCTTCAACAGTGTTGGTTAACGGCGGAGCAGCGCTGGAAGCGTTGACTGAGGCAGTGTTGTTTGCTGAATTATTGCCCGCCAGCTCAGGGCTGCTGTACAACTGTATGACTGAGTTGTTGTTCATGTTCTCCACTGAGGCACCTGATATGGACAGATCGTCGGCAGAGTCATCCGCCTGGCTATCCGTTTGCACCGCCTTCTCCTCGAGCAGATGATCAGTGTCGCGTATGGGACGCTGCGCTGAACCGTAATGCTTTGATATATCCAGCAGTTCACGCAACGTTTCATTCTCCATGCGCAGCTGTGATATTGTCTGCAGTTCCCGCTGCACATTCTCATCATCGGCAGTCGCCGCCCGATGCATTACCGCTGCCATTTCGTTGATTTTGTCCCTCTGATCCCGTATCACCTGCCACAGGCGCTCGTTGTACAGCTCCTTGAAATTGAATTTGCTGTCGAGAACCTTGGTAACTGTGTGTTCGCGATACTTTTGCATCATCAGCTCCATGGCCCGCTCGTAATCCTCAATGCAGATTTTTAGCTCGCGATTCTCTTTAAGAATTTCGGAGCTGTTGACATTTTGTTGCTGTATGCGATTCACCATATCCACATTGGATTTGTTATTTGAGATGCGATTTAGGGACTCTACATCGTCCTGATATTGTCGCAAACTCTCCACCAGACGATTGTTCGTCTCCGCCTCCTCCAGCAACGCTGTCCCCAGTGCATCCAAATCCTTGACACGACTGGCCATGCGCTGTGCGTCCATTATCATCTGTCCCACCGATAGGTTCGACATATTGCCAGCCGCTCCTCTCAAAACTGAATTCCCCTCAAGATTCCAATTCCTTTTGTTTGTAGCACAACTCGCGTTCTGCAACAAAGAACAGTTTTAGCTACGTTCTTAGACTTTCAATCGCATTCGCATTTGCATAGTTACGTTGCAGTTTGTTTAATATTATTATTTATCCAATCATTGAAATTTTACAATCAACAAAACCACCAAAAAAAGTTACTATTAGAAATTTTGGTGCGACCCAATTATTTATAGGTGGTTTGACAGCTGACAGCTGAGAAGGTTGCCATCGTATTTTTCACAATCAGCTTTGCATTCTATGTTATCGGCTAGCAAGCAGCACGAAATATCGACTTATCGTTTAAGATTTAAATATTAACTGATTGTACTTTTTCAGGTTTAGTATATTAACAAATACGCTATTTTATTATAATAAATTTATATTTAAAAATAACTCTTTATGTATTCTGCAACTTTTTTTATGAAACCGAATATTAATTTGCAGCTGTATAGTTTATCATCTAACTTGGCTTTATTGGAAGTTAAAACTCTCTTTTTAACTTTTTGAATAAATAACTTTTGGACAAATTAAAATTAGATTTTAGTGTTTTTTTCGGAAGGTTAGCAAAATTTATTGTCATTTTTTTTTTACAATACTATGAAGCTATCAGTACAGAATATCAACTTATAACGAGAGATGGAAGACTATGCTTAAAATCGTATATTACTAGACTAAAGAAATGCACATGAGGATCAAACATCCTCCATATAATATATATGTAAAACATATCATCTAATATGTAGAAAACTAATTAAGTACTTAAGCTAATTACATTTGTATACATATGTAAGTACAAACTGTTTAAGTAGTAGTCTTTTTTTTGTCGTTATTTTGAAGTTTAAAGAATTTTAAAAGAGAGGTAGAGGAGTAGCGTACATCTAGATATATGAATATAGACTAAAGATCACGAGATTATACGCCGACGCTGTTCAGGCTGCCGGAGGAGAGATTCTCCGACCGACTGGAGAGACGAGTGCGCTTATGAATGATACGTCCTGGCTTATTATTTGACTGGAGTCGAGGACTGTCTGCAGAGGTTGCAAGTGCCCCGTCAGTTGGCTGATTGAGATTGTTGTTATTGCCACCGGAGCCGCCACCAGCAGCGGCACGTTCCAGCGTGCGCTGAGAGCGTCGCAGAGATGAGGACGACATCCTGGCGAGTCCATTGAAGCCCAATGTCTCAGCATCGTAGACGACGGGCGAACGCTGAAAGTAACCCATATCATTGTCCTGTGTATCCTTCTCCTCGTGCTGTTGCAACTGTTGTTGCTGTTGCGCCAGAGGATTCAACGTAATGTGGATATGTCGAGTACGTGGTTTATTCGGCGAACACGCACTCAACGGCACAAAGTCCTCCCGTAACTCCGCCAGACGTGGCTTATTCTGTTGATTGATTCCCCGTGAGCTGCGACGCCGGCAGAAGCAGAAACAGGCACTGACCACAAGCAGGATTAGCACAGCACTGCCGCCAATGGTGCCTGTAAGCATAGGATTCATATTGAATGTCTCATTATGACTCGGAGTTGTGGTATCCATGGAATGCACAGTCGGTTGGACAGTTGTGCTGTCCTTGGGTCTCTGCGTGCGACCTTGTTTCAGAGCACTGAACTCAGAGGCGGAGATGTCACTAAAGGATTGCAGCTTGAACTCATAAATAGTGCCCGGCTCCAGGGCGGCGATTTGAAATCTTCTCGACGTAGCTCCATCGATGGTCGCCTTCAAATACTCGCCGGCAGAAGCCGACGGGCGATAGTAGGCATAATAGCCGGAAATCAACTTCTCATCCTCAACGCTGGAGAGGCGCCAGTGCAAAACGACCGCCGTTTCTGAGTACTCTTCGATGTTCACCAGGTCGGGAACAGCAAGAGGAGCAAGCGTCGCTCCACTTTGCAGAAAGAACTTGCCGGAGGTGTTGCTCTCCTTGTTGTCATTGTTGGAGTAGACGGCCATAATGCGGAATCTATAGCTACGATCCGCTCGCAATCCCGTCACCGACGACGTAAAGTTCTTAACTCCGGAATTTTGACGTTCCTTGCCATATGGTATATTCTCGTTGGTTGTGTGCCAGTTCTTCTTCTTGCCACCCTCCGTCAACATCTTGTACTGCACCTTGAAGAACAGTATGGGCAATCCTCCATTGCGCACCACATGCCAGCGCAACATGACGGATTCATCCGAGAGTCGTGTGACATTTGGCGCCGATGGCGGTTCCATTTGTTGTTGCTTCTGTTTACGATTGTGGACGGGACGACTGGATGATCGAGCACCCTCTCCGCTCTGGATCTGCTTGGGATTGACCCGGAGCAGAGTGCCTGCACTGTGTTCGCCCAAATGATTCCGTGCAAAGCACTGCACATAGCCGGCATGACGCTTCTGAACGCTGTGGAGGATCAGAGTGCCATTTGGCTGTAACTCTGCCTCCGCATCGTAGATGCTGTTGTCCCCATTGAGTAGCCAATAGATCTCTGGAGTGGGAACTCCCACGGCAATACAATCCAGCTGCATGCGTTCCCCCTCGTTGGTCAAATTGGCATTGGGTGGCACCACAATGCGTGGCGATTGATGCACCTCCAGCTTAATGGAGTGCTCCAGTGTTGGCCTAATGCCATTGTCCAGAAAACAGTTGTAGGTGCCCGCATCCTCTGCCTGCAGCTCATCAATGCGTAGTCCATAGGGAAGTGTGTGTGTGCGATTATTCGATTGACTGACAACTGATCTGCTCCAGACAGCCTTGGGCGGTGGATTGCCCACACCTGGACACAACAACAGCACCGATTCACCAGCTCTGGCTACGGTATTCGAGAGAAGGCGTTGTCCACTAAGCAGGTGAGGAGCGACACTTGGCACCTCTCTGCCCGTTACCTGCAATTGGATTGGTTGTTAAAGTACTGATACATTGATGTATACTTAAGATATACCTGCAATTGCAGTCTGCCCGGCAAGGTGATCCGTACACCCGATGCGGTATTTGTGGCCACACAACTGTAGCTGCCACTGTGCGACGTGGAGACACGTGAGAGGAGCAACGTACCATTGGAGCCATTGAGGGATTGTATTTCCCTGCCATTGTGATAGAAACTCCAGCTGGCTGGGGGATTTGAGTCCACCTGGCCACAGTGCCACTGTAGCGTGTTGCCAGCGGCCAATTGCCACTCTGTCTGATCCTGTCCAGTGGCGCCACCTATGCTGGCCAGCTCCAAACGCGCTGTGGTCGATGTGACGGCCAAAGGACCAAACCAGGCCACACAACGATACTCACCCAAGGTGTCGGGACGGACAGAGAGACGCAGCTTAGATATGTCATTGTCATGGGTTATGCTCATATTGTAATTCGATTTGGCGCTGCTCGCTTTTAAATATTTAAAGCGTCGATTTGAGGCGTAACTCCATTCGAAACGCTCCGGCGGCAAACTGGTCTCGCATTCCAATATCACCTCATCGCCAGGGGGCGCCACTGTGCTTTCGGGTGCCCGCAAGATTCGCACGCCAGGGCCAGACGAGGGAGGGGGCGGGGCCGGGGACGACACTGAGTTGGCCTGTAAAACCGGAATTGCTGCAAGCAACGACGTCAGCAGCGGCAGCAGCAGAAGCAGCGACGTCGGCAGCGGCAGCAAACGACTAAAACGCGTCATTTGAGCAACTGCTGCAATATGTTGAAATATAGATTATAATGCCAAAACTTTGCACATTTTATCATCTATATGTATTTGTATATTCTTAGGTCTATCTGCTTTACCTGCTTTTGTTGTATTCCGTTTGCTATTGTTCGCTCCTTCGCTTTTAACTACCCGAAAACATGAAACGCGTTTGCGTTTGCGCAGACGTTGAGTTATTTTATCTTTTTATTTCTTTTCTTTTTGTTGTTACACAGCTAAATGTTCGCTCATTATATGCTCGTTAAATGTTAACGAGGCATTAAGTTAATTAACGTCTTCAAAAGTAACCGACATGCACATGCACTTCACTTAAACAAATAAACAACAACATTTTATGAATTCACATCGAAATTGGATGCTGCGGAATCGATTGTCTTTTCGTTCTGAGTTCAGTTGCCGACGTTGCCAGACCTTGAGATCTGATCTAGATCATTTTTTTTATTTTTCTTTTCCTTTCTCTAGGAATGATCCTTTGGTAATTTGTATATATTTTGAAGCTAGAATAAAGAAATTTTTTTGCAGAATTGTTGTTTATACTTTGTCGAATTTTTTAAAAATTTAATAACAACTTCTTCCTACCGAGGGGTGACGAGCTTCTTACCTTCATTAAATATATCACCTTTATTTTATCTTATCTAATTTCGAATTTAAAATGTTTATAAAATAAATAATTTACTGCTAAATAGCTTAAGCTAAGCTCACATTTAAAATTGTGCGCCGACCATTCTTATCGTTTCAACATCGGATGATGAGATCGTTTCGAGTAAGTTCGCTAACTCAACAATTGAACTAAATGAATAAGCGAGTGAGCTAGTTCCGCAAATTGAATGCATGTCGTCTATGCGTGTGTGTGTGTGTATCTGTGCATTCATCTGCAAAAACACAACCCAGCTGGAACTGTTGAAATGCATTGTGTCATGAGTTTTATGGGAAAAAGAAATCCTATTCTCAGCAGACATTTAATAGCCACAGCTGTTAATGATAGATTATTATTAAATGAAAAAATGTGATGGCATATTTTGTATAGCTTAGTTTATTAATTACACTTACAAGTAACATTACTTAATGAGTAGTTTCTAGGCCGGAGGCTTTTGCACTTTAGCCAGCTCAGCCTTAAATTTAACAATAGTTTCACGCGCCATTTTCAGTTTATCCTTCAGAGTCACAATCTCTCCCTTTACTTTTTGCTTTACATTGACAATGTTATCCAGAGTTTTGGCTTTCTTTTCCTCAACTGAAATTATCAAAATGCGATAAACTTTCAACTTGAAAGTGAAGTTAAGGTTTAAGGCGAGTACTTACAGTCTGTATCATGGTTTAGTAATCCACTGGCATTCTGTTCCGATAGCATAAGATAATGCTGCATTATTTGTGTGGGCTCTTGGAAAACGATTTCCTCATACGACTCGGATACCAGGCCCTTTTTGGTATCCATTGTTGTGGAGGATGTCAGCTCACCGTCAACAACGGGAGATTGGAATAGCTTTAAAATGTGATAACATGTTACCGGTCTTTCAGACTGGTCATTAAAGTAAATCTTAATGACAACTTCGAATTCACCCCAACCGGTCTCGGTGATTTCATACGGAGGCTTAACCACAATGCGATTAGGATTCGCATAGCTCTCGTGCAGCTTAAAGTGCACTTTCTTTACATAAATCGACATATCCTCATTGTAATAGGGCTTCAAATAAACCTTCCATTGATGCGTGTGTCCATCTTCTTCCCGCTTCTTGCCAAAAGAGCGTGCTATGTTGCCATACACAATTGGCTTCACAATGGTTACGCCTTTTAGTCGACCACCTGATTCAGCGTTAACTTCAGTCATAATAAACGTCTTTAATGATTCTACACTTAATTTAATAATATTTAAGCATTTGTTTTGGTTATTTCTTGTGATGATACAAAAGCAGTGGTGTTGTATCGAAAAGGAAACAGACTGTGGCGGTCGGTCGATAATATTGCCGAAGAAGTTAACAGAGTGACAACCACAGACTGCCCGTCGCGGTCTCATTTTATAAAGTTGAAATTGCAAAATACAATTTCAAAAACTACCTGAAATAAATATTTGCATAATTAAACGTTTATAATTTTTTCTTCTATTAATCTGTGTGTTTTATTCCATTTAAATTGCTATTAAGTTTACGAATTGTAACTGGAATTATTCACAATTTAATTGTGAACTCATACTTGTTCAAGGACTTTGAGATTAGCTTTTACAAACAATACTTTAGATACATTTTCGGAACACAGACCCGATTTCATATCTCTGTAAAGATTGGTAGATATATTAAATAAACGTTCGCTGGCATTACTTGCTGCTGGTATGGAAAGATACTTTCTAACAATTGGAAACAAGGCAGTGTATTTTGGATTGGATTTCCACCAGGTTATAGGGTCTGCTTGACGTTCAATTCTTGGCTCAGAGTTGTACAAGTACAACAGATTTTTGAGTTGAGATTGAGAGTGAAAGGATGTACTTGCTTCAGGGCTGTTGTTGTCTAACGTGAGCATATTATCGAGAAAGGAATCAATTTTTGACTCCATTTTTGCATTGGAATTGGGTATAGTTTTATTTATCTTTACTGTTGGCTGCCAAACGTTAAGTTGAACTCTGGATAGTTGTGTCAAGACTTCTTCAGTTACCAACTGTGCCTCTTGTTGGGTGAAAAAGGCTTGTTTATATCGCGGATCCAAATATGTAGCCATCAGATACTTTGGATCTGTTGTCATGGATGAACATTTTGATTCCAATTCTTCCAGTAATTTGCGAGCAAATGAACAAATGGTCTATAAAAAAAAAACAAACAATTAATAAAGGTTTTCATTAATATTAATTTTAATAAATAATCAATTACCACTGAGGACACAAAGTTGTGGACATCTGTGCGTAGTGAATCCCGTAGAGCTGCTATTAATGGAATAACAGAAGATGCAGTTGAATCCCTCCAAATATTGAGTATTTCATCAATTGGTTGTATTACCCGATTACATAAATCAATATCCAGCCATTCATCTGGATAAATCTTCAGCATGTTATATTCCTCAGCATAAATAGAGAGAGCATCTTTTAGTTTAAGCAAATTGGCCTTTAAACGAAATATTGAATTCCACTTGACGCAATTATCTTCAGTTTCCGTTAGTGCGTCAAATGGTTCCCGATTCAAACGCTTCTCGTGAATGTATCTCAAATGATTGTATGCTATGTGAGATTGCTGAAAGTGTTTGGCAATTTGTAGACATTTGGAATCCAATTGTTTAATGTGTTCATTCGATTCGATTGCATATTTTACACAGAGTTTCAATAGATGAACACTGCATTCCACAACGGCGCCCTGGGTGCATGTTCCCTCATCTCTAATAACGCAATGTATCTTCTCTTTGGGCAACTGTAGTTCCAAGCTGGCATTGGAAATCATATTACGAATGCGGCATGCCATATCACTCGTGTGTCCTTCAACGAGGGCTTCGCATTTCAAATGGAATTGCCTGGTCTGAAAGTCACTGGAAATGCCATAACAGCACAAGCTTAGCAGCCCTTGTCCATTTGTGTCACACCAAAGACTTGTGGAAAGTGAGACAGAGGCAAACATGGTTAATTGCTGTTTCAGTTGTGACTGCATTCGCTCATATATATCTTGGCATATAATATTCTCGTAGTAACTGATAGTGTTAATTTTATATCGTGGCTGGAGTACTTTGATAAAATTTATAAAGCCAACGTCATTAATCATGTTAAAGGAATGATCACTTTGCGCTATCATTAGAGCTAATTTCTCATCAGATGCATAGATTTCATCCGTGTTCCCATGTCTTTGCACTTCCAGCGGATCTGCAGTCTAATGAAAAATATGAATAAATATCACAATATCACGTAAAAGCTAATTGCATGTTTTTACTTGTAACTGCAGGTGCGAGCGAGAGGAAACACCAACGTTCATTTCCGTTTTCACCATGTACTTCAGGTCGTTTTCGGACATTGTTTGAAATTCGCCAGGATGCTTGCTCTTCAAATGATTTCGTAGACATGTTGTGCCACGACCCTTTCTTGAATAGTTTTTATTGCATAGACAACAAGTTGCGACAGTATCACTTTCTTTATAGAAATAATTCCAAACACGACTCTTTTTGCTCATAGTTTTATTTGCGGATACTCCGCTTTACATCCGTTTCGTCGCAGCCCTGCAAAACATACTTTTCGATATATTAAACGATTACGATAGCTGTTTTTTGTAGAGTTGCCACAAGTCAAGCACACGTATGCTTATCGACATTTTGCCATCAGCAGCATAGAAAATTTGGCGCGCACGCAACAAAAGAGGAAATTAACATTTGTTTATTGTGCGTGATGCCTTGCAATATGAATTTGCCAAGCACTCCCGAAGAACTGGAGGCACGAGATATTGGCAGCTGGAAGGAGCTGTTGCAGGATTCCGTGAGATGGCACTCTATACCGCTGTTAAATCATACACCACTTCACAAATTGAAGGATCAGAGTTTGGTGCGTTTCCGTGGCATGGTACAAGACATGATGGATCCCGAAATCTATTTGGAGCGCTACGAAATAAAGTCAGCCGATGGTAGTAGACGGCTGCAGCCTGGCAAATATCGCGATTGTCTGCGCCTGGCCAAGGATGAGCAACTGGACTACAATGCCGAGAGTAATGTACACGGGGAGCGACGTACCTTGTTTGTGGTCTCACTACCCGGCCAAAATGAGTGGGCCAGGGAGCACGAGAAGCTATGTGGAGCGCAATTGGAAGTAAACAATCAACAGACGCCAGCTGGCAGTGGAATAAAACGTGCGCTTGACGAGCAGGAAGACATGGAAGTGGACAAAGCAGAGGAGTCCACAAATACTAGTTCTCTTAAAAGACAATGCAAGGAGGTGGAAGGTAGTGGCATTACCACTACCAAATCCACTGCAGTGCTGGGATCTGACTATCTGCTCAACTCACCGCTGCCCGATCGTCCCAGCGTGGCATGCATGATCAAAGTCTATGAGGATTTCGACAAGTACACCTTAAACTCGCTAATGGACTTTGTCGGCTTCTTGTCTGTAGATCCAGCTCTGGACGCCTCCACTCTGGATGTGGAGGCCATGAAAGATGTGGACAGCTTAAGCGAGCTGCAAGCGCAGAATCCATCTCCGTTTTTAATACCACGCCTGCATGCCTTTGGTGTGAAGTCATTAAGCCACGCCAATCCCCTGCTGGATCAGAGTTTGCTTCAACCCACAGAGGTGCCAGCGCAGCCAACACTGGAGACAGTCCACAAGGATTTACGTATGCTCCTTAAGCTGTGTCTCTTTGAAGACGAACTTGCCGCCGAGTATCTGCTCTCGCATCTGATTTCCACTGTTTACAGTCGCTCCGAGATGCAAAGCATTGGCAAATTTGCACTAAACATTTGCAATCTGCCCAAGGATTGCCTGCAAGAGTATACAAGAAGGCTTTACGAGGTGCTTGAGCTGCTCCTACCAGCAAGTCACTATTTGCCCATGACACTGGATACTATGAACACCGCAGCCTTTGCACCCAAGTGAGTAGCTAGGGAATGGCATTGATTAATCATAACTAATAAATTTGATTTACAGAAAGGATTATGAGACAAACAAGCTTGTCTCTGGGTTGCTGCAACTGGCGCCTCACACTCATCTCATGCTGGACGAGACGCACATGCAGCAGGGCAAACTGGAAGCCAATGGTGTCCATGCCATACAACACCTGGCGCACCTGATCAACAATCAGCAGTTGAAGTGCGACTTTCAGTATTATCAAATCGATTATAACGTTGATATACCCGTACTCGTGATCAGCGAGGGACGCAGCATGCTACCTGTAAGTATAACGAAAGTTCTTAAACAATTGATATAACTATCCAGATCTTTTAGAGTGACTTTGTGCTGCCCATTAATGCCGATGCCAAGGCTGTGGAAATCTATGGGGAATCTCTGAAAGCAGCTGTGCATTATCTGCAGCCCCAACGATTGCAACAGTTCCGTTCATATTTGACATTGGCAAGAACAAGTCCGTTTAGTGTCAGCGAGGATCTTACGGAAATGATACAGCAGGACTTTGTGGATATGCGCAAGGCGAATGTGAAGAGCAATGCCGATGATCTACACGGTCTCTTGGTACTATCGCGTCTCTTGGGCATTGCGCGAGGGAAACAAGCGCTGGATAAGGAGACATGGCACTTGGCCACCGAATATGAGTCCAAGCGTCGCCAGCGTCTGCAATCGTTGCCCAAATCAAGTGCACAATTGCGTAATTAATCAGACTAAATATATAATCAAGTACTGGTAATTTAAAATTGGATTTAAGAAATAGTTATGCACCTTTTTGTAATTAAAAGTTGGATCTATTTATTGTCAAGCTATAAATTTGAATTAATAAAAAGATGTGTAATTTAATATCGGATTTAAGAAAAAAACTATGTTATCAAGTTGCGTAATTAAACAAAATATATTATCAAATAAACATAACTTATAAAATAAGATGAAAACAAAAAATTTGCTTAATACAATTGAAATTAGCTTTCATTGCCCAAATTAAGTGCATTAAATGCGTAAATAATTAAATTAAATATGTTAAATACTGGTAATTTAAATTTGGATTCAAAAAATGCTGAATATCCATGTAATTTTGAAGTAATTTCTTCCTTAGTTGCATTCAGAATCTTCCGTCTCTGATTGACGTTGATTTCGCAATCTTTGGAAATCAAGAAATTTTTTGCGTCCCTCAATATACCACAAGGTCTCTTGGTAGGTGGATGGCAGAACCTCTTTAACTGGCTGATCCACCGAATATGTTAGATGAAAGGTATTTGTGGTGAGCTCCTCAAAGTTGTTGGCATTCATGACCTGAACAACTGTTAAAAGCTGCATATACTTTTCATAGGTGTATACCACATAGGCCGTAATTTTAATAAAGGAATTAACCTTAATGCGACTGAGAAAGGCAATGTCCAAGATGCATTCGATATAGGGTCGGGATCTCGAATAAATGCTAGCCGTAATAAAACTTAGCTCGACAGCGTTACGCATCAGATACCCACCGAATATATTATTCTGTGCGTTGCGACTGTCGGGAAATGGATGCAACATGGTTGTCTGAAAGGATTTGGATATCCAGCTGCAATTGGGCGGCTCCTCCTGGGACTCCTCTTCAGCAATATCCGTGCCACTTGTTCTTCGGTACAGCTCAAACATTAGCATTTCATCGTTTATGGACGGTCGATTAATTAAGGATAGATTGGAATACCTGGCACTCCTTTTCTTTTGTCGCTTAACCGCGTCATCGAAGCAATATTGCTCCTCCTCGCCATCAGGTTTAAGGACATTAACTGGAGCAGCTCTGGTGTTTGTGGCATTGCGAGAAACCATCATGAGGATGGCTTTGGTAATCGTGCGAAGTTGTTGTTGCATATAGACCGTAATCTCCAAGGAACTGATGCCCACCCAGGACACATGTCCACATAGTTCAATGTCCTTAGTGGCATCAACGTTGTGGATATTGTAAAAATCAATCTTGTCCACCAGCATCGTTACAAATACATAGGGAAGCGGTATGCCTATTGGCAAGGTCGGCACCTTGATATAACGATGACAGATCCAGACTGTAAATCTCAAAATATTTAGCCGAACCATTTTTCAGCTGTTGTCCAATGTAATTGCTTACCTGCAAACATGTCCAGATCCTCCAGTAAAGCTCCAACTCGCACCTGTCCCATGTGGTTAACGTAACGCTCTCGCTTCGTAATCGAACTATTCGGTAATACAGCTGTAGTGAATGAATCTCTCATACAGCGATGTGGTAAATCAACTCTTTTCGGTTGATATTTCAACAAGCCCGATCGACATCTTGGTATCAGATGATAACCCGGCTCCAGTCCAATTCTTTTCTGGATTTTCCTCTTAACTGCAGAGCACAGTATGCATATATATGTAGAAGTGAAATAACTCGGTACACTTACCATCTTCCATAGTGCCCGAACAGTGTCCCGATTGAAATGCCTCAAACTCACATCTCTGCGTCCGCATTATTGCGGATCGATGCAAATTCTTTAAACAATATACATTTCTATGTAAAGGACATAGTATATGATGGACTGAGTGCACCGACCTTATGGCACAAGGATTTGGGACCATCCTATATTATTGTCAATAACATGGAATATAATTTAGAAACACATATATTTCAAAAAGAAAAAAACTAATAATGACATGGCAGTTTGACAGTATAACTAAAATTTAGTAATTCTGTTTTTTTCGGCGTTATTATCAAAATTCTGGACACTCTGCTGATCGTTTATTGAATTTTGCAATCATGATAAAATAAAATTTCACAAGAAAAATTGTTATTTTCAGCATGAGGAAGATTCCAGACCTTTGCAGAGTTTTGTATTCATTTTTTGTAAGTGGTCCAACTTTAACCAAAATTAATGCGGATATAAAAGACAATGGGAAATATAGAAGCTAGAAGTTTGTTTAAGATATCTCAAGATACAAAAAAATTGTTTGATTTTCGAACGATTGTTTCTGTGGAAGCTATATGATAGTAGTCTCAATTTTAAACTAAATTTGTTGGAAATATACACAAATTATAAGTTTGGTTGGCGAATCTCAAGAAACAAAAAAGATTTTTATACTAATTTTTCAATTGATCGCTTCGATAGGTGCTAAAAGATATAGTGATCTGATTCAGCCGTTGGCGACATGTGAAACTAGATTGGAAAAAACACAGACACTCATTCCGCTTTTGACAAACCTCAAATACCCTCTATACTTTGTGAGTACAGGGCTCAATAAGAATTCTGTTTGTTTGTTTGTTTATCAAAGTGGCGTGCTTGATCATCGTGTTCTACTGACAATACTACTTGGGGGGCTTGTGATAATGATGAAATAGTCTCTAAAAAATGCTTTGTCACCATTATTTTGATGTTGGTTTGCAAGTACTGATAAGTTAAACATCATGAAGTAAAATGCACAATCATTGTTAAACGGCTTTATGCTCGCTCGAAAGCTTTCCAAAGCTATGGTGACGAAGCTTTCCAAATCTTGCATTCACAGTACTATATAAGCTAAGAAAGCTGTAGAGAAGCTTTAGTTTATTGAATTACGTTGAAGCATTCACATCAACATCCACAACAACGAACAAAACAAAATGTCCAAAATTGTGCTTTATGGAATTGATCTCAGTCCTCCAGTTCGTGCTGTTCTACTCACGCTCAAAGCCCTGGAATTACCGTACGAATACAAGGAAGTGAATCTGGGAACTGAGAATCGCACTCCCGAATACCTGAAGAAGAATCCACAGGGCACAGTGCCACTTCTAGATGATAATGGCACCTACGTATATGATTCACATGCCATATGCTGTTATCTGTGCGATAAATATGCCAAAACAGATGCTCTATATCCCAAGGATTTAGTTAAGCGATCAGCTGTCAATCAACGTTTGTTCTTCGATGCCAGCGTCATCTACATGTCGTTGTGGAACTGCAGCAGCGTCTTTTGGCGCAAGGGCGTCACAGTCGTCTCCAAAGAGAAGACAGCTAACATACATGAGGCTCTCTCGCTCACCGAGCTTTTCCTCGATGAAAAGCCGTATATCGCTGGAGATGCTTTAACCATTGCCGACTTTTGTTGTGCCGCCACTGTGACATCGATTCCAGCAGTGTTGGATATCGATCCAGTGAAATATCCAAAGGTCACCGCTTGGATTGCCCGTCTTAATAAATTGCCATACTTTGAGGAAGCCAACAATGTGGGCAACACTAAGTACACCACTTTCATGAGAAGCTCCTGGACCAAAGTAGAGGTCTAAAAAAAACTGGAAATGCGAATAAATGTAAAGCTTTCTAAAATCATAAGATCTGTTTTATTTGTGACTTTTGAGTTTGGTAAACAAATAACTGCTTGGAAGTAGCGATCAACGTGAATTTAATAACAAGATGACGTTTAGATATCTTCCTTTCCCACAATGAGGCACATAGGCGTATGTGACCTTGTTAATGATAACACCATAATCGCTCTTAAAAAACTAACAAATAAAATCAAAGTGTAATTTAATTAAATTACATATCAAACCATAAATTGTAGTGATCTTATTGCTTCATTAACCAAAAACAAATTCACATTTGAATTGTAGTAGTTCAATTGAACTTATTCGGAACGACTCAATACTCGTTTCGAGTTGAGTAGGCAACTCTAACAGCGAATGGAAGTGAAAACAAAATGAGCAAAAGTAACAAAGTTGTTTGGACTGATGAGATTTTATTTTTTGTAATAAAACATGTGAAAGCCGCGCCTTTCGTATGGGATCATTCCCATCCACAGTTTGCGTTTAAATCAAGAAAAGCGAAATTCTGGTCGTTGCTTGCGGAAAAAGTGAATACATACGGGGGACTCTATTTAACTACTCCAGTTACAAAGGGTGAGTAAAGAGCAAATTTCCAAAGCAAAAAGAAAAAGGGAAATCATGTATTAAAGTAAACGTAATGTAATTCTAGAGGCGTTGCAGAAGAAATGGACAAATATGAAAACATATTATTTGTTTGAGGAAAGCAAGTCAAGGCGCATCGGAGCAGAGGCGGACAGCTTTAGTACCACCTGGAAATTTAGATCCACTTTATCCTTCTTAAGTTCATCGTTGGGTCAACCACAGCGACCGCAGCAAACTACACCAGCAGCGAATGCCGAGTGCTCCACTGTTTCAGCTCCCAATGCTAGCGAGAGTAGTTTTGACCTATCTGAGGACGATCCACTGGCTACCCAAGAAGGTCTTCCCGCAAACATTACTATAAAAACGGAAGAACCGACTGCAGAAGAATCGTTACAAGAAATCCCTTCAATTTTAAACGACAATGACAATGAAGAAGATGATGAAGAAGAGGTACCACCATTACCACCAGTAAGAAAAAGAGTAAAGGAGTCATCAATCGCTGAAGGTCGCAGACCACGGTATACACACAGATCCAATTTTTATCATTATGGCATGACTGTCGCCCAGGATTTGGATCAGCTGGACGAAGATTACAAAATAGACGCTAAACTAGAAATAATGCAAATTATTGCCAAATACAAAAGAGAACAATATTTAAACCAAACTGATAGTTGAAAATAAAAATCAAGCAAAATCTTAACTACTTTTTTTGTAGCATATGTTTGGCATTCAACCCTATTGTTGAGAATAGCAACACAAAAGAAACTAAAGAAATTGCAGATGAAAACAAAACTAAAAGCTACTAACAACCTGCCAATCTGTTTTTTGTTGCCGGGTCGGAAAAGTTAACAGGGTGGCAGCCTTTGAACCGGTTGGCAGCATTTGGGCAGGTGGCAACGTCGTCCAAACAGCTGTCAGTCGCAGAAGCAAAGTCTTCAAGGAAACTGTTTTTCTCTGCACTTTGTTGTAGTTGTAGTAGAATGAGAGAGTGAAAGACGCAAACATACATTTCAAATATATTCTTATTTGTGACAAATCCAATGCGTTGATTTAATTTTGTAATATTTATGTAATAAAACAAAAAGTGCAGCAAAAACACACGTAACGGAAAAGTGCTGCTGAGCAGAGGCAGAGGCAGAGACTGTAAAAGTTGTGCGCCAAATCAATTAACGAGCGTACGACGCGAACGCGTAACGTGAAAATCGATTTCAGTTTAGTCACTTTTGTGTGCCGTCCACATTCAATTGATGTACAATTGCACAAATTGATTGTATTCCACCTGCACCTGCACATTGAAAGTGCAAAATGAGCGCAGTGCAGCCGTTAGATCGCTGGAAAGGCGCATTATGTCTAATCACATTCTGGACACTTATTGCTGGCTGCAGTGCGGCAGATACGGACATAACTCTGGATGCGAAAGCTGCGTTTAATCATCGTATGCAAAGTCTGGACTTGCTTATTTTTGTTGGCCTGCTGTCCTTAACGGTTCTAACCATTTGGCTATTCAAACATCATCGCGTCTCTTGGCTCCATGAAACTGGATTGGCTGTCATTTACGGTGAGTGCGTGAGAGAGAGAGAGAGACAGAGAGAAAGAGAGAGAGGGAGAGATGAACAATATTTTAATATTTGTTTGTGCTACTAATTAGTTACTTTCGTTTATCAACCGGTTGTCATTTCTTTTATTTATTCGGTTATTTACTTTAGTCCATGTTTATTGCAACGTCGACATTACGACGCTTTCATTGCCACCTGAAGCTTTTCATTGTCATCGCACGTACATCTAATAAGTGTATAAATATATATTCATTTATATATATATTTAGATATACTTGTGTACATATGTAATTAGGTATTTGTACAGTTAGCGTGCCCATTGCAGAAACAACAACAACGCCTGTGTAATCGAAAAAATAAAGTCGTCTAAAGCTTTAAAGCCCGTATGTTGTACAAATTATAATGAACTGATGATATACATATGTATAGTACTTACTACGTCGAACCTGTATTTAAAACCCTTAGAACCCAGCTAAGCACAAAATGTACATTTTCTTCACATTGTTTTCCCATCCTTTCATAAGAATTTGAGTAATGCAATTCAGCAACAAAAGAGCTGTAATAAAAGTCATATCTGTTTGTAGAAATGTGTATGTATGTATGTATCTATGTTTATATATTAATATGTATATAACACTACAGTACACACTCGATAATGACAATGAATAATGATTCATTCAAAAAATGCTTTTTACAATTAAATACTTTTTTATTATAAATTAAATTTTTTCAATCAAATAGAGAATGCACTGTATTGCAATTATTTAGAAATATTCGAATTAAGTAGGCATATACTATATATTTATAGCTATTTCTTGGAAACCCATTAATATCGCTTATCGAAAACCAGTTGGAATAAATATTAAAAGAAATTTCATTGCGACTTTGTAACTGATAAGTTCAAAGACAGCTTTTTAAGCACGTATTAAATAAAATTTAATTATACCTTTGAATAAACCCGTGATTCTGACATGACAACAATGTGATGAGAGCATTATACAATTTGAAATAGGCAAATCTGTTAATTAGACAGTCTATCTGAGTTAGCTTCAACCATAAAATAATAATAAATAATAAAACTGATTACACATAATATATAGACACTCTTCATGCACGAATTTGTACGTACATAAATAAACAACAATAGTGATAAGAATCAAGAGTTTTGGCAATGCGCCAAGTTGAACTCCCCTTGCCATCCCTTCCTTCACTTTGCCTGCTGATAAGCACTGAAAGTGAGTCAGCATGTCAAGTGCTACACTTGTTCAACTTGTTCTTATCAAAAGAACATCGTCAGTCGGATCAGTAACAGTTCCATTCATTAGTCAGTCAACGCTTTGCGATAGGTCAGGCAATAATGAGCTAAAGTTGAGGCGAAAGCGACATAATCCCAAAAAAACCGACTCGCTTTGCCTTTTTCGGAATGCTTAAACCGCTAACATCTGCTTTAAATTGAATTAACTAATTATTAGCTATTTATTTGATGTATTATGACTAACATTTAGTTAGTAAGCTTAGACAAGTAAAACCAAAAATATTGACTTTACCGAAATTTAAGTACGTGTAGTTGTAATTCTTGATTTTTTGGAATTGAGAACATTTCTGTAAACTATAGTCTTCCAACGCCTTTTATATTTTGAAATTTTAACTTTAAGGAATTTAATTGATATTTAAGGTTCCATTTATTCAGAAATAATACCGGAAACGGTACCGGAACCGCTAACCGAAACTAACCGAAGTTGAAAAACTTTAAACTGTTATAACTTGATCAAAACTGAACCGATTTTCAAGCGGAATATCATTTTGATCATAATTTGGCCTCTTAATTCATAATTCAGTTAAAATAATGTTTTGGCTCTAGGTTTTGCTATTTATTTCGCTGTCATATTACTATTTTTATATTAAATGTTGTTTTACTATAACAGACCTTTCAATTTCTTAATATACTTTCCTATTAACAAATGTTTTTTTTTCAGGTTTAATTGTTGGTGCCATCATACGATATGCGGGCGCTAATAAACCGCTTGTCCATATGCAGGTGGAGCCCCAGGGAGAGCCTACTTACACTAACAAATTGCCACCAGACACACTCTGGTTTAAGGTACAGCTGTCAACGGTTTTCATATGTGTATTCATTCTAATTTATAATTATACTCTTTATCTTTTAGTATCCTGTTAATTCGACAAACAGTACAAAGCTGCCTGAGGGCATTAAGACGTATGCGTATGTATTTCGAGGTCAAGTCTATGATATCGAGGAGAATGAGATCGATTTGAAGGCAACATTCGATCCGGAAGTCTTTTTCAACATTATATTGCCGCCCATTATATTCTATGCTGGGTATAGCTTAAAAAAGGTGCTCTATTATGTACTAAACACAGTGCGCTTCTTAACTAAATTCTGATTTTATTTGCAGAAATATTTCTTTCGGAATTTGGGTGCTATTCTAACATTTGCCATTGTGGGCACCACGTTATCGGCGTTCCTAATCGGTGGTTTGATGTATGGTTGTGTGAAACTGATGCCAAATTACTTGAGCAGCAGTTTCACATTTCTGGACACACTGTATTTTGGTGCGCTGATATCACCCACAGATCCGCTCACCATATTGGCCATATTCAATGATCTGCACGTCGATGTAAATCTCTATGCGCTTGTGTTGGGCGAATCTGTGCTTAATGATGCCGTCGCTATTGTCCTAAGCGGGTAAGGAAGTCTCATTTAGTATAGTTTCAAATATAAAATAGGGATAGTAAATTAGAATTAACAATTTAAAAGAGTCAAACGCAAGAAAAATGATCTGGAAGTTTGAGAAAATGACAGATAAACAGTTTGAAATTAGGGTGTCCTGAAAAGTAATATACTATATACACTTTTATTATTATTTTATATATTTTTTATCTAATTAAATTTATATTTGCAAAAATTATATTTGCAGATATCATAAATTTTGTTTAATTTTGAATTTTAATTTGACTTTCAAAAATAGCTCACAGTTTGTTTTTTATATAACATCTTGTAATCCTAAAAATAATGTAATTAAATAAACTAAACAATTAACTAATATTTATTTTACAATTTTGAATCATAATCTAAACCGAATATTATTTATATTTATTTGCAGTGCAATACAAAACTATGGCGAGCATTATTCCAATTCGGGAGAGTTTGAGACAACGGCTTTTCTGCGTTCGCTGAGCGACTTTTTCTCCATTTTCTTCTTGTCGCTGTTAATTGGCGCTGTCATGGGCTGCTTTACGGCATTGATATCCTTTTTTAAAACACTCACGAATCTATATATGTATTTTATTATTGTTATAGTTTGATTTATATTGTATTGTTTCCTTAACTCCTGCCACACTTGACCAAGTTTACGCGTGTCCGTGACTTTCCCTTGCTGGAGTCTGCACTCTTTGTGCTTATGAGCTACAGCACCTTTCTCCTGGCCGAAGCCACGGAGCTGACTGGCGTGGTGGCCGTATTATTTTGCGGCATTTGCCAGGCTCATTATACCTACAACAATTTGACAGAGTGCTCGAGACAGCGCACCAAGCAGATCTTTGAGCTGCTTAACTTTTTGGCCGAGAATTTCATATTCTCATACATTGGCGTCTCAATGTTCACCTTTCCCAAGCATCATTTCGATGCTGGCTTCATCATAACCGCATTCGTAAGTTCTTTAATTGTAATTAATGATTTTACTTTTAATATATTGACTGATTTCTTATTATAACTATTAGATTTGCGCCGCTTTGGGACGTGCTGTCAATGTGTATCCTTTGTCCTGGCTGTTGAACATCAAACGTAAACCAAAAATCTCATCTAATTTCCAGCACATGCTCTTCTTTGCTGGTATGTCTACTGAAAGGGGAATTTCATTTATCATCATTTTATTGACTGTCTGAAATTTAATTGTAGGTTTACGTGGTGCCATGTCCTTTGCCTTGGCCATCCGGAATACTGTATCCGATGCGCGCCAAACAATGTTAACAGCCACATCGCTTATTGTAATATTTACGGTCATCATTCAAGGTGGCGCTGCTAACTTTTTGCTCAACTGGCTGAAAATACCGTGAGTATATTATAGAATTACTTTAGAAATCAATTGAATAATTGTAAATTCCTATCCTCAGCGTTGGCGTTGATGAAGAGACTGAGCAATTGAATAATTATCAGGTTCACAGTGTGAGTATTTTTAAATTTGTATTCAATTTTCATTTATATTTAATTGTTATCATATGTTAACTGCTATTTTCGATCTCTGGTTACTAAATATTCTTTTGGAATTCAAGATAAAAACAGTTTAGTAAAGTCAATTGTAGCTGAGTTGGATTTAAACCTTCAATTGATAATACGGGTTTGGGTTCAGTTTTTGGGCTTTCACAAGTGAATAAAACATGTATGATAATCAGATTGGTTTAAGCATTAAAAATAAATGTAGCTTCTTAGGTTAGTCAAAGACATATAGATAACTGAAAGTCTCATAAGAATATAATAAAATGAATAGAGTACCTGCCAATAACTTTAATAGTTGATAAAGCCATTTAGTTTCTTTAAAATTGATTTAATTTGCTGTTAATCATTTTTGTAGGCCAACAACTGAACAAACCGATGAAATTAATACTAATATACTTCGAATTTGTATGCACTTTCATAACGTTGTTGGTCATATTCTCTTGTTCTCTGTAACTTATGTATATATATTTATTTTGTACATTTCTGCGCAATTCACAACATTTTGCATCAATCAAAAGGTTTACAATTCCATGGACAATTCACATTCGGCGCCGGTACGTTAATTATTAATTTATCAATTCCCATTTGATACCGAATATTGTGACATTTTTAATGTGCTTCTGTTTTGTTCCCGCATTATACATACGCTAAAAGTATCTTATTTGGTTTTTTAGTTAACGCATCTAGTAAATGAGTTCTTAAAGAGTTTTTTAATTGTGATATATTTTTTACTGCCTTTTTGTTTGGGTACTTTTAATAATCAACACATTTCTACATGAACAAAACGCTAATTGTGTCTCGTTGATATCTGTTTAGTCTGATGGCTACTTGCAGGACGTGGAGGGCGGTGGGCGTGGCAAAACAAGGCTAGCGAGTGGCGCCGATTCCAATCTGGAAACGCCAATGGATGGAAATGCAGCGACTGCTGTGAATGGAGGCGCCGGACGACGACGCAACAGCCATGAGAAGGCGATCCTGGCCCGCATTTGGGGCAACTTTGATACCAAGTGAGTGGCTTATGAATATACAAAATGAATGTAGATGCAATTTTAAATATCTGATTAATTGACGTAGATATATGAAGCCGTTGTTGACGCATTCGAGGCCAACGTTGTTGGAGACATTGCCAGTTTGCTGTAATCCCATTGCGCGTCTGCTCACAACCACACAACAGCTGACACAGGTGAGTCGTCTTCGGTTGTCCAACTTGGCATCTTAATTGAATCCGTTTCTGTTTGCAGGATGGCAGCGAGTTTAGGCGAGTTGATTCCGATTCGGATATATGCATTGACAACGATACTGGCAATGGTTTAACCCAGGATGGCCTCGGAGGCGGAGGTCGTCGCAATTCCATAAATCGTGTAAGTATTCGATACATGGGCGATACTCAGAATCTACTTGCTAGCTACAGAAATCTTGAATGAAGCACCAAAGACTAATACCATGTAGAAAGAGCAACTAACCAAACCAAACCAAACCGAAACCGAAACTAAAAACTAAATTAACTAACTGATAACCAAAATAACGAAATTAATATGAAATAATAGATATTTTTTTCGGCCAAGTAGACGCATTGTAATAAGCGAGAACAACTACTATTACTTATGTATATTTATGTTTATATATGTATATGTATATATTGTATATGTATATTCCAAAAATGTGATTTGCTTTTAATTTGTATGATTAAATTTGTTAGCCTTTTTTTTTTAATAATTTTATTGTTAATTGTTTCGTATTACAAAAAGAAACTTAAAAACAAAACGGAATCTATTATTTTGTACAATACCTATCATTATCATTATTGTGCTGTTAATTAATGAAATTAAATTATATCTTATATACGCCAAGCGATTTCTAGTCTATTAATACATATTCTTAACATTATTGTATATTTGTTTATATTATTAATTATGATTACATACTGTTTAACTGCATGGCTAACCAAATATATACAAAACAACAAATGCAAATTCTAACTTTCTCAGCGACAATATTAATTTATTTATTTGCTGCGGCATCTTTCTTTCTGTCTTTCCTCAAATCTCATCTAACAAACATATCTAATAAACAACTCATGCGGACTATTTGACTGTTTGATTGTTCGGTTGCATTACGTATAATTACCACTTGATCCATAAACATACACACACCCACAAACACACACCCCTTTTGCATATTTTTAAACAATTGTTATAGTCAAATATTTTGAATGAAACTAATCAAATTGCAAACGAACTCAGTCTGTTTACAAATAATTTCATGTAATCATTTGGAAACAAAACGATTTAAAAAGCTTGAAACTTATTGAACACTAAACAAATGAAACTAAAAATTTACAAGTATTTTCAATTAATATTAAAATTATTTTTATTATCCTTTGCAACATTACCTTTTCGTAACATTAATTAAAATTTTCGAGAAAATAAAAAGACTTGGTAGCGCACAGAAGTCAAACTCAATAGAGTTTCTCCCGTGATAAACGATCGCTAATATCTATCTATATAGTCGGTCGGTCCGATCGCACAAATATTTATATGTAGTATCTGGTGAATGGATGGGGAATTTATAGATTTATGGTTATTAGATGCTTTTTATGGCACAAACAAGCACAATATTTAATAGCCTTTTAGTATTTTGTAATTATTATTTATTTACGTATCTTACAATCTAATTTCTTAGAATCTAACATGCGACTAACCATGTAAGTATATTCGTATAATTATCAGTTCATTTGGTTATATATTATTCCTATACTATACGAGCGTAGCTTCAATTTATACCACTCCTATAACATATAATTTTTTTAATATTTATTTTGATTTGATTATCAACTTTCTCTTATAGATTGCAAACGAAAATGGGAATGTTTATATCTAAGTTGATTTGTTATTACATTTTTATGCGATTGGTCTCATTTGAAATGAAAATTCTATGCGTACAAATTAGATTTTTAATTTGGAACCACTTTAGTTATTAAGATATTGTGATTTGAATTCTTGTTAAAAATTTGAGTTACTTAAATGATTATTTCCTTTGTTAAGTTATAAAGAAATTAGAAAATCAAAACGGAAACGTAAATAATTCGTGCGAGGAAGAAATAATAAGTTAAGTTAAAATTATTGTTATTGTTTTTTTCTATGATTTTTTCATATAGAAAAATATACATACATATGTAGTCCCTTAACTTTAACTGTAATAAACTTGAGAGCCCAATATTTGACACATTTCCAAAATGTTAAAAAAAAAAAAAATACTCATACATAGCTATATTATATATTCCCTTTCTTTTTATTTAATATCGCTGCAACATTTTATTGAAATTACGAAAATCAATTATTTATGAATTTTAAAATATATACAATTATTCTTCAAAAACGTACGAAACACACATATGTTTAGATGGAAATCCTGGAGCATGTTCAAAGTCCGGTATCAACGAGAATCAAGCTATTAGGATTCTATGGCAAGAAGTTATAAAAACAATAACAAGAAATAAGTTTCTTTATTCTCTTTTTTTTCCATTAGATATGTATTTCTATATATAAATAATAGAGAATGCTTTCATATTGCCGAACAATAATTAGTGTAAATAAATTCTTTTTAAACTTTGACGCAAATGAAGCGTATTTGCGTTTTAAAATTATACAATTTTTGAAATAATTAAAAATAAAAATAATTATTTTGTTTATGTAACTAAAATAACACGCTAATTGCACGGTAAAAAAAAACAATTGTTAAAATATTCGGTTTTAATGTATACCAGTCCAATAATATTGTCTATTTATTACATAAATATTTATTATTTAATTTAAAGCGAAGCTCATATAAATACAAATTAAAGATATTACTTGTTGTGCTATTACCTTGTAAGTTTAAAATCAATAAAAAGTCAAGACCATAAGTTGTCTTTAATTGGAAAAATAAATGTTTTGTATTTAAGCTAAAAAGCGGATAAAGTCAATTCATTTGTTAAAAAGCCAGAATTACCGCTTCCAAAAGTTTTTGGCAATTAGTCTTCACAAACAGCCAGTGCTGATTACCAACAAGTTAAGAAGCGATTACTCTTGATTTGCCTGCTAAATTCCCCCAATGACTTTCAAACTTACCGGGTTTCTGAAAATAAATCGACAATTTATCGATTTGTAATATAAACGTATCTTTTATTGTTCCCCGAACTAGAATTATAGCAGCCCTGGCAAGCAATGTTGCCAACTTAGCTATTTTATTGATGCAATTTATTTATGAAGGTTTAAAGTTCGTTACCCACAGGTGATTGAAGTTACTAATTTAATTCTAAAATATCAAAAAATTGACAAAGTTCTAACAAAAATACTGCTAAAATTTAAAAAATTCTATCTTCAATATTAAGAAAAATTCCAAATTAGGTGAATTTCCTTGGGTGTACCTAAATTTTTCTTTTGATTAAATTAGAACAAGTTGCCAGATTGAGATATTTTGGAGGGTGGCAGCCTTTGTTATTGTAGGCAAGGCGCGTCGCCGAGCTTGTTTACAGTTTTAATATTTGAGCAAATTTAGTACTGTGTAAAATTTTTAAAGCAACATGGAGATGGTGAAGCGTGCATTTTTACGCGCTTGCATTAATCACAGCTGCCTGGATCATGATTTAATTGATCAAATATTGTCACCGCTCTGTGAGCATCATCAAGTGACAAAGCCGGCAAATAAGGAGAAACTGCACAAATTTGTTGCCGAAATCGAAGGCAGTATAAAGGATTTAAGCCAGACACTGATCTTTATGAATCACCCGATAACTGGCAAAGAGTATTTGGTATTTGCCATTACCGACGCCACACCAGATCAACATAATCATCCTGGACTGACGGCCGAGGAATGCCAATATTTTTCCATTGTGCTGGATAAAATGGGACACGAGGAGGATTGTCACATTGCATGGAATGAAGCGTATGCTGAATTGAACTTCAAAGGCTCCGTCCGAGCACCCAAGAAGGTGCGCATGCAGGAACTCATCGAAATGTGGACCGAGATGGGATACTTTCTGGAGGCGGACGATAGACTTTACCTTGGTCCGCGCAGTATCATTGAGTTCGAGTTCTATTTGCGCTCCAACTACCCGGACACGATCAAGGAGTGTCAACTGTGTAAGCAACTGGTCCTGTGGGATATCAAGTGCTCGGACTGTAACAGGAAAATCCATCGGGAATGCATTCGAAAATATTTGCGAACTCGTTCCAATTGTCCAACCTGCGGCAAGAAATGGTGCACACGACTCAGTCAATAATAATAATACACTATAATTATGCAACTGTTGTGATCATCAATGCTTATATTGATAAGAAGCGAAAAACAAACCTACATTCATTAATTAAAATAGTTATTATTCAGTAAACAACATGTATCTTAAGCCAAGAAATAAATTATAACAATCTAATGCATACATACTTGCACAGAGGCGACTGTAGCTTATGCATACATAATTGCGCAGAGGCGACTGTAGCTTATCACTGCACTGCTCACTCAGACTAAATCACAGCTGTAACAGTTACTTTCCAATGGAGTGTCTCCATCCTGCAGACGCACACACACATGCACGTCACCTCTGTGACCAATCAATGCAATGCGCTCTCTCAGGCTCTCAATTGTGTAGGCGCACATACTCACATACATAGTCACCAATGTGAATACTAAGAGGCCTTCTGTGGATTCTGTGCGCCTGGTAATTGAGTTGACAGTCAAGGAGATCGACTTCCAATAAGAACAGTCTGTAAAGTAACGATGGTTTTAAAATGCTACTTTACTTATTAAAGTAGCTAAGTGTTAAATGACACTAGAAAAGTTATAAGTACCTCAACTCGATTATATTTAAACTGACTTTAGCTGGCGTGTAAACTTAGAATTAACATACTTTTGTGAAAGCTCGTCGGCTCTGTTTAATGAGAGTAACTACAGTTAGTTATTTGAAGCTTCGCAAGCTGATTTAGAAAGGAGAAAGACAAAGAGGAATTCTAAGATAAAAATGGCGAAATGGAAAAGTGAGTTAGTTGAATATTGTCTTCATCATGGAGCTGTGTGCAAGTAAAAGAAAAAACTCTTTAATGTCACCAAATACCACGCGTACTATTAAAAAAGATCGTCGTGATGATCGCACTAATGAAATAAACAAGGTGCCGATGATTTTTATAACTCCTCCATGAAACATTTAATCAATAATAATTACTTTAGAATGAGAGGAACGAAAAACTGCAATTCACCTATGGGGATCGTTTCATACCGAAACGCTTTAGTTCGGACAACATTGAATACAATCAGAAATATTTGGGAAATATTGAGGAAAAGGACATACTGCTAGATGTATGTATAAAATTGCACTTCAACTGATACATTTCTCATTAACATACATTCATACATATGTATCTCTTTAGAGTTTTTCAAAGACCTGCAGATATTGGCGTCAAAATAGAATGATGAGTGCCATGAATAATACCTTTGATCTTCAAAGTCCTCGTCTTCTTCAGTTCAACAATGTTCGCAGTCATCTCTCAGAGCATTACAGACGCAAGCTTATTGACAGAGATTGGCCCTGTGTGCCACGCCCCCGCCCATTAGCCTATGCCAATGCCACCCACGAGATGCCCGAGATTTGTGGCTCCTTTAGTAGGAAACCAGAATGAATGATTCAGGGGTATTTCAGAAATACAAATCAACCAAAAAGCCCTTGATTTTTGGTTACCTCACATTTCTGGAATACCCATAGATTATCTACGGCATGCCGTCGATGTTATACCCTTGCAGCTTTGTGTATTTAACTATCAAAAGATCTTTTCTATGACAGCTATATGAAATAATAGTCAGATTTTTCAACCGATCGCTCCTTTGACAGCTATATGATGTAGTTATCTGAAAAAGGAACCACTATATTTTAATAGACTACTTTAAAAATTGACAATCTATCGCCTTATTTAAAATCATAACTGCTCTTGCAAGTGTATAAAAAGTTTCCTAGTCTATATACAGATCTAACTGTGTTTATACCTAGGTCACAATTTAATGGACTGGTCGATTAGTGGTCAAATGGCAGTATCCTTTGGACAGGACGTAATCGTGTTTCATAATGAGCTAGAAACCACAATGGTTTACTCTGTGAGTCATCCAGGAGCTCTTAAATATTCGCCAAATGGCAGATATCTTGCCCTTGGCTGTACGGAATTTAACTATCCGAGTAGGGATACCGTTATATATAATGCAACTGTGGATCAATCAATCAATAAGCTTGTACTTTTCAGTTCTTGAGCTCTGGAAATTGCAGCCGGGACAGGAGTTTCTTGTCATCAATGGGAAATACTTTCAGAAATTGATCAAGTCGGTTCGTTGCATCGAATGGAGCAACGACAGCGAGAAGATTGTCTGTGGCACGGAATGTGGCCTCATTGTGGTCCTCAGTGTGTCCTCATTGCGTACACTGCACAGAATTCGAAAGCATAAGCATAAAATCCAATGCATTCGCTACTCACCCAATGGACAATATTTGGCCACAGCCGATGTTCACGGTGAAGTCTGTGTCTTCCATAGCAGGCAATACCAACTTTTCATAGGCTTCTGCTTCAAGTCTGGGGATATTGCATTCGACTGGCATCCATGGTCGAATGTGGAATTGGCAGTTTGTAAGTTGAGAATTTCAAACATCTGCTACCATCTGAACTTTTTTTTTAATATTTGTAGCTGAGAAATCACCCGCATCCGTGTATATATTTCATGTGCCACGTCGTGAGATTGTTGCCTTTTACCGGAGGACGAATAAGAAGGTGCAAATCAGCTCGATAAACTATAGCAAGATTACTGGGGAACTGCTTGTCAATGTCTATCGCTATGGTAATATCCACTCAATTCGCTGATCTATTTTTATTTCGATTCCCATTAAGAATTTCGACAAACAATACTAACACCAATATCCAATTCATTATTAATTTCAGATAATAATGGTTGTCCCTGCTGTGAAATTTTGGTACTTTCCTCGTTGAATCGGGTTGTGGACATATTGGGACATCAGGAGAAAAACTTGCTCTTTATGATGTGGAGTCCAGATGGCTCCAAACTCGCCGCGGCTGGCCTGGACGAGTCCTTCTCCATCTGGAACTTTTATCCCAAAGATAAGATTGATGTCAAAGCCAACAAGAAAAAATCGTGTGTTGTTAAACAGCGTAGTTCTTTAGAGCTTTATACATTAATTAAGTGATTTGTAAACAACTCTATTGTTATTTTTAATGCAATTCTTTTCTGTACTTATATGTATGTGTTTTTTAAATGTTCGATAACTCCATTTATGGCTTGTTTATATACTTTATTTCAAAATTGTAAACATACGCGTATTTATATTAGCTAATCATTCAGTTTTCAATTCATTTCATAAATCTTTCATTAAAATTTCATATTATTGATTAACTTAAAGCTTATTCTATTCTTTTACAATGTCATCATCTTCCCAAAAATAAAAGAAATATTAATAAAGTTGTTTGCAAGTAAAAGAATAATTAATTCTCTGCTATAAATGAACATTTGCAAAAGTGAAAAGTGTTTCAGTGGCCAAAATTGTTGCATTTGGATTGAAATCTATTTTCTACGTTAATATTTATAAATGTGTTGTATATATATGGGTATAAGAGAAATTGTTGATGATTATGATGATGTTGTAAAATTGACAGTGCCGCATTCTTCTTCTTCTTTCTATGCACGCCGTTGTGACTCCTGCTGAAATATATACTCCGCACAGGCTTCGGCTTCCAGGCGTTTCTTTTTGTCCAGATGGGGCTTAATTAAAAAACGATGGGTACTATAGATGATCACCGTGGAACCGATACCGATGGCCATCATGCCGACAGTCGTCGATGCAAACCTTTTAATGAAGCTCATCTGAAATGAAAGTTAAACATTAATTTGCATTTATTAAAATATATTTATATTTATTTATAAATACAGCATGTCAGGTAACCATATTTTATACATTTGTCAAAATAGTTACTTGACCAACTGTATATTATTCAAATTGTCACACTTTGTTGGATTTGTTGTTGTTGTTGTTGTCGCTTCTGCTGTTGTATCGTTTGATTTCTCGCCTTTTTGTTCGTTTCTGAACTTGACTAACAGTGGCTGCCAAATGTAAATACCGCCCAGAACACCAATAGCGGTTACAACCATTAACTGAGGTACTGTAACACCGCGAGGACGACGTATTTGCATAGCTAAAAGTTCAAAGATATTTTTCTTGCCCGGCGCCTGTTACATCAACGCGAGAACACCGTATGAAAGTGTCAAAACAGCTGATTGCTTTTGTCTAGCACATTTTACAACACTGCACGCATAGTTGGCGTTGCCAGACAATTGCAAATTGGACATCCGTTATAAAATAAAAAGCAACAAGCACAAAATGGATATTTAAAAATTTGCATATAAGCCGCAAGCTACACACATACAGACGGACAACAACAAATTAATTTATACATGTGTGAGGCAATATTAAAATTAAATGAGTTCTGATATTTTAGCTATTGGGTTTTTCTCTGTATGAACTTTGTGATACTTGCGAGGTATTGACGCAATTGGAATTGATGCGGATTTCCTTTGGAATTACAAGAATTTTATCTTTGCGACTTTGTGTATATGTATTTATGTAAGAATTAATAAGCATATTTACATATCAATCAACAGTTAGCTTAGCTAAGCATTGCATTCATTAGCGGTTAGCAGCATCATCTAACGAATGGGCAGAAAAGAGTACGAGAGAACAAGAAAGGAGAGAGAGCAAGAACTTGGGACTCCCTGAAGCATGAAGCAACAGAGCGCGACAAAAGTAGACAACAACAACAATAACGAGCACAGTAAGCTGGTTTTAAAAATGGCCTGCTCGCATCGAGCTTTGAGTCACTCTCAATTGGAAGCGCGAGTTAAACGGTTCTCTAATCGAACGCTGAGCGCACAACGCAACTGTCACTAACGAGTTGCGTTTTAAGCTCTTCTTCGATTGCTTGCTAATAAAGGAGTGAAAATATACATAGATAGAAAGAAAAGGAAAAAAAACACGTATACACACATAAAACACTAAAGTGCGCCGAAAAGAAAAGGTTGAAAAAATGTATAGAAAGACGAAACTAATAATATTGCTGCTGGCAATGATTGGAGCAAAGGCAAATGCGAATGGCAACTCTATTCCCACACTGACAACACCGACGGGTGTCTTTGAGACGCGTACAGATAAGATTCCAGCTGGAAGTGGAACTGGAAATGGAGCTGCCGCAACATTGCCGACTGCATCTTATGATGACCTCGACACATTTGTGCCATTCCGCAGTGACTCGCATGACAATTTCTCGTGGCAGCTGCTCAAATCGGTGCTGCTCAGCGAGACGGCAAACCAGAATAATGTCATCATATCACCGTTTTCCATTAAACTGGTGCTGGCACTGCTCTCCGAGGCGGCGGGGGCAAACACACAAACCCAAACGGAACTGATAAGCACACAGACGGACATTAGATCGGCAAACAATGTGCGTGAATTCTATCGCAAGACACTCAATTCGTTCAAGAAGGAGAATCAACTCCATAATACGCTCAATGTGCGCACCAAGCTTTTCACCGATACCTTCATTGAGACGCAACAAAAGTTCACCGCGACTTTGAAGCATTTCTATGATAGCGAAATCGAAGCTCTTGATTTTAGTAATGCCAATGGAGCCGCCTATGCCATCAATGATTGGGCAGCCAATGTGACCGATGGACGTTTACAGAATCTGGTCACACCGGACAATGTGCAAAACAGTGTGATGCTCCTAACGAATCTCATCTACTTCAAAGGATTATGGCGACGACAGTTCTTCAACACGTTCGAGGGCGCCTTTTTCCGCACCAAAGATGCCCAGATGCGTGTCCAGTATATGGAGCAAACGGATTACTTCTACTACCACAACTCGGACAATCTGAAGGCACAGGTCTTGCGTCTGCCCTACAAGGGTAAGAACTCTATGTTCATTCTCCTGCCCCACGCCATGGATGGCATCTATGAGTTGCTGCACTCGCTCAAGAATGATGAGGTCAAGAGCGCTCAATGGGCAATGGAGGAGGTTAAGGTTAAGGTAACGCTGCCCAAATTCCACTTTGACTACAATCGCAGTTTCCGTGAGACCCTCAAGGAGTTGGGAGTACGTGAAATCTTTGAGGATACCGCATCATTGCCGGGACTGTCAAGGGGAGCCGATGTTGCCGGCAAGGTAAAGGTATCAAATATCTTGCAAAAGGCTGGCATCGATGTCAATGAGAAGGGAACGGAGGCGTATGCAGCGACCGTGGTCGAGATTGAGAATAAATTTGGCGGCAGCTTAACCCTCGAGGAGTTCAATGTGAACCGTCCATTTGTGTTCTTCATCGAGGAGGAGGCAACCGGTAACATTCTATTTGCCGGCAAAGTTCATCAGCCCCTCTAAATTAGACACTAGACGACGACAATATTATAATATATATTATATTGATATTATTATAATGTGAAAAGCGTAAATCAAAAAAGACGAAAATAAAAGAAACTATGACAAATACGAATAATTATGCAACTGTTGTTATTTCTTCACAAAAGTGAACTGTATGTTTTTTCTGTATTTACTGATAACAAATTAAATAGCCTTGTCACACTTAAGAATGCCCCACTGTATCGATGATGATCATAAATTTACATATATCTATTTTAGGGCATGGGAATTCCGTACTCAACTCTAAGCACACGATCCACAATTGCGCCTCAATCTTAATGAGCAAATACGTGAGCAAACACCAATTCATATTGTCTAAAGTAGCTATTTATCTGAACGTACAAAAACCCAGCTAACCACATATGAATCACGATTGTAGGGATTCAATTAACACCATTCAACTATTTGGACGAGTCATTGCACGATGTCAAAGTAAGAATACGAATACGATGCTACCAATTGTTATCCATAAACTATAATGAAATACCTGGAAATACTTAAGACGTACATTGTATCTTTATATTGAAAAATAGTAACTGTTAAGGTTTTTAGAAGAGCCTCTGTTATATGTACATATGTGGGTAATTTTATATTCTATTCATAAAACTTAAAATGCAATCAAATGAAAATCTATTTATTATCAAATCATTACTCAGCTATAAATTTCTATACTATTAGTAGATTTCGTATCTCGGGACATTCTATTATTAACTGAGATGAACTTTAAAACAAGTTGTTCCAACACTAACAAATATTATAATGTTGTGTAATAAAAAATATGGAAATACTTTATCACAACTTTTTATAAGAATCTCTGCATAATAACACATAGAAAAAACTGATTGAAACTTGATATTCAATTATGCATTATCTCTTCAGTTGTAATTGCTCAGGAAAGACGCTTTTTAATAATTTTTTTAACCACGTTTTTGATCCATTAAACTATTTTCAAGATATAAATAATCAGAGTATTATTTATTTATCAATATATTTAGTCTTAGTAGTGTTTGAAATGTGAGATCAAAGACTAAACTTTACGCTTCAAAACAAGTTATTCCAACACTAAGAAACCAAAATATACAGATAAACAACACACTTATATATGAAGTGGTAATCTTATGTATGTAGCAGTATTGTTATCAAGTCGTTTCTATTTTGATGAAATGAAATCTAACCGAATATTATATGTACATATATATGACATCTCTAATGAATTGCACAATGGAACAGGTTTCACATATAAAGAGTGATAAATGTACAATGTACATACATATGTTATATGATTATGAATTATGACCTTTTTGAATCATTATAGATTACAGATTATTTGACTTTCTTTTGTGATAAATGGAAACATTTTAGATTAATTTTTACAGTAAATTCGATCATAATTGAGAGCTTCTTAAACTAGTTTAAATACGAAGATAATAAACGAGAATTTGTTATTCTCATCTGTAGACAGGTGGTTTTTTTTTTGTAGAGAAATCATCAAAGAAATATAACTTGTTATGAAGATCCAAACGTGCGAAACGCTTCAGCAAAAATTAGTAGTGAAAAATGGAAAATGGTTTTCATGTTTTTGGAAATCGTTAACACGTCTTGATAATTAAATATGCATACCAGGAAGAAATCACGAAATGCAAGTAATTTTTGGATATTCCCCTGTATACATATACAAATGACTCAGTTAAAAATAACAACAAATGCAGTTTACTGATATTTGCAATGCTTTCGAGCTGATGTGACTCCAGTAAAGAAAGACACAAAGGAAAACTGATAATTTACGACTTGTTTGTTGATGTGTCTCAAGACAATCAGCAGATAATTAAATTAGGGCGTTACTGGAAGGAACGATCTCTGGGGAAAAAGAAAGCTTAAAAGTGAAAACAAAATATATAAATTATTGAGTCAATTTCTGCCTATACAATCAGCCCCTAATGAGATCCAATCGCAGTTGTAATCGAAGCGACTATCCTGAAGATGTATTACATCGCTCTACTATTGTTGTTCTGCTTTCTAATGAGTTGTGCTTTGGCCACCACGAATTATTGGGATCACACGTTTTTTATTGCATCTTTAGTTCTTTTATATAAACTAATCTTCTGCATATCGTTTTTTTCAGGTGTTCTAGTCCTCCAATTTCCGGTTGTTGGTCCGGTTGTCCTGGTTGTATCGATTCTGATTAATATGAGGACTATATATAATTATCGCAAAAGTCAAATCCTATTTTCAATAACGGAAAAATATTTAGTGATTCGGAAGTAACAAAAAATGAGTCTTTTTAGTAATTAATTTGAATTAATAATTAATTGATTCGATAAGATATTAATATACCAATACGATAAAAAAAAACCACACACAAATATTTGGCAAGATTTTCTAGCGATTATTATTCTACTGCTTTGCCTTGTTTTTCATTTGTTTAAATCGTTCTGAAGATTTGAAATGTAATTGGAAAAATGTTGTTAAAGTTCGAAGAGTCTAACAAAGGAAAAACTGTTGTTACAAATATGCTGTATTTTTCACTAAAATAGAATAATCTGTAATTGAAAGTTCGAGGAATTCTGTGGCTTTGTTATCAACACAGACATCATGGGTTTTACCCAATAAAAATTTCTGCCTATATAATCAGCTCATCATAAAATCCAATATCAGTTGTAATCGAAGCGACTGTCCTTAAGATGAATTACATCGCTCTACTGATGTTGCTCTGCTTTCTGATGAGCTGTGCTCTGGCCAGAGACTTCCCATTAAGTAAGTTTTCCATTGCACCTTTAGCTAATATATATAATTACTTATATTTCTGAATTTAGGCGCATGTTATCCGCCTCCGATTCACCGTTGTCATCCCGGTTGCCCAGGTTGCTTTGAAAGTTACTAGTTTTTAATAATTAGTGCTAAAATGTGCTTAACCAAATTTAAAGCCTTTCACCTATCTTTATAAAAATCAAATTATTTTTCGATTATGCATAAATTGTAATTTAAAATATTAATGTTTGATTGCAATATCTTCTGTAATTTATTTGAATAAATAAATATCTGAGTCGATACGATATTTACATCTTAATTTCAGAGAATCAAACCCAAACAAATATCGGAAAATTAAAGGTCTCAGAATCAAAATTGTTTAAATTGGTAGCAAAAGAAAAACTTTAAAAGTTGCGAGTTTTCAAAGCAATTGTAAGATTTTAGTCACAGGTAAGTTTCTGTGAAAATGTGATTATAAGCTAATATACCCTCTAAGTTATAGTACAACGATTTTGGACTTACCTCCGCCGTTTCCGCTCGACAACATTGCCAAAGGCTGTTGTTGTGTTTGAATGTGAGGTTTGTTAAAGTTGTTATTGTTATTGTTCTGTTGGCGAAAGTGTTGTTGTGCAGCCTGTTGTTGTTGTTGTTGTTGTTGTGGATATGGATGATACTGTGCCGTAGGCTGTGACATTTCAGTTAATTGAAAACTCCCAGTTTCTGCGAATCGTCGGGAATTTGCCTGCTGTGATTGTTGAGGATGTTGTTGTTGTTGCTGTGATAATAACATGACACCGGGTGTCACTTGTTGTTGATGGTTTTTACCAGCGATAAGCGCATTCAACAATGCATTCGATGATTGATTCGTCTCCTGGCGTGCTGATCTCTGGCCAAGCATTGATGGCAATGGATTGCGATTTTGTTGTTGCTGCTGCTGCAACGATTGCTGTTTGCTTGCCACATTCATGTTAAGCAACTTGGATGTCTGTTCCTCCATTTTACGCTTAATAACCGCATTGCGCATTATATTGTTGGCATGAGCACGCAAATCTTCCGGTGTTAACTGCGGTGTTTGTGTCTGTGGTGGTTGTTGCTGCTGCTGTTGTTGTTGCTGCTGCTGTTGCTGGCGTGCAGCCAAAGTTTGCTGCACAATGGCCAAATTGTGTAGATTCTGCAATTGACTGGCAATCACAGTGCTCGAGAGCATCTCCAACTGTTGCTGATGCTGTTGTTGCTGCTGTTGTGTGTTTGTAAATTGCAACACTGCCGTTATGGCCTCACGATCCATGTTGGTCAGCCGAGGATTGGCCAACTGCACCAGCAAGCCATGCTTTGAGATTTCACCTGAGTGAAAGAAGAAAGTTAAAGTCATTATCTTTTAAGATGAGAGCAGAATAATTATATTCCTTTACCTTTAGTTAGACGTAACAACAACAATTGTGTGTCAGCGCGTCCGAGAATGGCCTTTAATTGTAGACTCGCTAAGAAAGCAGTTTGTTGTTGTTGCTGTTGAATAAGCACATGTTGCTTTTGCTGTTGCTGTTGATATTGTTGCTGTTGCATGATAAAATTCGAGATGGCATCATTGCCAACTTGCGGTGGTTGAGGTTGACCATGCAATGGTTTTGCACCACTCAAAGCGCCAATTAATTTTTGGAAATTATCCGACTGCTTGTTGTTAGTGTTGGCATTGTTATTGTTATTGTTATTTGGATGAGGTGTTGTTGTTGTTGCTGCTGCGACTCCGGAAGCTTCATTAATATTGCCGAGAGAGTTGCGACGCCATTTGGCTTCAAGTTGATCCACCGATGGCATTTGATTGATATAACCAAGACTTTTGGGCTGCTCCAAGTTCTGGCAATTGTTATTATTATTGTTGTTGTTGTTGGGGCATATTGCCTGCTTGAAGAACTCATTGAGAGATGATGATGAGCCATTTTTCTCCATGCGCTCATGAGCAAAGAAGGACATAAATTTTGAGTTGTTACTGTTGTTGTTATTAATATTGTTTGCTGCATGCGACGTTTGATGTTGCTGTTGCTGTTGTTGCTGCTGTTGTTGTTGCTGCTGCTGCTGATGGTTGCCCTCAACACGTCCATAATTGTTGTTGGGTATGAATCTATCAAATTGTCCCAAACGACGTTTCTCATCCTTGACAGACTGTGACATTTGATGTTGCTCATTTGCATGCATTTTGTTCATATTCTCCAAAGTGTTGTTGTTATTGTTGCTGTCGTGCTTTGGAATTGGTTTGCCAACAATATTGTTGTTGTTGCAGCTGTTGATGTTGCTGTTGTTGATGCTTATATTGCTACTGCTGACATTGCGTCCCAAAGCATCCGGATGCTGCCATTTGTATTTGCTCTTCTCAATCTAATAAAATAAAAATTTATTAGTTAATATGACAAAACATTTTAAAAGGCTTCAGTCGATTCATCGATGTTACTTATTTTTAATAATAAATAATTATTTTTCAAGCAACAAAAACCTAAACGTTTGTTTCGGTACAGTAAAGTTTTATACTTTAAGCTTCCATAACATTGACATAAGGGAACAGATTTCCTCCGTATTCATTCTAAATTAAATTTTGCTCAATTAAAAATTTAATTTAAATTTAACATTTTTAGACCTGATTCGACAAAGATTCGATTTCGATGGTAAGGGTACCCCCTTTGAAATTTTTAAAATTCAAAATTTTTAATCAACTCCTTTATGATAATAAGTATAAAACAACACTTTAAACTTGATTCTGAGACATTTCATTTTCTTGTCAAAAATCGTGTCAAATTGAATTAAAATTTTAGCTAGTAAAGTTGCTAAGGGTGGAATCGGACCAACTTCAAACCGTCATAACTTTTACAAACTGTACCGATTTTAAAAAGGAATGTCTTTTTGGTCATTGCTTGGCATCTTGAATGATTCTGCATTCAAATTTATGCAACGAAAATTAAAATTTGTTTCGGGTTGATTCCGCTAATGTAATATTATCCTACCGCATTTAATATTAGCCTACCTTGTGCTTTTGCATGCTGTTATCGTTTTGCGTGTGCTTTCCCTCCTTTAGCAACTTCTCCTCATCCTCATCAAAGCCACACAATTCGATGGTATCCAGTCTTGAGGTTGGACCACAACTGAACCACTCCGGCTCCTCATTGCTGTTTCTGTAGCGACGATAATGACGCTCCTCCGCTTCACGAGATTTTGGCTTTGAAACGACCAAGAAACCGGACATAACACGCTTCACATAATTCTCATTGGCTCGATTTAGATCCTCAATGGATTCATTCGATTTTAAGCTCTCATTTTCCGAGCGATTATGATTATTGTTGTTGTTATTGGACATTCCCATAATGGGCGTATTTGGACGTCCATTCGATTGTTGTGTCGCATTCAATTGCGTAGTGCCGATCTCCCCATTATCAAAGAACTTTAAAACCGTCATATTGCTGCCTCCATTCGAACTGTGATGCTTTGCATCATCCATGTGAGATGTGGACTGATGATTGTTGTAAGGTTGCTTGTAATCGTTGTTGTTGTAACTCCATTTTGTGTGCGACAAACGTCCACTTCCAATGCGTCTCTGGTTAACAATGGCAGGATCCTGAAAAAATGGTTGAATGAGTGAAGAGCAATGAAATAATCAAGAGAAAGATAGTGACGTCATAAATTAATCAGACGCCCTCCCACTCCATACAGAACTTTCAAATGCATTCTCTACCCCCTTGAAGACGCCTATGGCTGTAATGAGAGAGTCCTCTCTGAGAGAGAGAGAGAAAGAAAGCTTGCACTGCGGTTAGTGCTCGATAGAAACGAACAGAGTATCAAAGGTATCGACGAGTGATGTAAAAATAAACCGAAATATCGACAGCTCAATTAACAAGTATATTTTGGTATGATCAATCAAATTGAATAAATTGATTTCCATGTTCCAGGTAATTTGCAGAAATTAGTTAAGTTCTTAAATTAGTATCGACTATTAAATTGGCAAATAAAAATTATATAATTATAAGCTGTTTTAAATAGCTTTTATTGAGTGCAAATAATTAAATTTTAGACCAGTTTCAAATTATTTCTGTCGCGAGTAACGGTTAAGTAACTATCACTGTGGATTGCAACGTTTGCACATCTCTAGCAGCTGGCGCCAAAAGCACACACACACACACACATACATGCAAAGACACACACTTACAGCTCCAGCTGTGAGTGCTAAAATTGAGCTGATAAACCGCTAAGTTAACTTGCGAATGTGCGTATGAAACGAAAAGGGAGAGAGAGAGAGAGAGGAGAGGAGAGTAAAATGAAAATGGTGCTTTACAAAAAACATATGTGGGACATGCACAAAAACAAATGGCAACTAACGCCACAGTGACAGTTGACATTGCGTTGTTCCGTCGAATCAAACGGATGAGCGGGCGTGCTAACTGTAAACAGCTGCCATTAAAAAAAAAACAAAAAAAAACACACACATAAACAACGTAAATAGGTAAAGGCACTGATAGCAAACCGATTTAGTTGCAGTAACAAGATGCAGTTTGTGGCCACAGGTAAGTGCGCAACTATTTAGTCTAACTAAATACATGCATATTGTTGTATATACTAAATATGCATATATTGCATTTAGAACACCAACATCGACGCCTGAATCCATTGACGGGACAGTGGGTGCTTGTGAGTCCGCATCGCATGCAACGTCCCTGGTCTGGTCAACAGGAGAAGCCGCAACTTAACGAACAGCCGGAATTCGATCCAACGAATCCACTGTGTCCGGGTGTTAAGCGACCAAATGGAAATGTTACGGAACGCTATGAGAGCACCTATGTCTTTGATAATGATTTCCCGGCACTACTGGAACAAGTGCCAGCACCGCCATCCAGCGATGATCCACTTTTCCAGGCAGCCGCCGCACGTGGCAATTGTCGTGTGATGTGCTTCCATCCCAAATCCAATTTGACCTTGCCAACCATGAGTACAACAGAGATTGGAGCTGTTATCGATGAGTGAGTTATCAAAAATGCAACAACTATCGATGATTACCCAATCCCCATCCCAATTGTACATCATTTGCAGATGGATCAAGCAATTTAACGAGCTGAGCGTCAAGTATGCCTGGGTACAGATATTTGAGAACAAAGGCGCTAGCATGGGCTGCTCGAATCCGCATCCACATTGCCAGATCTGGTCGTGCTCCTTTCTGCCCACAGAGCCACAAATGAAACAGGAGCGTCTGCGTGCTTATTACGCTACAAACGAGCGTCCCATGCTAAGTGATTATGTGGATCGTGAATTGCAGCGCAAGGATCGCATTGTTATCGATAATCCCGACTGGTTGGTTGTGGTGCCCTACTGGGCGATTTGGCCATTTGAAACGATGATCATATCACGCAACAATAACAAACGCATCAATGACTTGACCCAGTTACAGCGTCAGAACTTGGCCAAGACCATCAAGGAGCTGACTGTCAAATACGATAATCTCTTTCAATGCTCATGTCCCTATTCCATGGGTTGGCATGGTGCACCCACAGGACCTGAGCATGCGCACGCCTCAAGCGCCCATTGGACACTGCACGCCGTATATTATCCGCCACTTTTGCGCTCGGCCACAGTGCGCAAATTCATGGTCGGCTTTGAGCTGCTCGCAATGGCGCAGCGGGATCTGACGCCGGAGCAGGCGGCGCAACGACTGCGAGAAGTCAGCGGAACACATCACTATCTGACCAAGTGAATCCACAACAAGAATTTATATTATATAGAAAATCCTCACAAAAGGAACTACATATTAAAATTGTTACAACAAATGATGGGAATTCTTATCAACATGCAAATCAGATTAATGGGCAAGATTAGCTTGTCTATATATTAAGATAGCTGATGTGTAAATGCGCTTTAAATATACATATGCTATGGGAGGGAGAGAAATCGAATCCGTAGCTGGCGCCTTTTGGCGCTAATGGGATCTTACATCACAACAAAGTTTACGAAGCTCATCAAAAAAGCATATTGGGAATTAAAGTCCTACAGAATGATTACTTGAAATATATGTCCCAAGTTAATAAGACTATTTCAGGACTTCTGTGGTCTTTCAGAAAAATTAAAGATATCTCCGGAGTGTCTTGATTTTTAAAATAAAACGCCTTCCCGAAAGGATTCAATATAAAATTCTCACAAAAAGAGCAACATATCAAATTATTATAATGATAAACGCGCTGTAGAAAATTCTTATCACATTGAAATCACCCAACTGAGGCAGATTACCTTGTCAATATATAATAAATAAATAGTTGATAATATGTATAATATAATATCGAGCCCCAATTAACGTTAGCGACATAAAAAATATATAACCATCTACATATTAAGTATAATTTTTTTAAGAAACGTTATCCTACTCTGTTGAATTGGCTATTGTGAGATATAGAGATTAAATTACCAACCAGGTTTGCAAGAGTAGCTATTCAAATGTATATAATATATATGTACTTATAATAAGATATAAAGAGATAGAGAGCTTATACACACCTGAAATTCTTGCTGTGGCTGTGGAGGCTGACTCTGTATGATGGAATCATCGCTAATCAGTTGTTGTTGCTTGGTTTTGTTCTTATAGAAGGCAGGCATGCACTCATTGCTGCCATTGGCATTATTCGTGTTCGTGTTGGTGTTGGAGCTCGTGCTCGAACGTGGCTTAAAGCTGTGCGTATTGCGAGCAACTGCATCCGCAGAGCGCCAGAGATTCATGCGACGCAGTCGTGCCTCCAGCTCAATGTCATCGCAGGTCGCAATGCGCGGCATGCTGAAGGTCAGAGACTCCTTGGAGCGATGCATGAGTGCATGCAACATGCTGTGGCGTATGTCCAACAGATGCTGTCGTGTATATTTCAGCAAGGGCTCCATCGACATCGGTGTGGACGTGGGCAACGGTATGGCCGATTGTGTTCCACGCAATTTGGGCAGACGTAGACTACCCGATGTTGTGGTTGTTGTGGCCGAGATGCTGCGTTTTTGGTTTGCCTGTTGAGGTCCTGCCAACGGTTTCTTGCCCACTGCCTTGGAGGGCAAAGGAGGCGGACTCAAATGCAAATCACAGCTGACTGCGGTGCAGGACAACTGGCTGGTGGGCTGAGTGTAGGGCGTGGAGGCACGTGCCGATAGCACCTGCAATTTCATCAGACCCACCTGACCCTCATCATCCTGAGTGCTACTGACCGGTGGCAAGGGTATCACTTCCCTCGATATAATCACATTCGTTGTTTGAAGCTGCAGCAAGTTGACAACTTTGAGTTCCCTTTCCAGTTTGCGAATGACATCGGGTTTGTTGCACTTCGGATGCAGGATTATGGCTTGGGCATCGGAGTCGGAACGGGCACGATTATTCAAACATATAGGCGACATTTTAACAGCGTCCGCTTTCAATTCATCCAATACGAGCACAGACTGTTGAGCAATTTTAACAAATAAAAAAAAAATGCAAGGCGAATTAGAAAAAAAAAACAACCACAATATATCGATGCAAGCGAATTTCTTTACAAGATGAATTTAGCCAGAAGTCAAACACGAAAATTTCAATGTCATTGCCAAAACAAAATTTGTAATGTCAAAAAAAAAACCAATTTGCAGTCCTTTTAAAATCTGTACAATGAACAATATTAAAATTCAAAATTCAAAAAAATATAAATATGTGTATATATATAATAAAACTTATCAATTTTGAACACTAATTCTGTAGCTTAAAAACTTGTTATTTCTATGTCTGTCGTTCAAATCAAATCAAATTCTCAACAAAATAAACATTGAATCGACACGCGTCAAAACAAAGTAACATTATCGTGACAAAAAATATTAAAAGGCTAGCTAGATTGCGTATATCGAGTACTATATCGAATGTGCGGAAAGTATTCAAAAAAAAAATAAATTAGATAAAGTAAAATTAGGTTATATCAATTTCGTATCGGCTCATCTGATAAATAGTATATGCTTACATATTTGGTTATAAAAATGTAACACCCACTGTAAGGGCAAAAAAACTCACATCAAATGTTGATCGTTGCCGTTGTACTTGTTGTTGTTGTTGTTCCCTTTTGTTTGTCTCCATTTTCGTAATGGCCTCTTCCAGTGCGTCTTTTAGCTTAATTGCTGTTAATTTAACATAACCTTGACTAGAAGCCCGCTTATTACTGGGGAGTGGTGGTGGAGGGGGTGGTGCACAAGGATCTTCCCATTTCTCCGAATTCGCCTCGTCATCTTCGGTCTCAGTTGCTGACGCTGACGCTGCTGCTGCCGACATCGACGTCGACGGCGCTGGAGCCTGCACCGGTGTAGGAGGAGGAGGCGGTGGTGGCATAGCAAAATTTTCCTTTTCAACAGGTGTCAGCACTTGTGGAGCATCAGCATCTCCTTGAGCACCATCTACGTTATCCACAACGATTGAATGCTTGCGCTTCAATTTGCGTTGTTCCTTTGGTGATTGCTTTGGTTCGAAAGCGCCAGCGCCATTTTCTTCTTCGATCACTTCGGCTTCGACAATTTGCTTTGAGCTAGTCGACATTTTCTATTTGGTTAAATGTATTAGATTTCTAATGTAATTCGATCACTTCATGTTGATATTATTACTTACAAATAATATTTATGATTTGATAATAATTAAATAAACAGTTTACAATGTAATTTACAATGCAAAATCCTACTTTATGTATTGCAAAATGAAATCACGTTTATGGCGAGTTCGGTAGATGCCGTTATTTGGACTTTTCAATCGTGCGCCAGACTCGGAATACGAGCATGCATGTATGAGTTGAGTATGTGTGTGTGTGTGTGTGTGTGTGGGTGGACTGAACTTGCTCACGGAATCAATTGAACATCAAAGTCCACAGTACGGACTGCCAAAATATCGATAGAATTGTCTTCTTATATTATTGAAATGGAAATAAAATATATTTATTTGTATGAAATGAAGTATTTAATAAAAATCACTGTCGCCAATATTTAAATGTACCTAAATATATTGAAATAGAGAGAGGGCACTAAATTTAAAAATAATCTAGATATTTTCAAGGCTGCCAGACGTTCAAATTAAAGTCAACTCTTTTAAGATTGCCAGACGTTCAAGTAAACGCTAATTTTTATAATGGAACCAACGATTTGACTCAGCTGAACCATATGAACTACAATCAGTGATTTAGTTCGTTAATTCACTCTAGTGATTAGCTCAATTGAACTTTATCCGAACTACTACAGAAAGTGAAAAAAATATTTTTCAGTCAGAAAATATTTTGTTAGTAAGTTAAATCGATTAAGCCGCTAATCGCAGGGGGAGCTTGATTTAAGTATTGGCACTTTAATCAAGTCCGCTATTCGATGGATTTATAAAGTATGTAAATAAATGTGCATTTTGTACTTTGTCGTAAACAAAGCGTAACATAACCTCATTTTTCTGTTGTCTAGAACTGAATTTGACGGAACGACACAAGCAAAGGTAATACATAAAATTAAACAAAAATGACCCAATATCTGCCGCCAAATCTATTGGCGTTATTCGCCTCACGCGATCCAATACCGTTTATGCCGCCGGTGGATAAGTTGCCGCATGAAAAGAAATCGCGAGGCTACTTAGGCGTCGCCAAATTCATGAGCGACTTCGAGGACCCAAAAGACACACCTCTGCCCAAAACGGTAGAAACACGACAGGAGCGTCTCGAGCGTCGACGCCGTGAAAAGGCCGAGCAAGTGGCGTACAAGCTGGAACGTGAGATTGCCCTGTGGGATCCAACCGAGATAAAGAACGCCACCGAGGATCCATTTCGTACGCTATTCATAGCACGCATCAACTACGACACCTCCGAGTCCAAGTTGAGGCGTGAATTCGAGTTCTATGGCCCCATCAAGAAGATCGTGCTCATCCATGACCAGGACTCAGGTAAATAGAATTGGTTTATTCAAGCATTTGCAGAGGGTATTATAATATTGTGCAGAAGTGTGTATCGCCCAGCAGATCTGGAGGATAGGTTAATATTATACAGTCATGTCCGTTTGCTTATATGCAAACTAGTCGATCAATTTTTAAGCCATGTTTTACTATTGGATCATAATCGTAGAAACTATTTGTATTAAAAATCTTTCTTTTAAATATAAAATTTCCTTATACATTCGGACCCAACTTTGTTCAAATCAAAGTACTATATCACATACATAGCTATCGTGTACTTTAGTATTGTATACTACATTTAATATTATAAAATAAAATAAAAATGTAACTATCTTGTAATAGATCGTTGAAATTTATAGCTGACAACATAATCATTATTAGCAGAATTTTTTTTTTTTTTTGCAAATTTCTGTATAATCTACATTAAAGATAATGAAAATATTCGAGTAAATTTACAAAAAAAACTGACAGTAATCATTATATTTAAGCGACAGATAAAACTTAAATATAATCATTTAAGGTTTTCATTATTTTTGATCAAACTTTGGCCTTTTTCCCATTTATCATAATCATTAATGAAAATTCATAAGAATAAGTAATTTTAAACCACGGCGAAAATGAAAAGATTTCATTGAAATTAACATTTTGATGTTTTTTTTTTTTTTTTGTGTATCTTTGTTCCTTATTGTTGATATTTTGAAATAAAAGGAAGGAAATCTGTGATATTTAGTTTTTGTATAATAAATATTTAATTTTTTAAGATATTTTTATTCAAAATATTTCTTGAAATATATTTAGGTCTCTGCAAAGGTATTCAATCTTCGGCTTGCTGAAGATCATGCAATTCTCATGATTATTATGAAGTTTACTTATTGTCTATCCATTTCCACCCCCTTGATCTATAGGTAAACCCAAGGGCTACGCCTTTATCGAGTACGAGCACGAACGTGACATGCACGCGGCGTACAAGCACGCGGATGGTAAGAAGATAGACAGCAAGCGTGTCCTGGTGGATGTTGAACGTGCCCGCACCGTCAAGGGTTGGCTGCCACGGCGACTGGGTGGTGGCTTGGGCGGCACACGACGTGGTGGCAACGATGTCAATATCAAGCACTCCGGCCGCGAGGACAATGAGCGTGAGCGCGAACGCTATCGTTTAGAGCGTGAGCGTGAGGATCGCGAAGGTGCTCGTGGCGGTGGCGCCAGCAATGGTGTTGACTCACGAGGCGGACGCGCTGCTTACGGTGGGGCTGTCGCCGGCGAGAGGCGTCGCTCGCGTTCCCGAGATCGCAGGGAACGCGATCGTGAGCGTGGCGGACGTGGTGTCGGTCGCTCACGGAGTCGGTCACGCGAACGCCGAAAGCGTCGTGCCGGCAGCCGGGATCGTGACTATGACGATTTCGATGGACGACGCGATCGACGGGACAGGGAGCGTGATCGTGAGCGTGAGCGCGAAAAGAAAAAGAAGCGTTCCAAGAGCCGTGAGCGTGAATCATCGCGTGAGCGAAGGGATCGTAAGCGTGAGCGACGTGATCGTGAACGGGGAGCTGCTGATCGCAGCGGCGGCGGCGGTGGCGGCGGAGACCGTGATGTTAAGGAGCGTAAACCCGATTTCCGTGAAATGGATATGATTAAGATTAAGGAGGAACCCATCGATGACGGTTATCCCACATATTCCATTAATGACTATCAAAACACGGCCATTAAACGCGAGCTGGAAGATGAGAACGAGGAAAAGTATCGGCCGCCAAGTGCACATCACAATATGTTCAGTGTGCCCCCACCTCCGATACTGGCACGTAGCAGCAGCAGCAGCAGCAATAACAACCCTGATAATGGTGGGCAAAATGCAGGCGATCAGTCCTGGTGGCGCCAATGAATCCCAGTCATCGATATGCATTGGTAATCGATCGATAACTGTAACAACTTTCAGAGTTTTATTTTGTGTGTAATAACAAAAAACAATCTTGCTGCTGCATAGGTAATAACAACATATATAACTATTAGAGCTGTATAGCAATCGAATGACACTTAAGTATCGATTGTTTTTAAACATATTTATTCAAATTTAAAATTCATAGCGTAATCAGACAGTGGGACAGTGGATGCAGTTCGGAATCAACGAAACGTAAGACATTTAATTGCTGTAAGTCCGACTTAATCTGGGAGCACTTTTTTTTCAAATTCCTTTTTTAAAGTTATGAATACAAAAAACATAAAAAACAGCAATAACACAAAAACAAAAAACCACAACAGACACAAATCCGTAAATCAACAAGAAAATAATTGTGCATAGCTTAAATACGTTTAAATATGTAAGTAAATCTTAACAATTGAAATGAAGAGTAAGTAAAAATAAATCCGATCAACATGTGTGTTTGTTTCCCCACCTTTGGTAAGGGGGTTAAAGGGAATCCTTTGGTGTCAATGAGGACCCGGATGATGATATACAGGTTTATTGGTTTAATTCACTAACTAAAGTGTTAAGCAACAAGTTAAAAAAAAAACCTACTTTTAAGAACTTTGCACTAATTCGTGCCATTTTATTTTCTTTATCTTCTTGCAGTATTCAATATTGAAACTCTTAATATTCGCAATTCTGTGTGTGTATACGAGAGTGTGTGACAAGGCAGAGCATAAGTATAAAATAATACAAATAATAATAATAATTAGTTTTGCAAAAGCCAAAATGCAATTCCTAGAGTATTCAATACCTGACCCATTTTAAAATAAATCCAGGTAATTCCGTTTATACACAAATCTCACTAATCCTATGCCTGTTTACCGTTCTAGGCCAACACTAGAAACGTGGCCAACACGTCAGCTCAGCTTATTAGCTCTGTCCAATATCCATGGGTCTGAGAGTAAGTTCCAAATCGGGAAATTCTTTCAAAATATGCTACATACTGCAACTGAAGATTGTAAGTGAGTTTTTGTGGGCTGGTTTCTGGTAAGATATTTGCCCCAACTGAGTTTTTTCAAGTACCGACAAAACCAAAGAATGTATATATATTTATATATATTAAATATATACGATATTCTTTAATGGTATGATGGTGAGGCATGCCCATGGAATGGTGATATATGGTGTTTATTAATCGAACTTACATATCCAAGTTGAATATTGTGTGTAATCAATTTTCGATTTCCGATCTATTTCAAGAACGCTTGGTGATTGTTTGTGTGTGAGGACACCACACCATGGAATATAAAATTTCAAAAACATCGCTAAGGTTTGTTATTGGTCCTTTTTCGTTGACGCCTATAACTGGTAAGGGTCCCCACTTTAGGGTTAAATTTTCAAAGTGTTGCTCATGGGTAAATTGGATCTTATCGTGTTCTTGTTGTTCGTGTGGAAAAGGTCGCTTAATTCATTGTATATCTTGAAATCTGCATATATTTATAAATGTTAACTTGCACATTAAAATGATATGCTTCTGAGGTAACATAAAATATTTTTTTGGATGAAAACTTTTAAGTGTCCATTAAGGAAATCTAAAATCAAGTTAATGGTACTTTCCTATTATATATCTATGTGCTAGTACTTACTAGTTGATCGTCAGTTAAGAAGCGTTAATACGATTGACCTTTTTAAATAAAGTACATATTTTTATAAACTAAAATTTTTGATTTTTTTTTATTGATTTGCAACTTTTGATAGTCAATCTTTGCAACTAAATTTATGTAGTTATCAAGATAATAATTCTCGGAAAGTTTGCGTACTGACTAAAATGTCGCTTACTGACAAGGAATTTGAAATTGGCGGTCTTGGTTAATTTTGTTATCTGACTCATAGTTCCAAGTCCTATTCAAGAGAACTAATCTGATTCGATATTCGATTGCAAATACATTGTTGAATTCCGATAAGCCAGTTTTTAATCGACTGTCAACATACACGGAATTTTTCGCAGTGCGGCCGTTGGATATCGTTATGGAAAATATATCATTTTTATTTGATATTTTTAACTAAGAAATATCGATAACTTTAAATTTTGTCATAATTTCACTTCAAATTTTTACTATTTTATTGCTCGGCTTGCGCTTGGATGGAGTGTTATTAATTTTGTCAAAGTATATAACTTTCTTTCCGTTCTTCACAAAGAGCAAAATTGTCGGCAACGGCATAAAAATCAAATAAAATTTTCGCACACTAATATCGCATAACTATATCGATATTGATATTATCGTCAGAAAAAATTTCCAAAAATATCGATATATCGATATAAAAATGATAATTCGACAACCCTAGCGAATAGGGAGACTCTCCAAATACAACCATTTTTTTTGGCGTGTGTGTTGCAAAGACAAGCCGCTTGGCAATCTAAAAAAAAGAGAAGCGAGTCGTGAAACGTTTTAAAAAGTAAGAAAAATTTCATTTGCTAATGTAAATGTAACAGTGTACACGAATTGCTAGTGAATTTCATCTAATTTTTGCGTATTTTACACGTATTTTGTACAGCACGCACGCCCGGCATTGTATTTTACATTGGTGAATATCACCAAGCGCGTACCAAGAGCAAAAGCAAAGGCAAAAAAAAAAAACATGTCTGACGAAAAGAAGGGAGGCGAAACCGAGCACATTAATCTGAAAGTACTTGGACAGGACAATGCAGTTGTCCAATTTAAGATTAAGAAACACACACCATTGCGAAAACTCATGAATGCTTACTGCGACCGTGCCGGACTTTCCATGCAAGTGGTGCGCTTCCGCTTTGACGGTCAGCCCATCAATGAGAACGACACTCCGACCTCGCTGGAGATGGAGGAGGGCGATACTATTGAGGTGTACCAGCAGCAGACCGGCGGTGTTTATTAATTATATATAGTTAAGCTATAGTTACTCTCTTGATTTATACAAAAAGAAAGAAAAAAACAAAGAAATGAAAAACACAACAACAAACAACATCAACAAAACAACATCAACATAAGCGAGCAATTTATTCTACAACAAAATTATCTAAAACAAAAAAAATACAATATCAATTCTGTTTTCAATATTAATTTGTACACAGAATTGATAACGGCTAAGAGGATTAACCCCAAAAGAAAACCGACCTAACTATTTGCTAATTTAAACTAAAAGAAAGAAAAAAATAAAGCATTTTGTAAACTATGATTTAAGAATGAATGCGATGAAAATGTGTGTATTTGTTTTGGTGGGTAAAATTGCCGGTGGCGCGCATTTCCCGCTTTATATCCCTCTCTTCACACACACACATTAATAACGCCAAGCGCATGGGATGTATCTATGTGTGTGTGTGTGTGTGTGAGGGTTTCAGCTTTCATACAAAATTTTGTACAGTACAGCAACTGCGTTTGTGCATGTGTGTGTGAGTGTGTGTCTGTGTGAAAACAGGTATACATACACATTTGTGGCAGACAGACAATCTGTCCATGTAGCGGCCGAAAAACATAAATACATGATGTACATACATCCAATTTGGTGTATGTGTTCATTATTCTGTACTACGAGCATTATCCAGATTGAAGATAAAACGTTTAAACGTTAAATTGATCTATCAACATAACCTAACAATTCGTGCATATAGATATATATACATATATATTTAATATATAAATAGAAGATGACGTCATTTTTGATGGAATATTGTAGAAATACATGTAGTTACTATTCACAACATAACCTCAAAATGTATGATACACTTGGAAAAATTGCAACATACATACATATATACACAGCAAGAAAAAAATTGTTTGTATTTTTTTTATATTTTACGAGTAGCCAAGCCCAATAATATCTTGTTTAATTTTTTTTTAAAACCATGATCCACTAAAATAAATTTATAAAATTGAACTGTCAACAGTGTCTTGACCAAATAAAAATTCGCATATTCGATTTTTAAATATGTAGTTTATATCAATAAATTACTTATTTTAACTTGTTTTAAGAACCGTAGACAGGAATATTAAAATCTGAATTAATATAAGTGATATAGACACTTCTATTAATTCTTATTGTATTATTCCTTTCCACGATTCTTGGAATTTGCTAAAGAAAATGTGAAAATTTTGGATTTTGTCCAAACACTTTGTGGACTAAATGTATAATTCTGCTTCTCGGAATATAGAAAACAATCCTGTAAAGTTCTCGTTTTGATATATGTATATGTAAAATTTGTATTGTTTTGTAACAGAGTAATATAATAAATCGTTTAAAACTAAAGATATCCTGAAAGGCACCATATTTCCCATTAAAATAATAAAATAGTTGCATTGTCATGACATTTGTGTGTTAAACCCAATCTTTGGGATTCTGCAGGACCTGCAGTAAATCATTCTCCTTCGATTGATCCTTGGGAGCATGCATATACTCCCACCTCGCATGAAGGGGCAATGACATGAGAATACTCTCATATCTCGCACCAGGTGTGTAGAGACCGAACTTCGTGCCGCGATCATAGATGAGATTGAACTCCACATAGCGACCACGTCGCAGGAGTTGCCACTGTCTCTCGTTGGTGCCATAGGCGGCATTCTTGTGCCTCTGCACCAGGGGCAGGTAGGATGGGGTCACGGCACGGGCACAGCTGGTGACAAAGTTGAAGGCGGCCTCCTGATTCGGCTCATCGATGTCGTCAAAGAAGATGCCGCCAATGCCGCGACTCTCGTTGCGATGCTTGATGTGAAAGTAATCGTCGCACCACTTCTTGAATCTGGGATAGTACGTTGTGTCGTGCTCATCGCAGGCGCCTTTCAGCGTCTGGTGGAAGTGCCGTGCATCGTTTTCATCCAGATAATACGGAGTTAAGTCTGTGCCGCCACCGAACCACCATTGCTTCTTGCCGTCGGGCAGTTCCACCTCAAAGTAGCGATAGTTAAAGTGTATGGTTGGCACATGGGGATTTCGAGGATGTATTACGGCGCTCACGCCGCTGGCAAAGAACGGCAGCTTCACATTCTCCGTCAGCTCCTTGCCCCGTGCTCGCATCTGTTGGACAGCAGCCGGCGGCAACCAGCCGGTGACAACGGATACATTAACGCCGGCCTTCTCAAAGACATCGCCATCCTGCAGGACGCATGTGACACCACCGCCGCCCTCATTGCGCATCCAACGATCCACTTTGAACTTCTGACCACTGTACTCCTCCGACTCGAGGGCTCGACAGAATTCCGCTTGAATTTCCATGATCATCAGCTCCATTCGATGTCGCATATTATCCTCATCCTGCAGCAGGACACTTTGATCCGTTATGGGCTCCGCCATATACTTCGAGGTGTTCAACTTTCGATTGACCTTTGCGGCCTCGGCTTGTGCGTACGTGACCGTTGCAAAGGTGGAAAGACCCAGCCCAGTTCCCAGCAGAAAGCCGCGGAAATGCTGACTCTTCATTCGCCGGCCCAACTGGAAGGTGCCCAGTGATACCAGCGAAATTGTATGCCGCAAAGCATTCATTTTCCTCTATTTTCAATCCTGTATTACACCACTTTCATTGAATAGGCAATATATATTTGTTATCTTTCTGCTTCTTACACCGGCTTTCAAAGCAGACCAAGTGATAACAAAAAATATCGATAATCTAATTGTTATTGTAATCAGTGCTGCCAGAATATATTGGGCTAAAATTGCTAAATTGAAATAAACAAAATTCTAAAAATGGCTTGTATTTCATTCAATTTTTCCGCTTTTGTAATTATACATTTTCTTAATCTAACAATAAAAGAATAAATGATAAAATCTGAAATTTTTCGAAAATTGCTCGATTTTTAGCCAATAGCAGTTTAATAATTTTGCTGGCTTGTGCAATTAAAAAAGTGCTGAATCTAGTAATAAAATTGCTAAAATGACAGCACTGATTGCAGTAATAAATATCGAAAAAAGAATTGCCACAATATACTCGATAACGCAATAATAAGTACTAATATGGTCACCCTTAACTTTTGTAAAGAACAGTTATATTTTCATTGCAAACTCTTTTATCATTTATTCCCTTGACTTAAGTCATTTACAACATGGATTTATCCGCAGAGTTTACCGAAATGGTTAATGGATTGGAAAATTCTATATTACATTCCACCCCATCAACAGCCTGGGATGGAGATTCAATTGAAAACAATACGATCGTCGTACCGAGCTTTATTGATGAAAATACCGTATTGCAACTGGAGCAGAGCACTCAAAGTCCTGTTACACCAGTTAATCGAGGGCAGCCGTATTATCACAGAAATTCCCGTATTGTTAATCAGCCATTTCGACGTATTTAAAATGTTATTGTTAGATCATAAACAGAAATAAATATATTTACATTTTTCTTTTGCACGTCTTTGCATTTTGGCTTGGCAACTCTGGGCGCAAAATTAATTCAATTCAAATATGCAATAAATATACTTATTAGTTGCACCACTTTAATTTTAAAGTTAATCAACTAAATAGTGTTGGTTATTAAGTTTGTATTTAAGTTTTAAAATTACAATAATTTTTTAATTTATTTTATATTATCACGATTTAAAGAGTCACGTTTTCGATACATTGGATACATCGATAGTTTTGTAGATCTAACAGAATTCATATTGCGGCGTCGATAGTTTAGCTCGATCAACTTCATTTGAACATAAGCGGCTGCAACATTTGTTTTGTGTGTGTTTTTTCTAATTACAATATTATTTTTTAAAGTGAGTAAACGTTTGCAATATTTGGAATATTGAGTTGAAAAATAAAAAACGATACACAATTGTTTATGAAATTATTAAACTTTATTATAAGTACATAAGAAAAGAAGGACGCAATGTCTGGCTTGGAAAAATTTCAAGACAATCCGGCTTGGCGTCAAAAATTGCTCAACCATCTGCTTACGGATCGGTAAATACATGCACACACTTATCTATGATGATGAGAATGATGATGATAATGATGATGATGAATGTATGTAGCTAGATGTAGCAAATATAATTTGGAAAGATCCGCATGTCAAATATGTATACCGAAAATCAATTTGCCATTTAGTGTAGTGTCAAGTATACATACATATTTATGTACGTAGTTACATGTATAGATTATTTGTATAGAAAGCACTTGGGATTTTGTTTGCATTTGTTTGAATTACTTTTGTGTGTCTGTAGACCACGACCTGCTCCAGTGAAACCCACCAGAGAATCAATGGAGCGACGTCATAGTTTGGACATTGTCTTGGACTTTCCAGCCCTTATGAAAGCGAGGAAAGCGGAGCTGGCGGAACAGCAAAAACGCGAGGAAGCCAAAACCAAATCGGCCATGAATGTAAACAATGATACAGAGGACATGTTCAAGTGTGAAGAGGATGCAGATGAGAGTTTTGATGCCCTTGAAAAGATGTGTGATAAGACGGCCTCCGATCCCGATAATACTCTATTCCAATATCTACACAGCGATGATAGAGATCATGTCTTGGCCTTGGCCAAGGAGCGCAGTGCTCTAGCCAATAAATGTAAGAGATTTTATTAATATATATATTAGCTTTAGTTAATATTCTTCTATTTTCTCTACTGCAGCCGATGACATGGAAATGGATGCATTGCGTCGCATTTTGAATGATGTTAGCTGCCAGGATGAGCTTGATAATGAGAGTCCTTTCAAGGGTGTGGACTGCACACAGCTGGAGGATATTGAGGCGCCCTCTCGCCTCTGGGATAATGACTTTACCATCAGTGGCAATGATTCGGTGCGTCAATCCTTGGCAAAGACGTCGCCAGTAAAAATGGTTGGACTGTTGCGTCCCTCAACCATACTGGAGGCCAATGAAGCGGACCTGACGGGCTACTTATCCGATGGTTCGTCTAACAACAACAGCAGCAGCTTTCAAACTGCCGCCACTTTGAAGACCGCCCAGAGTTTCGATACGATTGCTTCCGGTTCGAGTTGCTACGAGACAGCAGCTAATAATTCATTTGCGAGCAGCACGAGGGAAGCGCCAGCGTTGAACGTTGATGATTTGTTCTATGCGGCGATTGCCAAGGGCAAGCCACACGGCATGTCCAAGGGCGAGGAGGAGGAGCTGCTGATGGATTTGCACGAAACCCTACTAGATTTAGCCGCGAGCAAACAAAACGAGTCCATTTTAAGTGAGGGCGCTGATAACACAATCATTGAGCTATCCTCATCTGATGATGAGAATGAAGAGGTCGATATTAAGCTGGAGGATAATTCGCTGAGTGAGGCAGGCATAGAAGAAAATAAAGAGAACAAATCAATGCACTTCAATGACACAATGGAGGAAATGGAATATATGATGCAAAAAGGGCTTGAATATATGGCCGCCAAGGCAGCAAATTCAATTCCCAGCACGCCAACAAAGCCATTGTCTGATACGAATGCAGCAACTACAACAAACTCAAATCTGTCCAAGCAAAACACATTTGTGTTGACGCCCAAAAAGGTGGCGTCATCACCAAAGCCTCAGGAGAGCAATAGCGGCAACAGAAAGCTGCCACAGTCAATCAGTTCATCACGTTATGCCATCAACATGGATAAGCCAATGGAAAAATTCTTTAAACAACCCTCGGCAATACCGATGCGTCGTAATCTGAAACCGCAGAAAGATCAGTTTGCACACATTGTTAGTCCTATAAGAACCTATACACAAAAGTCGGGAACTGCACCATTAATGAGCATGTTCCGACAGACCCCAAATATCAATGATGTCTTTAATAAACTGAGCATCCAGGAATTGGAGCAAGAGTCAAAACTCTGCCAATTGAAACGAGCTCAAGCCACCGGTAATTTCAATCCAACAAAGCTAAGCATTGATTGCATTGATCCCAATGCACGTCTCCTGCCAAAGAAGGCGTACATTTCATCCGAATTGAAGCAGGTAAGTCTTCAAGTCCTGAGTAGTATTATCTTACATTCAACAATTATTCATTCAACAGGTGGTTGATGAGCGAACTCCGTTGCCAATGCCCAATGTACCGAAGATCCAAAAGTATTTAAATTCGGCTGTGGAACCAACGGTGCTACGTCACGATGGCAAAATGAAATTACCCGATCAGAGCGGAAAAAATGCACATTCCCATATACCGCGTCGTCCCAATCAAAGTCTGGCCGATCTGTCATTAGCTTCGGGCGACATCTCTTTGTATACAATTAAGGATGCTCAAAAGTTTTAATTTTTATCGTTTCATTTTAATATGTTCTGCGTTGGCTTCGTATATCAATTTGTGAAAACAAATAACAAATAAAAAATTATATACACACATACAATAATTAATAACTAGTAAATGCCATCGATTAATTTGTAATGCTCCACCAATCTTTTAAAGCTTTTTAGCTTGTGGTCCCTTCCAGGCTCGATTCACCTTGGATTCGGATGATCTACCCAATTCGCCGCATATGAATCGACCGACTTCAATCAGTTTATCCAGGTGAACACCAGTATTAATGCCCATGCCATGCAGCATATAAACGACATCCTCAGTTGCCGCATTCCCTGAAGCACCGCGTGCATAGGGACAGCCTCCTAGTCCAGAGACGGAGGCATCCACAACGCGTATACCATATTCGAGGGAAGTTAAAATGTTGGACAGCGCCTGTCCATAGGTGTCATGACAGTGTACGGCAAGTCTCTGTGCGGGCACAGCGCGTGTTACTTCATTCAACATCCGGCGCATGCTACCCGGAGTGCCAACACCGATCGTATCGCCCAAAGAGATCTCATAGCAGCCCATGTCGTTCAATGCCTCCACGACCTTGACAACCGCCTTTGGCGCCACGGCACCCTCATAAGGACAGCCCACCTAATAAACAAATTAAACATCTATCATAATATGTTATCAAGCATTATTATACCCTTAGGAAGACCAGCTTTATCGACAGTGTGGATTGGATAACTATATCATACAGCTGTCTTATGGACAATCGGTCGAAAACCAATCTTTAGTAGGTAAAACTTTTTTTCTAGAGATATATGAACCAATCTGACATATTACACACAATATGTAGTTATGTCTTAGATATGCTGACCAAATTGGGTTAAGATCAGATTACTAAATCCTATATCTTTCAAAAGGGACAATCTATCGAACATTATAAAGTTGATCAGAAGGGGAATAAAATCTTCGGCTTGCCAAAGATAACCATTATTGTTTAGATAACGTTTCGTACCACAGTTGATACGTAGCCACGAACTCGAACTCCGTGCTCTTTGGCAGCTGCCAGAACGGGTTTAAAGCGTTCGATCGCAGCAGCCGCATCACAATTGACATTTTTGAGGGAAAAGGCATCGGAGGCGGCACCAAAAACCGCAACCTCTTCGGCGCCCGCCTCTAGTGCGCTTTCAAATCCTTTCAGATTTGGTGTTAGCACCGGATAGCTAATGCCTGGCACCCGGCGAATGCCGCGCAGCACCTCTGAATTGTCACCCATTTGAGGAACCCACTTGGCACTAACAAAGCTGGTGGCCTCAATTGTCTGTAGTCCAGTTGCGGACAGGCGGTCAATCAACTCGATTTTAATTGCAGCCGGCAACAGTTTTGGCTCGTTTTGTAGACCATCTCGGGGTCCAACTTCCACAATGCGCACCTGATCCCGAGACACCTGAGACATTAATCTCGTTGCACTGCCCTAAAATGGTTAAAATTCCTCATTATTTATGATCGTTGCTTTGTTAGACAAAGACTTACATTGGCTGTGCACCGAAATAGAGAATGGGATTTAAGGGCCAAGTATCTTGGGATCAACATTATTCAGTTTATTTTTTGTTACGTGAAGTGCTTCTTCTTCTTAAGCAAGACCAACAGCTGTTTCTTATCAGACCGATCGTATTTTTATTTTTGTTATCGATGAGGCCAACTTATTATGTCGATATTGTCGCCCATCACTGAAAAAAACTGCAAATTTAAAAACGCAATTAAATAGAATGAATTTGATGAAATTTTATAACTTTAAATTTCATAAAATTAAGGTTAACGTTTTAATGAAGGTTTGTGGCTTTTTAGCCCAATTGGAGAGAAGTTACAAATTAAATTCTGAAAAAAAAATATTTTAAAATGCAGAAAATTGAAACAAAAATTCTGCTAAAAAAAAAATAAAAAATTGTAGCTTCAAATTTGAGAAACTGTAAAAAAAGGTGGAAAATTTTAAAGTTACCATTTGACCCAAAATTGTACACATTGGCAGATCGGTGAATTTAACAGGGTGGCAATCATTCGATCGGGTGGCAACACTTGGGCCAGCTGGCAACTTTGCGGGTACAAATGCGTATTTTCAGAATAAATATTTTCGCGTTTCGTGCAATTTTCGTTTAATAAACAATTGAAGATTAAACAACAATTTGAATTGAAACAAATTGAATAAGTTCACTCGCTCAATTCAATGATCCGTTTATTTGAATTTAGTCCAAACGATTCGATACAACTCTAACACAACACAACACAACGCTGTACAATTACAAGATAATAATAATAACAAGGAATTGAACAGGAAATGCATCGAGCAAGAGTTGCACCTGTGTCTACGCCTTCCTATTCAAATTTGGTAACTGCTTACAGATATAAAGATGTTAACAAATATAACATACGCTCCCAATGATGCATTTCAATTTGTACCCTCATATTTGATACAAAGACATAATCTTGCATACGTGTGGGTGTGTGCGTGTATCTATAAACATATATTTATTCTTTGTTTTGGTTTACGTTGCAGGTTGGCTTCATTTTCATATTCAATCTAATTGTTGGAACAGGAGCGTTAACACTTCCTGGTGTATTCGCTAGAGCAGGATGGGCTCTAAGTCTGGTTGTAGTATTATTGTTAGCAATCATCAGCTATATGACCGTTACCTTTGTTATCGAAGCCATGGCCTGTGCGAATGCAATTAAAAATTGGCAAAACCTACAAGTTTTACGTCGCAGTCGAAATTCACATTCTGAAAATGAGAATAATGATCAAGAGAATGAAGAACTTGAAACGGTGCCACTAATGAATTCAAATACGGAGTTTCAATACTATCAATTGACGCATAAATTCGAATTAGGTGAAATGGCAACATTATTTTTTAATGACTTTGGACGTATACTTTTCTACCTTTGCTTCATTATTTATCTATATGGAGACTTGAGTATATATTCGGCAGCGGTATCCAGAAGTTTGCGAGATGTTATATGGTAATATACAAATTTGAACTTTTCAGCTTTAGTCTCCTCTCAATACTCGTGAAATATTATTGATATTTTTTTATTTTTCAACAGTGAACATGATCATTCAAATAGTTCGGACATCTCGATTTTGGAATCGAAATCTTTGTATGGATCTGGCAATTTCAAATCGAACGAAACCACGGCATGCTGGAAGGATCGTGAAATTACGCGATTAAGCATGTACAGATTAATATTAATAGGATTTATCTCAATATTTGGACCACTCGTACTATTTGGAATTCAGAAGACAAAATATTTACAAATGCTAACTGCTGCATTTCGTTGGATGGGTGAGCAAATGCATTCAACTAATTATTTAGAATTCGTAATAATTATATTTTCTGCATATTTCAGCATTTACGTTTATGATTTGTATTTCGATAAAGTTGCTAATAACTGATGGAGCTAAAGGTCATCCAGTTCCCATAAATATTTACGGAGTTCCCCCATTATTTGGTGCTTGTGTTTATTCATTCATGTGCCACCATTCTTTGCCTGGTTTATTGGCACCCCTCAGAAATAAGTCAAAGGTGTCTCAAATTCTTTCATATGATTACATTCTCATTTGTATGTTTTACATTGTTTTAGCCATGACTGGAATTTTTGCCTTTGAGCATGTCGAGGATCTATATACACTCAATTTTCTACCATATCAAGTTGAATCCAAAGACTTCTTATCAGGCTTGTATATTGGCATTGATTACTTTCTGTCTTTATTTCCAGTATTTACATTATCCACTAGTTTTCCGGTTATCGCTTTGACGCTGAAAAATAACCTTCAAATACTGTTTTTGGATATGTCTCAATATGAATCGTATAATAAATTTATACGCTTAATATTATTTCCACTAATGACAATTCTACCATCGTTTTGCGTGGCGTATATAACCGATAGTCTTTCTACCCTGGTGGCATTTACTGGAAGTTATGCGGGTGCCGGTATACAATATGTAATACCCGTATTCTTACTATACTTCTCAAGACGTACGTGTACGGAGCTTCTTGGAAGTGGTATCACTAATCATTTTCAAAGTCCGTTTAAATCGAATGCTTGGCTGGCATTAGTTTTAATTTGGTCTGTCGTTTGCGTGATTTTTGTAACTATTAATTTATTCTTTTAAATATTTACAGCCACAAAAATTATGCCAAATTCAAACCAAGTGTTTATATCGGCTGTGAAATATGAAATTATCCCTTAAACAATACATATTTCCAATTAATGATAATACATTACTATATTACAAGAGTTACACTGTTTTACAATATAATAATATCGAATTTACCCTGAAATTAAATACAATCGTATACTGTTTGTTACTGTTTAATCAATTAAATATTTTGTTATTAGGTTCATGACAACTTGTTTACATTATTGGTAATTATGCCTGCAAAATATATGACAGTATTATTAGTATTTATTAATTCCTTAAAAATATTGATAATTATTTTCTTGTAATAACAAATTGTATATTTAAATTTTAAATAAATTGTTATCGATAAGTGTGATTATCGAGAATTGATATGCTTTGTTTAGTACTCATTGCTTTCCTCTCTAATTGCCATTCACAACAAACGCGACCACAAATGGAACAAAACGACAACAAACAAAATAAAATAGAAGTAAATAGCATAAAAGATGAATGCGAGGAGGACAACGATGATGACGATGTGTTTCACTTTGAGTCGGAGCACTTGGCGCTGCGTGGAAACCAAAGTTATACAAATTTACTGCGTACAATAGCTATGCTGCAGGCGCAGCGAATTCGTGTGCATCAACAAATCGATGATCTGGAGAAGATGCGAGATTTGTACCTCGCCAATCCTCAACTGTTGCTCGACAAGTTGGCCAACAATGAGCCTTTAATAGCGGCCAATTATATGAGTGTTGTGAGCTTGCCCGAGTTACCCTGCCTAACAGTACCTGCAGATGTCAAAAGTGAAACAACAAAGGCAAATCGATCAACAGATGAACCGGACAAGGACAATAAAAATGGCAAGGCAAAGACATGTTTGTGGACGAACGAGGAGCAACGTCGACTGGAGCAGTTGCTCATCGAGTATCCGCCAGAGGAGGTGGAAATGCGACGATTTGGGAAAATTGCCAAAGCGCTGGGAAATCGCACGGCTCAACAGGTTTTCAGTCGTGTTCAAAAGTACTTTCAGAAACTCCATGATGCTGGCCTACCAGTACCAGGTCGTCTACCCAAATATCGACGGGCAGGAGGTGTTTCCCTGCGTAAATTCAATGTACGCCGTTCCACATTCTTTCCGCAACAGAATATCGAATTTCACATGCCCGAGGATGATTACATATTCGATGATCTAACGCCAGTGGCACCTTCACCACCACCACCACCACAGCCTTCAATTAAAGTCGAACCGAAGCAGGAACCCGATGCTGTCGACACGGATGAACGGCGCAAGAAGCTGTTGCAGTTGAAAATCTTAACAGCGGTACAGGAGGAAAAGTTACAAATCGAGGATGGTTACAGTCCCGATCCTCTAGCCCCCAGATGCGCCGAGTGTGAGGACTCTGCGGTCACAAGAGATCGCTGGCGCTGCAATAGTTGCTATTGTTTTATTAGTTTATGCGGGGATTGCCTGGCAGATCAAATAATTACGGAACGATTTGAGCATATGACACATGATGTGGTTATAGATCAAGAATCATGACACTGATCAGCCATTATACATATGAATATATACAACTATTTTAAATTGATCTTTTATTAAAATACACTCTGATTTAAGACATTTATTTGATTTAATGAACTACTTCGATTTAAGATATCGTTAAAAGTACCCGTAAGTCGACAGTGACTTACAAACACAAATGGGCCAACATCGATGCATGCGAGCTACTTGGCCATAAGGACAAAAATGGTAATAACATTGATTATCATCTGAAATCAGATGGAATAAATATTTATGTAATCCAGAAGTGTGTTGAAAAACTTACCGTCTTGATATGCAAAAGCAAAGCTCATCAGAGAGTAGATCACCATCAGTAAAACTATGTAATTCATCATGGGAAATGTTTCGATGTTATCAACTGAAATTGAATCGAAAGAGTAGCGCTTTATATAGAAAAAAAATCGAATCGCTTAGTGGGTTAAGCATAAGTTGATTATGCGGCTTGGAATAACCAAAAGCTGGGAGAATTTCAAGATAATAGGATTGGAAATTTCCTAGAAGTAAAGCTACGGTCTCTCGGAAGTATTTATAAATAGCTGTAAGAAGAGCTCATTTAAAGAATATATTAATCTGGCATAGTCAAGACTTAAAGATCAGCAAATTTACGAGCTTCACAAATTGGAATTTTTTGAAAAAAACTAACAAATAAGTTGATTAATTAATTTTTTTTTTTGTAAATAGTTTGGAATAAGGTAATTGTAAAATATATATGAATTTATAACGGTCATTTGACCTGTATAATTTTAAATATTTATTGAATACGTAATGTACATTTGTTTTGCAAGTCTACAACCAGAAAGGAAACATATAGAATCATTCAAACATGCATATTTACATAAATATATATCTAATTATTTATTTTCGATTAACTTATTGTACACAAACTCAAATCCCGCAGAGATAAGAAATTAGTTGATTGAACTAGTGGAAATAGCAAATGTTCGCCTATGTATACACATCTGTATATAGCACTATGTATATTTTTTGTATACAACTGGAATTCTCAAGAACAAATTATATAACATACTTCTTTTATAAAAAAAAAACCTATAGCCTGATCCGGAGCTAATTCTTTGGTTATGTGCATGGAGCAGAACCAAGATTTGTCACTCAGCTCTTGACACGTGCCGCACTGCGTTTGCCCTCGATCCATTGTTCAATCTCCGTCTTGAGAGCCTCATTTGACTTGACCTTGTCCATGGTAAGGGGTTCGCGATTAAAAGGATCCGTCTGATCGCTCAGCAGATGGCGTTGAATCGTTGAGCGATCCACAGTTACATTTGAGCTGGGCAACACAACCGGATCGGTCATCAGTGTGGATATTATCGGATCCAAATACTCCTCTGGGGCGTCAGCGAGAAGCTCTTGCTCCTCCTTGTAATCGTCACACATTTTCCGCACCTTGGAGGCAAACTCTGCCATGTCACCAATCAATTGACCGCCTCCAATGCGTATCAATATATTCTCTGCGTAGCCAAACAATTGATCGCTATAGGAGCGTCCATCCTGGGATACAGCCAGACAGAAGCTATTGTCAGTGCTTAGATTAATATAGATATGGGCAATCTCTAGCACCGTCTGTGCGGGATCAAACTCAAACTCCTTCTTGTCCTTCACCTTGAAGCGCTCACGTTGTGGTCCAACCAAGTGCAGTAGGAAATAGTTCAACATGGCAGCGATGCGATCCACCATGCTGTTGTGACAGAAGATACTCTTGATTTCGGTTGTCAGCAGTTTTAGTAAGTTGATTGTGTCGCGTCCCAGGATATTGTCAAAGCGTGCCAACATGCCCAGATGATGTAGATTCGTTGTCTGTTGCTGTCGCTCCGTATGCGATAGATTATTCCATTCACCATTGTCCTGTGCCCGCTGCAGCTGCTTGATTTGCTCCAGATTCGAAAGTGATTCGTCCAACAGAAAGATGGCATCGTTAATCAGTAGATTAATGAAGCGTAAGAAGAGCGGCGGCTCAATAGACTCCATATTGCTCTCGGCCTCACTGGCCAGCTGCCTAAAGCAATTGATGTGCTCCTGTTTCGTCCAGAGGAACTCCATGATCGCGTACATGGGACGACGGTAGTTGAACTTTTGCTCAAACTGCACCGACTGTCCAGTCATCTCAATGCTGACAAAGACGTTGAGCAGACTGCGCACCACTTGCAATCTATCCGTGTGGCTGTCAAAGACATGTGTGAGTAGCAAAGGCTTGCGATTGCTATCAGAGATTTTTGTGGGCAGCAGAAACTCCAAGGCATCTGCCAATTTTGCACGCAAATGGGGATTCTTAACCAAATCGGAGCTACCCATAAATAGCAGTATCATCTTGAAGAGTGCATCATGGGAGCTTGTATACATTTGTATAAATTGATCGCCACCAAAATTGCGACAGAAATTTAAATACGCCGCAATATTATCTATAATATTCTCCGGTACTGATTTCATATAGGGCGCCACAAATGGCGGTGTGTCGGACAACAGTTCCAGATTGCGCAGTATCTGTGGGGCAAAGTCCATTTTGTCCAATGCCGCCTCGTAACTCTCGCGCGGCATCATCGCAATCTCCGTTAACCAAATGGCCGACACCTCAAAGAACTTTAATATGGCTGAATCGTTCTCAGGCTCGCCCAAGACATTTCGTATGCACAACACCTGCTGCATCTGATCCTGGAGCATGCGTAACAGATTCTTGGTTAGATCATTGTTGGGATCTCTGGTGGCCACCTCATGATAAGCATTCCGTGTATTTTGCAGTTCACGCATCATGCGTGTAAGACGCTCTATGCACGCCCGATTCCCCAGCTCGAATGCCTTGTGTGCCAAATAAAAGATCTCCGTAATGAAATTGTACTTGGCTGCGGTCAAGCGTTGTTCCCCCTCCTCACTGGGCAGCAGACATGTTTCCTCGAATGCCTTTAGCATGCTAACGCCCTTTGTTTGACGCTCCTCAGCATCGGCAACAGCACAGTAAGTGGGATCCACCAAAAGCACCTGGAATGCCAAAGGTTTTTATTGGGTACGATAAACATGATGCTTGATTTACCTTCATGGAGGGCGCACAGAGTGGCGCACAGAGACGCATAAGAACAGCACTTAGACTGGTCATAAAGGCATCACTCGCCGTGCTATGAACAGTTTGCTCAAGATTAATGTTAATGGTGCTCCACAAATGACCACGCGCCACATTTGCATCCAGACAATTGGAAATCCATTGGAGCATCTTCTTTTTAGTGTCCGGTGACTGCACCAGCAATTGTTTGATCAACATAAACAATGCTGTCTGATGATGAGCCAACAGTTGCCACAGATTTGTATCCGATTGCTGGGAAACCAGCGATACTTCGCGAAAGAATTCATAAGGTGCCGTCTGAGTTTTGGGCATTATCGACACGCTCATCAATTGTCCAAGCAGTGTGTTCATGTAATCACCACCTAAAAAACGTGGATAAAGTAAATTATCTAGTGATTCTAATGATCAAAGCAAACCTTTTGCGTTGGGATTGGGCGTTGTGTAATCTATGAGCAGTTCGCCTAAAATTCCAGCGCGTTTCTCACGCACAAAGTAGCCGAGTATCCAAAAAATGTTCTTCCTAATGCTAATTAGATTATCCTTGACCAGTTGCTTCTGCAGTTCACTTAGCATGGGATAAAAGATGGCCTTGAGAGCGCCCAATGCCTCCAGAGGTTCATCTTCCTCAAGCACTTTGCAAGCCACACGCACCAAAAACTCCTGTGTGCTGGTATCATGCTCATCCGATTGATCCAACAGCTCCAGCCACTGGGAGCAGAAGGTTTGTGGAGCAAAGAGATCTGGTTGGCGCATGCAGGTGCTTGCATTATTCAGAATCAGCTCGATAATGAGATCGCAGTGTTTTTTATCCCTGGCATTCGAGTCGCGCTGTATGCGCTCGCATCTGGTAAATGCTCCATGCAGATAGGTCATTGCCCGTCTCTCCAGAGCCTCCTCCTCCTCCTGACTATGGCGATTGCCTTCACCTGCTGCTGGCATCAAGTACTTTGTGGTCTCGGTCAGCATGAGGCGTTCGAATAGTGCATGCGCCAGCAAATCCTCACCAAGCGTGTCTCCCGCACTGTTGTCGGCCACAACGACATCGGCCAGACACAGTACTGGAATTTTACGATTGCTGTTAACATCTTTGCTCAGTGTAAAGAGCAAAATTGATTCAATCAGCTGCTTGGAAACGCCATCTGCTTGGGAGCTCGTCTGTAGCAAAGCTGCAAATGGATTTTCGGTCTCTTCAACGCTACTCATTGTTGCCACCTGAAATGTTGAGTTCAAATAATATTGCTTAAAATTATTAATTTACACAAAAACAATATTTTTCTTTTTTTTTGCTACCTGTCACTTGTCATCAAACGTTGCCACCTGTCCCAAAGGCTGCCACCTTGCAAAAATTTTCGATCTGGCAATATGTATAGGTCAAATGACAAAATTGGTAACTCTAAAATGATCCACCCTTTTTTGAAAGTTTTTTAATTTTGAAAGCATATTTTTTTGCAGAGTTTTTGTTGTAATTTTCTGTATTTTAAAATATTTTTTTCAGAGTTAAATTTGTAATTTCTCTTCCCTTTGGAAGCTTTAAACCTTCCTTAAAATGTTTACCTTTATTTTATCTAATATTAAATTTGCATTTAAAATTCGCGCCGGCGTTGATCGAGTTGTGCAGAACAAGTTCGATTGAAGAAAAAGGTGATATCGACTGGTATAGTTTGCGACTGGTATAATCGATAACATGAAAAACTAAACAGTTTGAATTGAGAGCGCGCACAGTCCAGCTTATCAAATTCAAGAACCCGTGATCGAATCTTGGTTCGAATTAGTACATAACACAAGAATTATTATTTTCACTGACATTTTAATAATTATTAAATTAGTTAAAATTTAAATCAATAGCAGCTTTTTTCTGAAGAAGCAGAGCAATTAAAATATATCAGCAATTAATAAATTATATTTTTTGACATGACATAATTATCAATTCATTTCCTCAATTATATTGAATATGTTGTAATGCACTCGAGTAACCCACACTTATCAGTACATATTTATTTGACTTAAATTATTGTAAATTCAACTTAAATATATTGAGCAAGCAATCAAATTCTGCAAATCAGCTTGTTACAATTATTTAATTAAGTACAACCTGGCCAGCTTAGAATGAAAAGTGGGACAAATCGGCAACCAATGTCGTCAATATTTAAAGCAGCCGCATGCACCTAAAAATGTTGTACAAACGTACACAAATAACTACTGTATACGTCTGTATGTCTTGGCTAAATCCAAAGCCAATTAAGACAATCAATCGTATACAAAAAATAAAAATAATATAAATCACCAACAGCCAAGTAGCTACCGGCGCCTGGTACACAGCCTTAAGTATGTATATGATTTCCTTCAATTCTCCCCTGTTGATAGAGAGACTTCGTGTATTCGGCTTCTGATCAACATCGACATTAGGAAAAACGATTCAAGTTCGTTGATTTGCACATTTTTCGTATCAGTCGGTGCTGCATTTTCAAACGGTAAACACTCCCAACTGCCGTTGGTAAAAATTTAACGAATAAAAATAACAACTCAAGCGTTTACTTAACATGCGTGTGTGTGTGTGTGTTTGTACTTGTGGAAAGTCTAATTATTGGATTTTAATTACGGCTAATACAAAACAGACCGCTAGAAATAACAAAGATTATCGATAAGCCACAAATTGTGGCCTAACAAAAAATGCTAAAAGTCAATAGATTACTACAGCAGAGGCCCACAAATTAGAATCACTTGAGTTTTTGTTAACCAAAACTAAGCGTTTATTTTTCTAGATTGTCAAGTAATTTTTAAAAAGGAAAATTTGAAATCTCAATCTTCTACTTAAAATAATCAACTCCGGATGTCGTAAATAGTAAAAAAACCACACTTTAAATTAGATTCGGGGACGTTTTAATATTTTGTAAACATGTTAAATTGGATAAATATTTTAACTTGTAAAGTTGCAAGGTCAAGGTTTGGACCAACTTCAAACCATGATCATTTTGCAAATTTGATCATGCAAATGCTCTTCCCTTAAATATTTTTTTAAAATTCAAATAATTTAAAAATCACTTGGCGTATACTTAATATGATATTATAGTTATACTTTTCACATGTGTAGCAATGAGCCTAGTTCAAATACGTCCGTTGAAACCAGCCCTCCAAGCGATTGCCATCGAGGAGTTAAATGAGGCACCGCATCGTGTTCCAGATGACATCGAAGCTCTAAGGGATTGGGTATTGAAGCAACCTCATCTGAGAGCCTGCACAGATGATCAGTTTCTCTTGGCCTTCTTGCGGGGCACCAAATTCAGTTTGGAGCGTGCGAAACAGAAGTTCGATAGATTCTACACGTTGCAGGCATCCATTCCCGAGGTTTTCAACGAGCAGAGATTGACAACGGATCCTTTGGTTCTAGATATTATACGTTCCGGGTAGGAAGAGATTTAAGAGGAGAGTTTGTTTTTTATTTAAGAAATATTCTTTATTTTGTTAAGGATTCTCCTTCGCATTCCACAAGATGAGGATGATGCTAGTCCCTGTGTGTCCATCATTCGCGCCGGCTCCTACGATACGAGTAAATTTAAATTTCAGGACATCATCCGGGCTGGTTCCATGTTTGGGGAGATCATGATGTTTGAGGATGACAATGCAACGGTCTCCGGCTACATTGAGGTAATGGACATGAAAGGCGTCACGGGCACACATCTCTTTGCCCTGCGGCCGGAACTGTTGCGCAAGTTCTCCGCCTATGCGGATGAGGCAATGCCCACGAGACAGAAGGGTATCCATTTTATCAATGTGCCTTCTGCTTTTGAGTCGGGCTTCAACACATTGCGGTCTTTCTTTCCCGCCAAGATAAAAAATCGGGTAAGATTTTCAACTCCCTATAAGAATATCGACAAATTCTTTACTAAGTTTCCCAATTTTAAATTAGGAATAACATTTCTGCGAAAGTTAAATTGGGAAATATATTGAGTAGTCGAAAACGTTGAAACTAGGAATTATTAAAATTCGTTCGGAAATCTGAACAATTTTACTTAAAATTCGATCGATTTCGACCTTCGATCTTTTTCCTTATACTATTCTATATTTAAAGTTCTAGAAACCAGCAAAGTACATATTTAGAATTTTATTATATTATAAATCTAATAAACACTTTATTGGTTTTATTCTTATTGAAAACCATCCTTTTTGCCCATAACATTCTTTTTTAATTTTCGCCCATTATAGATTTCTGTTTCCTCCGATCCTGATGCCATTTTCAATATTGTGCCACGGGATTATTTGCCATTGGAATATGGTGGCACTTATGGCATTATGGAGGATATCAGCCGTTCCATGGAAGCCAAACTCTCCACGTATGAATCATATTTCCTAGCTTCCCAGCACTTTGGAGCCGATGAAAAGCTGCGTGACTTTAGCAATCCTCTACAAGATAAACGCTCCTCTTTTGGCGCTGTTGGTTCATTCCGAAAACTGGAAATCGATTGATAACCAAACTGACGGGGTTAGCTATTGGATTAACAACAATACTATAGACAATTAGCTTTATTAGTACACTCAACACATAGATTTAAGTATCCGATAATGTTTCAACTCCTATCTTATCGTATGGACAGAAATGGGTCGCATATGATATAATGGCGCAGGTTTAAAATAAACCTTATAATATACAAATAATGTCTATCATAAAAATTTCTAACTAAGAAATATATTGACTCTTTCAAAAATGCTATTTAAATTGTGGTGCCAAGGATAAGAACGAAGATTCCAAAATTGTTGTTGCTATTTAAAGGGGCTTAAATTAAAAAAGATATAAAGTTAACAAAAAATAAAAAAAAATTGGTAAATTTTCAGTACTGTAACTGACATTAAAACTTTCAATAAAATAGTAGCTGCTGTTAATTTGGTGTTTGTTGTATGTTTTGGTTTTATTTTAGTTTATCCATTTGATATATCATTTACCATTGAGCCATTAAACTGTTGGATATCTTAAAACTAAACATGCCTCAACAACATATAGTTCTGATTTTTGTTGTATTGTTTTTTTTTTGGAGTTTAGAGTTTAGTATGTGGTATCGCTCTTAGTCGTAGTTAATCCGATGATCATTAATAAATATACATAGATTTGAACTAGTTTTGAGTTTCTGCAACTGCACGTACATAATCTGGTTGAATTCGTCGATTGGAATCCATCTTTGTGAAGTACATGTTGCCGCAATTTTATACTTCGTTGATAGGTCGTGAGCTCTTTCGCGGTGGTGGCGGGCTGGGAGGTGGACTAAAGTCCGTTTCCGTATCGTTGTAATTGTATCGACTGTCCGATGGCGACAGGGAGCGATATGTGCGAGGCGAGTGCATATAATCATCGCGATGTCCTCTTCCCCAGCTGCCGCTGTGACGCCTGCGTCGATCCATTAGACGCTCATCCTCTTCATCATCATCGTAGTCATCATAATCGCTATAATCATCGCGATCATCACGATCATCGTAGCGATCTCCTCTTGATGACGATGTTGGCGGCGGCGAACGCATGCGACCCAAGGGGGGTAAGCGTGCGCCTCCAGCTGCCGCCGCAGGTGGTAAGAATGGTGGCGGCAAACCCATAAACGGCGAAAATGGCGCCGGCAGGAATGGCAATGGATTGGGCATGTTTAACAGACCCGGCGAGCCAGGCAATGGCAATGGCAATGGCGATGGATTGTTGTTCAGTTCCGTCGCCAGCATGCTACCATTTGCTGGCAACGCATCCAGCGTCATATCGCCAGCTGCTCCCACAGCTCCTCCGCTGGCCATCGTGGTCAGCTTGCGTCGCAGTCCGGCGGCTTCGGCCTGCGCCTCTTCGCAACGACGCTCCGATTGACGCGCCGCCAGCCAAGACTCATGGGCACGATTCTCCAGCGTGCCCATCTGTGCCTTATGCGAGGCAATCTGTGCCTCAATCTCCGCACGCAACTCATCATTTTGAGATCTAGTAAGGGATATTCTTTAATGCATATATAGGTCTGTGGTTGATTTACTCACTTAAGCGTCTGAATTTCATTCTTCATCAGCGTTTGTGTCTCCACAGTGCTGGCATTTTCGCCTTGATGCTGCAGCCATTTGGCTTCCTGCAAACTCAGCTCCCTGTGGAAAAAAAGCATTTGGATATATTTTCTTTTCATATTCTATAACGTTCCAGTACTTACTTCTGCAACTCTGTTTCCTTTTCCCGGAAATAGCCAGAGAGCACTTCGAGACGCGTCTGCGCCTCCAGCTTGTCCCGTTCGGACTGATTAAAGTCCTGCTTCAGCTGCTCCACATCAGCACTGGATGCCATCAGTTGACTTTCCAGTCTCGTTTTGGCTGCCAACTCCTGCTCCAACTTGGTTTGCAGTTCAAGGAACTTTTGTTGGGCCGCATTGAGTTCACCACGCGTTTTGGCCGACTTAATGAGCTGCTGTACATTAACGTTGCCATCTTTCTTTAGCATCTTTAGGCATTCCTCGAGTGATTCAATTTTGGCCAGACTTGTGTGCAGTTCGCTGTGTTCCTTGTCCAGCTTGGCATTGGATTCCATAATTTGATGCTGCAATCTTTGCATTTCATAGTTGCGTGCTTCTAGAGCCTTAGCTAGTTCCTGTTCCGTTTCCGCTTGGACTTCCTCGATGCGTGTTTGTAGCTTGGCCTTTTCCATTTCCAGTTCATAGTTATCCTGCAGCAAGGACTTCATTTCGCTGGTCAAACGTGTGGTGGACTCTGTAAAAGAGTATTGAAGTTCGCTGTTCTCGCGACTTTTCTCCGCCAGACTTGCATTGATCTCGATGATAATTTCTAAAGGATAAAAGCATTAGATGAATTCGAAACGTATTGATATTTTTCTACTAACTCTCTTGATCATTAAGCTGTTGCTGCAACTCCTCCACGGTGCTCATGAATGCCTCATCACCGTTCTGACCATTCAACACCTCGGACAACATTTTATTCAGCTCCAAGCCTGCTTCGGCGGCATTATCCAAATCCTATTGAAAAGAAATCATTAGTTTAAAAAATAATTCACAATAATCCTCAAGTCACCTTCTCCAACGATGTGACCTGCTCCTGTAGCTTGGCCTTTTCATAGAGCTCTGTCTCCAGCTGTTTCTTTAACGCTGCCACCATATCATTGGATCCAAAGGAATTATCCTCAATGCTCGACAGCTTTGTGCGCGTTGTCATTAGATCATGCTTCAAAATGAGGTTCTCCTTATGTGCGGCCAACAGACTACGCTCTAGATGATTCAGCTTGGAGAGCAATGCACCCTCCTGGCTGCTGTTGCAGAAGCAATAATAGACGAACATGAAGAACAACGATGAGGCGGCTGCAATGACAACGCATAGCAACAACAGACTGTTATCCAACACCTTCGATGCCAAGACCTCGACAAAGTTGTCCAACGTAATTGTGGCATGACAATCTCCAGCCATTGGACGCTTACAATAGTCCTCGGGTTGACCATCAACTAGGAAATTGACAGAGTTTTCAAAAAACATTCAGTTTGAAAGTAAAATATATATAGGAAATAAATTTAAACTAGAAACTAACTTTGGGAAGTTAAAATATCTTATGGAAATAATAATTTGAGATTTTTGTCATTCAAATAACAACTGTAGATTAATTTTCTATGAATCTTACCCTCAGGTACAGCTCTGTCCGGATAAAGCAAGCGATGCAGTTCATCGTTGCCTTTAAGTGGTGCTGTTTCTGGCTCCTTTTGGCCTTGGCCTTGATTGGAAATAAAAGAGTTGACCGTATCCATAATGGTTGTAAATAATCCTGGTCCAGCATCTTCCTTAACCGGATCTGCCGGCAACACAGGCAATCCAATGGGCTCCACGTTACCTGTAGCAAGCCTCTCCACATTCACGACGGGTGCAGGTGTTGGCTCCGTCTGATACACTGCCTCATAGGCATCATAAGAGGATGGTGTCGGCGTGGTCTGCTGTTCCTGCACCATCGCCTCCTTCTGAGCAGCATCTTCTGCCTGTTGATGCTGTTGTTGTTGCTGTGCCGCTTCCCTGGCCAATTGTCGCTGCTGTTCCAGCAAATGTTTATAGTATTCGTTGGGACTTAGGTTTTCCTTCTTGAAAAGTGGCGGCAGACTTGGAGGCGCCACATTCTCTTCTCTAGGCGTGGGTGTAGTGGTATCCTGGGCAGTATATGGAGCTGTTGTTGTTTCAATCTGATCTATAATTGGTTGAGCATCGATTTGTTGGGCTTCCGTTTGATTAACTTCAGTTTGCTGATTTTCTTTTGGGGCTTCTACCTCCGCTTCAACTTGCTGATTTTCAATTACAACTGGAAGTGCAGCTTCTGTCTCTACCTTAGACTTATCCTCAGTTTGCTGAGCTGCTGTTGGAATTTTAAACTCTTCTTTAACTTCTTTATCTATGATTTCTTTTGGCAGAGCTGCATTTGTTTCTATTTTAACTGGTTCAGCTTCAGTCTTTGGCGTTTCCACAGGAGTTGGCATTGATTCAGCTTTATTGTCGTTATGTACGTTTTGAGTTTCAACTGTTGCGGGTTCTTCCTGAGCTTTGATCTCCAACTGAACTGCCGGCACCGTTGTTTGCTGTGACAGAGATTCTATGGGTTCAAAATTCTTAGGAGAATCGATCTCAATCTTTGGCTCCTGAACTGTCGTTTCATTTGCCAATTGCTGTGCTTCTATCGTTTCAGACTGGCCTTTAGTTTCTTCTTTAGCCTGCTGAACTGCGATCTCTTCCACAACCGGCTGAACTGTTGTTGCTTCTTTAACCAGCTCAGCATCAACTTGCTTTACTTCTAAGGGATTTTGTACCGTTTGCTCTATGCTCTTCAACTCTATATCAATGGGCTCGGCTACTTCTTCTGCTTGTGGTGCTTGTGGTTGTTGCTCCAACTTTACTTCAATTGCGGGCACAGGCTCAACATTGACATTCTGAGTTTCTTGAACCAAATTAGCTTCGTTTATGATTGGAATAGGAGTTGGTATGCTTTCAGGAACTCTTTGGGATGTATGCTCCACAGGGACAGCATGCTTTGCCTCTGCTTCAAGCGATGAATTGGTTTGTTCTTCCACCTGGACCACAGCTGGAGTTGCTTGACTAGAAGAGCTTGTGACTGGCTCTGAAATTACAACAACTTCTGGTGCTTTGTCGGCCACGTTTGCCTCGCTTTCAGTCTTGCTGGCCACGTGTGCTGCATTTTTATCGTTTGGTATTTCGTTATCTTTGCTATCAAGTGTCGAATCTTCGTCGTCGTCTTCGTAGATGTCATCATCATCATCTTCTTCGTAATCTAACTCATCGTTGCTAGTTGTTGTCGTTGGAGTCTCTGGAGTATCTTCAATTTTAGCTGCTTGCCTTGGCTCCTGTGCAGTCTCGACTTTTGTAAGATTCTCAATCCGTTCAGTTGTTGCGGGCAGAGCTTCTAGTGGCAGTTCAGTGCCATCCACCAAGTGAAGATTGGCCTGTACAGGTGTAATCGGTGTCGATACTTCGCTGCTGCCACTTTGATCCTGCTCCGTGAGAATGGAGAGCTTAAGTGTGTCCAGCGGTGATGTTGTTGTCGTTGCCACATCCTCCGCTGTCTCGGAAGCATTCAACACTGGCGGTTGTTGCTCTTGGAGCAACTGTGCATCCTCCTTTGGCTTTACCTCTGCCTGTGCTGGATTTGTCACAATTGGAGCTGTTGCTGGAGCTGCTTCTGCAATGGGTTTCAGTGGCTGCACAGGTAATTCGAACTTGAGATCCTTTTCGCTGATTAAGATTTTCTTTTCCATTATGAAATCCTTATTGGCATAACCACGGCGTCCATTTATTTCCACGCCCCATAATTTCATATTACTGCCAGCACTTTTGGATAATATCCGCACTGGTGAATGAATTTTAAACGATATCATCCCATCTTCACCAGACGCATAATTGATTTTGGCAGTACCCATTGAGATGATGCCTATGAAAGAATTAGCACACAAAGGTTATTCAATATTCCAAAAGATCAAGTTTCTCTTATCAGCAAATTGGGGTCAGGGATAATTCGTTCAACTTCCTTGAGTATCACCCATTTAAAAATTTAAATAAATGCACTGAATGCATATTATAAAACCCTTGCTTGGCTGTGACTAATTCGTTTTTATACTTACGTTCACATTTTTCGTCAGCGCACAGTCTTTTGTCGGACAAAGCCCACGTCGTTGGAAGACATGAAAGGGAAAGTACGAGTGTTATGGTCAGCAAAATGGTAAAATCACTCCACAGCGTCTTGATTTGGGCATTCGCGTTTGTTAGCCGCATTTTGCATTGTTTTTCTACACAGTTTAACAATTTGATTTGAATAAATCGCGGCTACAACAACTATAGTTTGTGTGCGAAATTTTTTGTGTATAAAAATTTCTTCACATTAGCTGAGTTGGCTTTTCGTCACAACAGCTGCTTGCTGGCGTTGCCACACAGTTAGCTAGTACTGGCTATCTTCAAAGTTGGTTTGCCAGAAACATTTTTACATTTTTATTAGCCAGAAATCTGTCCATATTAAATATTTTTTCAACTATGTTTGCCAAAACAAAGCAGCTAATAAAATAAGATGCTTGCCGGACAGAAACAACAATTCTTTCCTCTGAAAAGTTGGCAGCACTGGTGTGGAAACACTGCGTCGAACCAAAATGCTGCCACCCAATCTTTTTTCAATCTGACAAATCGAGCCGTTTTTTTGTTGCATCATGACCATTACAACAAGTTGACAGAACTGAAACGACATTTGAAAATCAGTTGTGCAATGGCATCTCTGCTGAAAAAGTTGCCAGCACTGATGGTACATGTTGCCAGATCGGAAACTTTTGCAGGGTGGCAGGCTTTGGATCATAACAGTGCTTCCACACCAGTGAGCCATACAATTGGCAACAGTGTAGCTACATTTTAAACGATTTTAGTCAGTATTTTGTATGATGAAAGTGAAAAAATAGAATGTGCTTAAATGTGTAATTGACAACTAAATAATAATTGAAGTTATTTAAGCAGCAAAAAGGGTTCTTTCTTCTGACTCGTGTAATAAATTGCAAAATCGAACTAGAAAGGCGGAGCAGTCTTGTCAGGCTCCCACTGTTTGCTAGCTCAAAACCTATAAATCAACACAAATCATTTGTTTAAATATTTGGTCAAATTTGATAATATAGAGAAGATTGGCTATTCTCGTGATATATGCGTAAAATCCAATTGTTGGAAGGGAGAGCTGCGTAAAAAGAGCGCGACATTCAGTGCGCTGCCAGACGTTAGATTTTAATGTGAACACTCGGTTTTTTCAATTAATTTATTAAAACAGAAGCCATTTAATACTATATTAATATTTAAAATAGTTTAATTTAAAACAAATTACATATGATAATAAAATTCAGCGCTTTTGATAACAAATCAAAGAGCCTATTCACTCTGGCAACGCTGTGCGCGCTGTCAGAAAGTAGAGATGAGTGCGTGTCGTGTTTTCGGCTTGGCTATAATTTGTTCAAATTAATATGAAACACCCTTTAAAATGTAATTAATTTAAACATATTGTATTGTTAAGTATCTAGTGTCTGTCGTTATGTTGTGCATTTTGCGTTGCAACGTTTTAACCTTTAATTCGTTTTAAAATTAATTTACAATTATAGTTTGAATTGTTTCGTGCTTTACAACGCGCATCTCTAGTCAAGAGAGTCTAAGAGAGGGAGCGAGAGCAGTGCGTGTTCCTGCTGCTACTGCTCATTATATTCGATTTCTACCTTTTGCATTTTCAACGTCTTTGTGATCGGTTGTTGTTGGTTGTTGCTCGGATGCGATTTAGTTACTTTGTACGTTTTTAATTTGTCTCTTAATTCATCTCTTCGGATTAACTATATATATTGTGTAACAAATAAGAATATGTGCCCAAGAAATGCACCAATAAAAATCTACATACATACATACATATGTGTTTAGACTGCGCAAACTAAGCAACTAAATGCCAAAGTGTAACAAAAACAAAAACATGGGCCACGCACAGCGCCTAAAGCAAGTGTAAAGCAAAGCAAAGTAAACTTAAATCACAATCACACAAAAGCAAAAATAAACTAATCTGACCAGAAAATAAATGCATTAAAAAAAATATAAATATAGTAAAAATCCTTTGTTCGCATACATACTTACTCCAACAACAATAAGTGTTTTTTTTTTCTTTTAAAAGTGTACTCTCCAATCCATCAGAGTGGAGAGCGAGAGAGAGAGCGGGAGAGAGTGAAAGAATGTGACGTAATTTATATTTATTCTAAACAAATATTCAATGTAAAAAGGCAAAAAAAAAAAAAAGAAGCGGTTTAGCAAGAGCGTGTACAATTGTATGTTCCTTTTGGCAGAGTGCAATTACCAATTGCAATTGGCATTTAATTTGAATTTTGCATGCAACAGGGCGCGTGTTGTTCGCATACAGACACAACACACATGGCAAACGTCGCATGAGAGAAAGGCAGACAGAGAGACTGTGTGGTAAACAAAAATACAAAATGTGCATGGGGAAAACGATAACAACAACAATGGTGTGGAATAAATGAAAATGGAAAAAAATATCTTAGGCAGAGATTTCAAACCTACCCCGCCCCTATTGGGCAAAAAACGTTTTGCTCGCAAATAGCAAACACACAAGCAGCAAAACAAAAACAATAACAACAATTAGGTAATGTTTTTACGCCATTCTCTTTTGCGTCGCCGTTTCGTGTGGTGAGAGAGCGGGAGAGCAAATGCGCGCTCATTTCAATGCCGTCGATGTTTTTTTTTTTTCCTTCTTTCGTTTCGTTTCGTTTTTTGTTTTGAAAGAGTTTTACATGGAAATTTTTTTAGTGTTTTTATTCGAGAGGAAAATTTTGTGTTTGTCGCATTTCTGATTAGAAGTAAATCAATTTTACAAAGTGAAATTTCGTATGCACATACGTACATGTATATGTATGTATAATGCGTGCGCTAATCACAGTTTTAAATTCACAGTGCTGACCAAATAATAATTCAAAATTTAATATGTTGCATCGTTGCATTTAAAATTGCCGAAAATGTAAATGCCACACGCAAAGAGGCGCGAACAAATATCGTATGAAGAAAAGTGTAAATAAATTAATGTGCATGTGCAAATAAAAGAAAACATAAAAATACTGCATAAAAACAACATTTCTAACAAATTAAAAAAAAAAAAACAAAAAAAAACACAAAAACAAACAAGAAAACAAAAGCTTAGTTACCATGTTACACAACATCGATGACAATGCCGCGACAACTGCAACATGTACAACATCAACAACAGCAACAACAACAACAGCAACAACAATAATGGCCCCGACTGAAACAACTGGCAATGGAACGGAGCCAACAATTTCAACGCACCTTGCTAATGCAACGGCGACAATAGAACCAACAACAGCAACATCAGCAGCGGCAGAACAAGAAACAAACACATCAGTTGTCGTTGTTGCCTACTCTGTCGCCCCCGCAGCAGCAGCAATGGCAACTGAAGCAGTTGAGGGTCAAGCAACAACAGCGGCAGCAGCAATGACAGTGACAGCTAACAATGCAGCTATGCTAACGACGAAGCCGACGCTGACGCCGACGCCGACGTCATTGTCGCTGTCAGCTGTGGCAGAGCTCCCAGAATTAGCGAAAACAGCTGATGCTGTCGTCGTCGTCGTCGCTGCTGCAGCTGCTGTTCCGATCGAAGCAGAGGCCACATTCGATGTTCAGATGCGTACGCAGCAACAACAGAAAATCAAAATTTATCAAGGCGCCAAACAGAGCGCAATATGGAGAACCGATTCTCTTGCATCCAATGCGAGCTCAGGCAGCGGCTCAACTGAAATGGTTTCGTGTAGAGTCAGTGGCAGTAGCAGAGGCAGCGGCAGCAGCAGAGGCAGTGGCGGCTATGCAACAGCGCCCAGTTTGTTGCAGCGCAAGTTCTCCGATAGCTCATTTACAGCAACAACAATGCCGCGTCGCGTGTCATTCCCAGAGAGTGATAAGGAGCTTGTCACTGGATACTTAGAGCCGGCAAATCCATGGGAACAAGGTGAGTAATGTGAATACAATGTGATAATCAGAGTTTAGACATTTATCAATTTACAATATGCGTAAATTGATACGTGCTCCGTTAGATAATTGTTTTTGAGTTATATTTAGTGTATATTCTTATAGGTTTTAGTCTGACATCGAGTGTTTGTTTATTTCAATCTTATCGTAAGGGAAACATGTGCAATCACGGAAGTTAAACTTGAGACACATGTCGTAAATTGTACTTCCTGTGATTTATTTCAATTAAACGGATTAATTTGATTGCAAATTGAATTAAATGCAAAAAAAAAAGAAAACAAATACTAAAAGAAACGACAGCAATAGCTTTGTAGTAAGAAAAGGACTTGGATAACAAATCGAGCAAAAAGAATGAGCGATCAGACAGCTGACAAGTGTGAGAGAATGAGAGAAAGACAGAGAGAGAGCGAGAGGGAAGCAGAGAGAACGTGTGGGTGGCTGCCAGAACATAATAAGCCAATTCAATGAAGTGCGCACAAATATTTATGCATTTCCTTTCGAGTGCGAGTGTCTGAATGACGCTGACTGCACTCAACTAAATAACGGATGATGATGATGATGATAATGAGAATGATGATGACTTGTTGCCAAGCACACATTTCTCTTGTGCTCTCTTTCTTCCTTGTCCAGAGCAAAATTGTTGACACAAATCAATCAATGTGCAATTTGTTGACAGTTGACAATTGCGTAAACGGCGTTGCCATATTATGCAAATTGATATTGGACTGCACACAAGTATTTTGTGTTATCATCTTAGAATAAATAGTCTTAAATTAGTTGTATAATAATAAAATCTCTTTTGATTTACATCAAACAATTAAACGGATTACGTTTGTTCAGCTTTATTTAATTCTCTACAGCTGTTACATACTAATTAAATTTACATTTGTATATGTATATTATATACTGAATCTAAAAATACTGAAATATTCCCATTATAATACTAATACTCTTTGGATTTAGCTCGGTATACCATATTTAAACAAAAGCCAATGAATTTTGTCGCATTTTCTATTGTTATTGCCATGAGTGATTGCTTATTTTTATTTGTTTGCCTCTGATTTTGTTATTCGTTGTATTTATATTCGTATTCGTAGTCGTAGTCGTATTCACTTTTTTTGTGTTGCCAGAGATAAGGACAACAACAGAAATAATGATAAGATACGAATTTGACGTTTCAGTTTCAGTTTTAGTTTCGGGATCGGAATCGGATCGGTTACGGCTTAGATTTGCGCTCTCTTTTTTATATTATATTTATGTGCTCTTTTAATTTTATTTATTCGAGTATCTCTGTTCACAATCTCTCAAGTTCTCTCGCAATTTAGTTTTTGACCGGCTCATTTGTAGGCTCGCTTTATGTCTTCCATTTGTCTGCTATCTGTTTTCTCACCGTAAATGCTATAAATCGTGTTGAAACGATTACGATTTGTTCAACGTGTTTGTTGCCATATAAATACATACACTTATACATACTTGAGTATATTGTATATAAGTCTGACCGACTGTTAAGACTTTACGCATTTGTATGCCTCTTGTATTTGTTTCTTTGCTTAAAATTCATTTCTTGCCTTTGTTTATATCTTGTTTGCTAGTTGTGTTTTTTTTCTTTATGTATTTTTGCCTTTTGCTTGTAGGTGTAACAACTCGTGCTAAGTGATGTCATCGTTGTCACTTTACAGTCAAACTGAGACGCTACAAAGCAAACATTTCTCTTGGGATTAGAAACTTCTTTATGCATTACACAATTTAGAATGTTACACTTTCAATTAATAGGGGAAATACATATTAAAAATAGTTTCAAACTTTATTCTAATTATTAAAAAAAATACTTTTTAAAGGATTGTCTGAATAAAACATTTGGATACAACTTTAATGCTTCTTTATGTATATTTCTTTTATTTAAAATGTTTTATAAATTTTCACCGTTTCACAATTTAACCAACAGTTAGAGAGTAACAGTAATTTTAACAAATAACAAATAGAACAAGTGAAAATAAAAAGAACAATAACAATTAGGTTTAGCGTGATCAACTAAAAAATATTTTTTTTTTTTAAACTTGATTAAAAACAAAGTTTCGAATGCGAAATTGAAAAAAGGTGCTTTTAGTGAATAGGTCTGGCTAAAAACAAAGAAATTTATTGTTAAACTTTTTTTCATTTGTCAGAATTGCATATTCAGCACTTTACTGAAGAGGTTTAAAGTAAATGCACATGTATGTTTATATGAGTTTGTATGTATGGCACTTAAAGTACTAATGAAAGATGATAAAAATGTCACGAGCTCGATTAATGCACATTTCGATGTAATTAATTAATGCAATTCCAGCAAAGCAAAATAAGGAAAACGAGCACAATGCGAATCAACAAAGAAAACACAACAAACAACAGAGTGCTGAAAAAAATAATAATGCTAATCTTAGCATTTAGCTTAAATGTCAAGTACGAAAACAATTTCACTAGCAAAAACATACGAAATACAAAATACATATTATGTTGATATCTTTCATTAAATAAACTATTCCTCATTAGTTATCTTAGAACCAATAACCTGGTCGTATATCATTCGTTGTTGGTTATTGTCTCAGAAAGTGAACTTCAACAATGATGAACGACTCCAGGCACTTAATTTGTCGTCTCTCAGTGTGTGTTGATTACCTACTTACGTATCAATAAATGCGATAAGAATTATTTGTACAAGTTTGTTCTCAAATACGAAATCGCATAAGGACTGTACATTCATAAATTCACCTCTAAAAATTGATAGCACTTCTTCTTTAATATTGGTAGTGTTTATAGATGATTAAAACAATGTAACTTAAAATTTATCTTTCATTGAAATATTCTTTTTTTATATTTAACTAAATTATTTTTAAAAGACTTGTTGAAATACTTTGAAATCAATCAAAACGTCACTGATAAGCAACTTGAGTGCAAATCTCTTGCATCACTTTAAATGAAAGCCGATTGTTTTTTTTTAATGATATTTATTCACGTTTTAATAAACAACCCATTGACGTGTTCATCTGCCTTGGCTTTTGATTTTTGGCCAAATAAATTATCGACTTGATGCCAATTTATTGAGTGTTCTTTTTATCTACTTTTCGTACGAGTTTTGACTCTCAGTTTGTCATTGTTGTTGTTGCCGAAGGTTGTTGCCAACACAAAATAAATAAATTTAAAAAAATTCAATAAATGGCTAAACGTTGAGAACAAGTTTCAAGATACATTCACTCAAATTGTCGATATTGTAAATGTTTAGCAGCAAATTAACAGCAATTTAATTGAACAATTTTTGCGCTCGCTTTTAGTTTTGGCTTTGTCTTTGTTTTTTTTTTTTTTAGACTTTCTCGATGTCTTGACTCCACTCCGCGTCGATAACGCAATAAAATCAATAATAGAATAATAAAAAATTTAAAAGCATTTAATGCGCCAATTGCTATACACACAATGGGACGAACAAGGAGACAGGCGTCACTTTAATACCCTGTATTTACGATAGAGATTTATTGAGGTTTCTTCGATTCCGATAAAAGTCTGCGTTTTTTCAAGAGTATCGTCTAATTGTAATAAATTACATAATTATCTCTTGACGACACTTTTGTTTATTTACAGGTTATCTAATAGTCGTGTATGTAAAAATAGCCTTTCTCTTTTACTTGTGGTCTTTTCTTTTTTATTTTTACCAATGAGTGGACTAATTCGATTTTGATCGATAATTGAATCAACGTCATCGTCAGTTGATTTCCTTTTAAATATATATTATTCACATGTCAATTATATATCCATCATATAGAAAACTATTCGCATGATATACCTGATTAAAGCGCGTTCATTTATTCTGTGTAATTTGCCGCCAGTTCCCCATAATGAAACAAGTATACAAATAAATATATATTATTGTTTATTTCTTTCGCTTTTAAAATTGTGAGCCAACGACAATTGCAATTGAAATTTATAAAGAAAATGTATAAATATAGATATAGAAATATTTTTATAGAAATGAGCATTTAAATGTACTAAAATATTCAAGCTTGAGCACCCAATTATTTATCTTAAATTTACGCAGTCCAAGTGCTGACTAATAAACATATAAAACGACAACAATTTTTGATTAAGAAGTTGTATCAAGTACTTATCTTTTGCATATTATTTAGTCATATATTTTTGACTTTGTATACTTATTTTAACGGGTTGAATAAGATAAGAGCAGCAAGCGACTCTTTTAAATTTTTATGTGTTTCAATTTAAATTTTTATCATTTTGCTTACTTTATTTATATTGTAGAATTGTTTATAATTTACTTTGATGCTGCTCAAGTTGTGTTTATCTTGTTTGATTTTGTAGTTTTTGCGTAAATTTCTCTTTTTAGCATGGGCCTAATTTTTAAGAAAAATATAAGTTGGGCAAATTGGTTTTAAAAGTTTTTTTTTATTAGAATTAGTTATTTTCTTAATTAAATGTAATGTAAAAATCTTTTCTTTCTTTATAAAATGCTTAAGGGTTTCAAATTAGTTTTATTATTATAACTTTTTACTTTTAATATTTATAACTTTGAATAAACAATAATTTACTAGAATAATTTGTTGTTTATCACCAGCATAGAAAATTGAGAGAGAGAGAAAGAGAGAGAGAGAAGAGAAGACAGAATGAGACTTTAAGGATATCCAACAGTTAATAATTAATTAATTAATCTAGCAGTTCATTAATTAATCGTATCGTTAAGAGTGTTAAAATAGACAGATATGAATGACAGTCTTACAAACATACATACGTACATACATACATATTTATTATTTGCTTCAACCATAAATTGTATTAGGTATTAATAATTCCCATTTACAGTCTGTAATTACATACTCATATTAAGTGCTTATCGGGGGAAAAACAACAATAGAAATAACAGCAAAAATTATAACAATAAAAGCTATTTGTGTTATGTGAAACGAGCTCGGCGAGATTGTCAATGGAAAATATGTATTTTATCAGTTGAGAAATTATTTACAATTAACTAAAAACACACACTGAACAACGAAAAGTGGAAGCCGGTCGTCACATTGTCTGGCAGTGCAAAAAAATAGAAGATAAATAAAGAAATATATAGATATATAGATATATAAATGTATAACAGTAGATAGATATATAATAATGATACTTGGGGGAAATGGTTGTTTTTTTTGACTAAAAATGCAAACACTAATGATTCATTAAGCAGATGTCTATCTATCTGACCGTCTGTCTGTCTGTCTATGAACTATGAAAACTGAGTGCTATGATAGGACACATTTGAATGATTGCCAAATGGACATAAAGAATATGAAAAAGGTAAAGAAAATAAAAGAGAAATTGGGCTTTCGTGGTTGTTGGTTGGCATTAAATTTTTGTCGTTCGTTGGATTAAAATGGATCGTTTAATTGCTTACTCAATGATAGATTAATCTGTTTACGTTTCTCACGAAACGACGAAACTATTTATAAGATATTCTTGTTGTTATGTCTTTCAATGCACTTGGCATTTGGCACAATTTTCATTTCTTTGTCGCTTGCAAATAAAAATAAAAAAATTCGATTCGATACGCCCGCTCCTCACAATGCAAGAAAATAAAAAAGAGAAAGAAAAATAAATAAAGAAAAACGAACCCCCAGCAAAATGATAAATATATAAACTATGGTTAACTCATATCAAAAGAAAATATTTACACATTTTGTTTGCGAACATGTCTTTTCAAATTATAGCAAACAGAGTGAGAATTCTAAATTTAGTTGGAAATTACTCGGTATGTGTCGCATTTGTCATGCCAAATGATAGACAACTTGGGGGCTCTATGACTATTCCGAACTCAGACCGAGACTCAGATCTCAGACTTTAGACAGAGACCGAAACCGAAAGCGAGTCGCAAATTACAAGTTCACGATTTGTCATGCCGCAGAATCGTTTGGAAATGCCGCAATTTAATTTTGACATTTGCGAGCAATTTGTCTATGTTGCCGACACACATCATCATCATCATCATTGTCATCATGGATAATGATAATGATCCCGGAGGGTGTGCGGGAGGAGGGAAAGTGGGGAAGATTCGCACGCGCCATCAGCTCTTCTTATTTGTCATATTTGAACAAAATGTATATATATATATATTTTTTTTATGTAAGCTCTATTTGCGACAAATATTTGAATCGCTTTATAAAGGAAGATGATTGTTATACCCTATATCACAATATCAAGGGGTATGCGTATTATCATGCGTATTAGCTTATAACTACTAGCTTTTTAAATTACTTTCATTATCGTTAACTGTAAGTACTCCTATTCACAGGGTATCCCTTTGTTGAATTTAACAATTTCAATACGTGCCATATTATTTTCTTGTTTTATCTTCTACATTTCTTATATAGGGTATTATTAGTTGAGCATGCCTTTCTTTCCATTTGTTTTTTGTTCGTCTTAGATGTTATGAAATTGTCATATTGCGTGAAAAAACGGAAGAGATGAGACAGTTTATTGACTATACAATATTTTTTTTGTTTGATGTATTTTTGATCACAACTTGTGGACTTTATTTCAAGAATCTCAACGCTACATCTGTATAAGATTCCATTTCAATTGAAAATTTTACAAATACATGTGTAATATTTTCCCAAGCCATTTAAAATTATGCATTTTCCTGGTATTTTCACAATTGCAATCTATAGGTAATTAAACAACTACTCGTATTTGTCATTATCTTGATAAAGTCTCATAGTTAAAATGGATTTTCATCAAAGTCTCCTTTAAATTAGGAAATCAATGTGGAATTTAAATTAAAATTTAATATGACAGAAAAATTCACGAGAATTCTCTATCGAGATATTTTTCATCATTTCAATTTCTGTGTATTCGGGTAAATTTGGCGCTGAAAAAGTAAAGAGTCAAGACAAAAGGGTTTAATTCACCCCTATCTATTTCACTGAATATAATTAAATTCCAGCTACTTATCTCTATTATCTATTTATTCAATTTTTTGCTTTGTCTTTACAGTCTGCCAGGTATCAAGTATTGCCGAGATCTCTGAGCTATATGAGAAGTCCTGTCGTAAGCATCACACAAAGCCAATGCAACACATGCTGGATCACCTAAAGGCCCTGGATTTGCACCTGACACGACAGCCTCTGCTGTCCCTCAAGGGAATTCAACTGACGGCCAACGATTGTGAGCCCCTCGAGGAGATCTTTAAGCGGGTAAGAGTTGATTGATTACATCCGATTATGCTAAAGATTAATCTCTTACAATACACACAGATACAATATAAAGTCATCGATCTATCCGAGTGCATGTTGGACGAGAGTTGCCTGAGCGCGCTTTGTCAGATGATTGAATACTATGAGGCTGCCAATGAATTGGACATCTCGTACAATAGGGAACCAATGACGGTACGGGGCTGGGGCATTTGCACTTATATGGTGGGTCGCAGCCAGGAGCTGCAGCTGTTGAATGCCGAAGGAAATCAGATATCCAAAGTGGGGGCTGATAATTTGGGAAATGCATTGAGCACCTCAAATCTGCATACGCTCAAATTGGAACACTGTGGATTGAAGGGACCTCCATTAACCAGTTTCTGTAAGTAATATATCTTAATAAATATATTTAAATTTCTTAAAAAATATTTGCTTATATTTAGGTTATCAGCTATACCACAACAAGATCTTAAAGGAACTGTGGCTGGGCTACAATGATTTGGATTGCACGGATGCGGAGCACATTGCGGGCATGTTGCGTTTCAATTACAGCATTGAGTTGATCGACATTAGCAATAACAATATACGCGATGAGGGTGTAATGTATCTGGTCCAGGCTCTCATCCTACAAGCCACCGATCTGGAACGTCGCAGTGCTTTGCCTTTACAACGTGCCCGAGCCATTGAGGATGATGATCCAGTTTCACCAGTGGAATCAACGTCGCCTGTGGACCTTCCAAAACTCAGCGACTGTTCGGAACAAACAGAAGTTAACTCATCCAACAAACTGGAGACAATTGAAGTGAAGGAGACTCAAGTGGAGCAACAGCAGTCAACGGCAGCAGCTGATGAAGATTCCATTACAATTGATCCACCAGTTGCTCTGTTGGTGGATCTGGAAAACGATGGCGATGATGACAATACAGAGGACACAGTTCGCACTCTGAGAAGCGGAAATCAGAGTGCAACTGGACAATCCATGTTAGATAAATTGCTGTCCATGAACAGTGATAGCTCCAGCGAGGAGGCACCTTCAAATATATCCACCGACACACTTGCTGCCTGCTGCTCCGAGGATATCAGTGAGATGAGCAGTGATATCTATGATCCAAACAACAAACTACAATCGATAGCAATAATAACATCAGGCACAGTATCTATAGATGAATCCATTGCGATGCCGGCAACATTGGAGTCGGCAGCATTGGACAGTTTACTGGAGCAGTTGCCTCCAGCACTTACACAACAACAACAGCAACAACAACAACAAAGTTCCCAAAATGAACGCAACATATGTGGTAACTATTTGCAGAGCATTATAATTTTTATCTGGAGCAGATTAATGTAAATTTAGGATGCCATTTATTATAACCAGATAAGAAAATTAGCTAAATAGTAGCTTTATTAATCGATTGGCAAAATCATTTAAAGTTCTACACTCAAAATGTGGAGAACAGGTGGATAAATTTAGCCATCTGAAATTTTAATAGATACGCTCGCGAATTTTGTTCTTCCCTTTCTATTAGTTTATTTACGCTAATTCATGTTCAAAATAAGATAGCGGACAACACCTCCATTAAATGATATTTTCTTATATTTTTCATATTTTCTCTTACAGATATTACTCCCTCAACAGAGGCTAAAACCGTTGAACCCAATGAAACCTGTGTACAGAATAATAACAATGCTAATTCCCACAATAACACCAACAACACGAACAACAACAACCATAACAACAACAATAATAATAATAATCATAATCATGTAGTAACAACAACAGTAGGAGGAGGATCATCCGCAGTGAATGTAAGCGGATCTGGAACCATCTACGAGGTAACTGCCGAAGAGAGTGACTGCATCAATGCGGGACCAAGTGGATCGAGGCCATTGGACATGAATAAAAATGGCAAGACGGGAGGAGATGACTTTGAGGATACGCACAGCACAGATTCGGCATTTGAGAGTGCATCCGAGGGTGACATAAGTCGACATTTGCCAGATGAGTTTAGTCGATTGTCCGTGTCGTTGGAGAGCACACGCTTGGATGATATGGCCAAGGAGATGGCCATTGAGACGGCAACCATTGCGAGTGAATCCACCGAGTGTCTGCTGGTGGCAGAGGAGGCAGCAACGCCTGCACCCACACCGACGCCAACGCCAACTGTGGCTGGCCAGGGGAGGATGCAGGCGGAACACGCTGAGACGACGGCGACGACGAAGGTGACGATTGCCGTCGAGTGTTTGACTGGGGCCAAGGATAAGGAACTAAGTGCTAGTCCTTGTCCCAGTCCAACACCCACACCGCCACCGCCCTCCACATCGCCGGGTGGTGTCAGCAGTGGCCTACGTCGTACCGAGTCCAGTTGCGCCTACCTCAATCAATCCACACGCAATCGCTCCCAGAGTTCGGACAGTTTGTGCAGTGAGAATTCGCTGGATGGCAGCACGAGTGCCGCCGATCCTCAACTCGCCGAGAAGCTAACCAAGAATGATACACTCTCGCGACGGCACCTCACGGATGCTACGTTGGAGTCTGCCAATCGTGCTCCAAGTGGATTGAAAGCTTTGGCATTGTGGAGTAATAATTTGACCAAGAATTGTGGTCCCAGCATTGCGGAGCTTCTCTCACGTAGCTCCTCCCTGGAGCTGCTCAACATTGGCAAGAATTGTTTGTCCAACGATTTTGTGACCACCATCAAGGATAGTTTGACCAAGAACACAACGCTCACCACACTGGGATTGCAGAGTGCCCATCTCAGCGCCAAGGGCATCGAGACTCTTGCCTCCATTTTGACATTTGGGGGGAATAGCAAACTCCAACGCATCGACATCCGTGACAATAAACTAGAGGTCGAAAGTCTGAACATTATTGCCGAGGTGCTCAAGTCCAACAAGACCATCACTCAAATTGATATCAATGATGAGCCCAAGCGTCTAACGGTAAGTCTTAGATTATAGAATTAATTAAGAGTTCCTTAAATATTCCTTATAACTACATAATTTATGTACGTATGTCTCCCCAAATGCGATTCCATTGCCAATGAGGAGCTGACAATTTTTCATTTTAATTTACGAGTAATGTCAATAACATGGAATATAATTAAATTCTATACCCTGTTGTTGCATGAAATTATCGAAATATCGTATAATTAATGATAAAATATACGATTTTTATATCCGAAATTGATCGATGAGCTTTTAATATTCTGTAATCTCAGTTAAGAGGCAAATAAATCGAAATATATAAATAAATTTCAAAGAGTATTCCAGTACTTAATATACCTTTTAATCTAACTTCTTTTAAGTTTTTCCCATAAGCTTTTACCAAAATTTCCGTTGCTTTTTAACCGTGTTATTGACATTCTAGACTCTGGGCCAAAAGCCAAAGTAAAGAATATCGTAAATATTTATCAATTATAATCAAAGTAGATTTGCGTACAGTTGTGCGATGTCTGTTGAGTTTATTGTTAATTTGTTGATATTTTTAATTGAATCATTTACGTTTCGTTCCGTTTTTTGTTAATGTTGTCGTTGTTGTTGGTTGTTGTTGTTACTTCAACTTCATCATCGCAATAGTTGCCCATTGTGCCGATAGTTAATGTTATTCCGCCAACACCATTGCCCCAGGAGAGCGTAAGTAAATCCCCATCATCCACGTATATACTCTCTCTTTTTCTGTTTCTTATATATCTAACGCTCTTTACGAATTATCTAAATAAATTATAAAAGAAAAGCTTAGCTTGCTAAATAACCCCTATAATAATAAACACGCTAACAATGCCAAAATTCAAATTCTTTAGCGTTTCCTTTAATTATTATCACACGTACTAAAAAAAAAATAATTTAAAAGCTAAGCACAAAAAACAGTGGAAACTGTGCATAACTGAAGGATTTAGATAATAATAAAGGGTATATAAAATTTTAACATGATCTAAAGAAATCATTTAAAACGAGGAGTATTCATGAATTTAGTAAGATGAACTATAAATCAAAATTAAATGCACATCAAAATTACCAAATATTAAAAAGATGACAAATAATTAAATAAAAATACTAAAATCCATACTTTGATATTCTTGGCAGATGCATTCAATTAATGTCTGACATTGCGATTATAATTATTATAAATATAACAATTGAAATAGATTTGTATCATTTTTTATCCGGGTTAAAAATAAGAGTTATTTTGAAATATTTTAATAAAAATCAACAAATAAGTTTTATTTTATAGTTTGTATTTTTAAATATGATTAATATACTATTATCGGTAAAGATTTCTTCAGTTGTGCATTCTCCACACGCAATTGTTTTCTCTTTAAGAGTAATACAATATAATTTTGAACAAAATCTAATGCCAATCATTGGGAATTTATTCTTATTGTTTCGTTTATAGATTGGCAGCGATGCACATTTGGACTATACACGAGTGTTGGGCACCGTGAGATCCATGTGCTCCCGGAATGAGAAGATGCAGGCGGAGGAACTGGAGCTGGCGGAGAAGGCGGCGAACGTGGGCGGCAGCAGCAGCAGCAACAGCAACAGCAACAACAGCAATGCCAACAGTGGCAGCAACAGCATCAATAATAAACGGTGTCGGGGTGGTTACTACTTGGGCTCGCGGAAGATTTCCTTGACATGCCACAGTCGTCCGCTGGTGGATGCAGCAACGGGAACTGTGACCGCTGCTCTGGCAGTAACCGCTATGCCGACGCCAGCTGCCAAACTGGAGGTGAAACGTAAGACAAATGCACGTCTGCGTTCACCGGGTCCCAGTCCGCCCACGATATCGCCGTCCTCGTCGCCCAATCGCAGTAGTCGCTTTCATGTGTCGCGTGTGAATGAGATTGGCAGTCCGGCGACATCGCCACTGGCCCAATTGCCACCACAGCATCCAGGTACAACGACAACAACGCCACGCTCCGCAAGCAGCTGCATGTCCATACCAACGGCAACGGGAGGTGGAAATGGTGCCACCAATGGAGGTGGCAGTCAAAGCAGTCTCAATTCCATTGCCGCCTTGCCGTTGCCCACCTCAAGTTCGTTGCCATCGATGGCATGTGTAACATCCTCGACACAGACCATTAAACGGTTGTCGGTGTCGCCACGTTCCCGTTTCCATGTGTCACGCATCTATGAGGATCCACAGACGCCACCAATTAACTTGCCACCAACGCCGATGCTTAAATCAGCGCGCAAAGCAGCCGCACAGCTGGCGGAGGCAACGACAGCACCATATGTGACCACAGCAATGTCCATAAGCAACGTAATAATTGTGGAGCCAACACAGCCACCGCCTAATACAAATGACAATGACAACAAAGCACAAAAGAGTACAAATGCAAAGCAGGATCAGGAACAGGAGCAGCAGGATAAGAGAGAGGAGCAGGATCAGCAAGATAGCGCAATTCAACAAAAACTATCACCACAACTGGGCAACAATTCGCCCAGCACTTCATCCAGTTCATGCAGTAGTTCGCCCATCTCCACCTCCTCATCTTCTTCATCCGCCTCCTCCTCGTCCTCGAGTGCAACAACAAACAGTAACAACGGCTGCAGCGATGTCAGCTCTGAGGGAGAAACCACAAATGTTACAAGTGCTCCCGCCAAGACTTGTCCCATTGCTGTATTTGGTGACAATGATATAACACTCACCAAAGATTCTATTGCGGGCGTGGCACTTTCAGCAGCTGCCTCAAACAGTCAGGATGCTGTCACAGCAACAGCAACAACAACGAGTCAACCAACTGCGGCACGTGCCCGCAAGGCCTCTTGGATTGCGAATCCCACAACGGTGGACAAATTGCTCACATTGTTCAACCCAAGCAGCATGTTTCAGCGTAGCTCATCCCCGGAATCTAAAGCGAATCCTGTGCCAGTTGCAGTTGCAGCGCCACTCACAAACAACGCACAGAGTTAGTCAAAAGACATTCAACACAATCATTAATTCATTCAAATCATTCACTTGGTAGTATGAGTTAGTTAGTTAGTTGTAGTCACTAATTAACGAATAGAATTAGATAGATAATTCCTTAATTATAATAGTAGCCTAGTTGGTTGTAATTTGTAAACTGTTACTTGTCCTGTAAATTGCATAACAGTTTGTAGCATTTTTAAATCAACAGTTTGTCTGTTTTTCTTAAAGAATTATTTTTTTTTCTTCTATAAATTAAAAACAAAATAATATGACACATTATACATACATTTTTACATTAATAAAAATGTATATTTGTTATTTTACCAATCTGTAACAAGAAATAGATAACATGTGTAATATGGGAAGATGCAAAGAGCTTATAATTTCTTATCTACTTGCTCAGGTCGATCATCTTAAACAGAAGGAATAAATTATTTCAATATATGTGATAATTATCTACTACAAATTAGAATATTTTTAGAGAGACTTATTCTAGTTGCATTTTTATTCTTGAAATATCAATATAAATCCTTTCACTTGATTATCTATGCTAATACAATGTCTTCTCTCTAGATACAACAACAACAGGTGGTAGCGGGGATATAAACGTAATGCTTCTTCCGACAAGGAAGACAACGCCGCCCGTGCGTAGCAATAGCTATGCAATAGGAGGAGGAGCAGGAGCAGCAGCAACACCGGGAGTTGGACCAGTAGCGGGACCAGGAAGCAGTGCAGCAGAAACAGGAGGCGCAGGAGGCACATCATTCCTGGACACAGCGTCAAGGCAATTACGTGACTTTGGCAAGCAAGTGTTTCGTCAAAATCTTTCGTTCAACAGCGGCGACGTCGCAGGAGGTGCATCTCCGTTGGATTCCAGTCCAGCGTTGAACATGTCACCAGTAGCGGAGTCACCTACGTCACCAGAATTAAATGCGATGCACATGCCTTTGAGCCTGAAGCGTGAACTCAAGGAGAACATTTCGCCGGAGCACACCATTAATGAGGAGACGTTACACACGTTGCGGAAATTATCCCGGACGGAGGATGCAACGCTAAAGGCGGAGGCAGCTGCTGAGCTGGGTGACATTGAAATTGTGATGCACAGCGAGGTGTCCGATTGTCTGACAGAGGCGGAGCAGCAATCGCAATCGCAGCCACAAGCACAGCAGCAGCAAGAGGATGTGGGATAGGTTTAAATGAACATAAAAATCCAAGCAAAATAATGACGTGTGCAATTTGACAATGTTGAGCAGGAAAAGCAGCAATAAATTGGATAAACGTAACCAAGACCCACCTCAGCATTACCCCCTACCCACCCTCCTCTCATTCTCTCTCCCACCCTGTATCACCCACCTCCCCTTTGTCCTTGTTGTAGAAGGCACTTTAAAGTTTGGGTTTTCCCTTCTCAACTTAACACACACACAAACACAGACACATACACACCAACACACCCACACAAACTGTAACAATAAGAAACAACAAAATAGTACACAAAAGTTTTAAACATAAATTTTGTTTTATTTTTACAATATACACATATATTTTTTTTGGTTAAATTCTTTTTAAGTTTTATATACTTATATACATTTACCTAATTATACAACAACAAATATATATATATATATATATATATATATATATACATATATTTTAACTATGATATCATATGGCAAAACAGAAAGATACAAATGAAAATGGCAAATGAAAATAAAAAAAAATACTACTTATTCATATTTGTAAATTTGGCCACCAAATTATTAGGTTAAAAAACCAACAAACAGAAATTTAATTGAAAACTCAAATATTGGCAATTTGAAAAGTTGTATTTGAAATTTTGTGAATTTTGTTGATAATTTTTGTTGTACTTATCAACCAGATTGTGTTAATCGAATTAGTTTTGTTTTGCCCGCATTGTAATTATTTATACCTCAATTAAGAGCAATTATACTTAAACTTTAGTTAGTCTGCGCTTAGCTATTCCATTTGCTTTGGATATACTTAAGATAATGTAAATGTGCTTCATCGTAAGAAGTATGAAAGTGAACGAAAGCAAGTTAGATGTTTGCTAGGAATACTACTATATAATTGAATGATATATAAAACCCACCAGTCAAGAAAACAGTAGGCAATGTTAAGTTCAATATAACATCGTACATTCTTACAAATATATATTTCACAAAGCAAAGCAAAAAACAAATCGAAAGAAAAGAAAAGAAAAGCCCAAAATAAATCCAATTGATCTCATTATGTGATATTTGTCGTAGTGCCCAAAGCGTTCACTGTATCCATGTTAAACCATTAAGTACGGAACACTTTCGCTCTAAGCGAACAAACTCAATCCCCCAACCAACAAAAGCAAACAATAAAACAATTTAAATATATACGTGCATGTATACTTAAATAAGAAATACGTACATACATATATTTAGCATAATTATACATCTTTTATGTCTAAACAAATTGAATGCTGAGCGCAGTCGCAATTTGATGCAACTTTTCAAACTGTCAATTTTGCAGAGATACCCTGGAAAAATGTAATCATTCATCAATCATAATATTAGCAACATAAAAAAAAAGATCTTGTAAATACTGCGATCTATGTATCTATGATAATTGTATGAGATGAAAACCCATTACGATTTCCAACTAAAGTTTTATTTTTTACTTTTTTAATTATCTCACACATATATATATATTTTTTTTGTTAATGTTGCTTAGTGTAATTACTGCAAGTTTTTTGTTTTTGTTTATCAGTTATTGTTTAACTATTGAAATATTTTTTCAATTACCGAAAACATTTTAAGCGTACTTAATTTACCGAAATTATGAAAATTTTCTGGTGCTCAATGATCGCTTTGAGAATTCTCGCCTTTGTTTGAATGAAATGAATGCAATTGTTTTTATTATTAACACTCAATTAAATTCGTAACAAATGTCTAAAAATTTAGCATTCTAAAGATGAACATGAAACAACACTTAAACTACTTTAAAATGATTGGCAAATTAATCTTGCATAAATATTTTATTTAATTTAAGTTCATATTTAGTAAACCAAGAGAAACTACTAAACATTTACTGAATAAACTTTTAAAAGTTATAATGAAGTGTATAACGTTTGCGGTTTTATTTACTCAAATTCTGTACTCACAGGTTTATAAACTTTAAATTAAATGGGAATTTTAATTTCACTCTTTTGTTAACTCGATTATCCAATAAGTAATAAAATCAAATCAAATATCATGACAACTGTTGATATGCGCGCCACATCAAAGCAAAGAAACAGAGAGAGTGAGTGCGGAGAGTAAGAGAGCACATAACAACAATGGCACGTAAGAATTTCATTCATAAAATGGCACAAGTGTTTGCATGTGAAGCCCCAATAAAACCCGAAGCAACGTGATTACCCGAGCAATCCCTGCTGGCAAGGTTGCCAACTCATGCGAAATGAGCAATACTTTACTTGACAGGGTGCTAAAAGAGCTCAAAACAGCCTTACAATAGGAGTAAGTTACATTTTCTGAATTTGCAAGGCTAAATGCCAGGGCTTTTAAAACGTTCGCTGCACTGCTATGTATTTTGGTTACGCCCTCGCCTTCGCAAAGAGAGACAATAACTCTGTTAACTACCACGAATAAGCGGGCAAAGCATAATTAGCGCGATTTTTACCGTTTTTTCTTTTTGTCTCTTTTGTTGTTTTCTTGACGATCGCTATACTTGTAATTTTTCAATCTCAAAAAAGAAGAAGCTGCCGTCGAGTACACACGCGTTTGGAAAGTGATTGTGAAATGTGAAAAAACTTGGAAAATAATTAATAATTACATCACGTAAGTATTAAAATATAGGTTTTCCTTTTGCATTTATACTTTGTATTAAATTAGTTATAAAATAAATTCTAACATTTCCTTTTATTTCTTATTTATTTATTTAGGAGCCGTCAAATATAAGATTTATGTATTAATATACGTAAAAATGCGTTGTTCGACTTTATATTAATATGTAAGTACGAGTCGACATTATTTTATATAATACAGTGTTTAATTCATAGTGTAATTAATTTCTTTTTCATTTCTTAAAGTGTGCATGTACACGCAAAAACAAGCCGACGCCACTGGAATTGAGAAAACCGAACCAAGACAAGGCAATACACTGAGAAAGACTAAAATACCAAAATCAGAATATGTACTATTCATAGTTTTAAATATTTTGATTTCCAATATGTAATTATAAATATAGCACATTTGTTTGAATAAATTTATGTATTATTAATATTTATTGTGTTTTTATGTACGCATGCATTTTTTCGTACGGAATGCCGAGGGCCTGCCTTTTTACTGCCTACTACCTTGCATTGTATATACCTTCCAGAGCAATGCCTTCTGGATGCATTATTTTCGAAGCGAACGCCACAGGCCTGCTTTACTGCCTTCCAAAAGAAGGCCTGCAGCAACCTTGTTTTTGGAAATGGGCGTTGGAAAGGGAAATGGGCTTTAACAGAGCCATAACAGAAGCCCTGACAGACTACCTTGCAAAAACACCCTTCTTTCAGCGTTTCACCCCTGTATAAAAGCGAATGGAAGACTTCAGATTTATCAACTGCTGACACATTACTTGCGGTGGTGTTTAAAGTAGCTTTTAGTAGGTGTAAAGTCTTACTGGGTGTTTGCATGTGAAGCAGCGTGCATGTGTGTGTGTGTGTGTGTGCCATGGGGTTGCTGGGAACGCTGTTAACAGCGCGCTGTTAATGTTAAGTCCTGTCGAGCAATCAGGCTCAACGCAAATCTCTGCGTTCAGTTGCAGTTGGCGCTTCGTTCGGTACGGATCGCATCTGTGGATAAAAACAAGTGTGTCAAGTGTACGTTCAAAGTAAACAGTTTAGATTAACAAGTGTAACAAGAAGATGGCAGGAGATGTTGAGTCTAGTAATTTATCAACCATTTGTCAAGTGGAAGCAAATGCGCCAAAACGTAGCAATATGAATAACAATAATAGTGCGCGTTCCAGTCGCGTTGGAAGTGCCGCGAGCACTGGAACCAGCACGGATCTGGATGCAGCACCAACTCAGGAGGAGCAGCGCTTTGGCTGGCATCGTTTCCAGCCACAGTGTCTACAACGCTTCTGCACCGCCAAGTGGGCGCTCTTCTGGCTCTGCTGGGGCGGGGCACTGCAAGGTGAGTGTGTTGGAAGGGGGTGGGGGTTAATATCGGCACACATATTCATACTCACTGTGGGCTTTACTTAATTCCATTTAATGGTTTTGTCTCGCTGATCCGCCCACACTCAATTCAGCTGAAATTTCAACATCATTTTTTTTTAACTAAAAGATAAACATGTTTATTTTGATGAAAACATTTACAAATCAATTGCAGAACAAAAACTTAATTTTTTAAATTTCAAATTTATGTATTATTTATTTTGTTTGCTTAGTTAAAAAGCCTTGAAAAAACGAGTTCATCTTTGTAATGCAAATGTTTACAAAGTGTTATTTATCTAACATTTCCATGAGTTATCTTACAGTTATCTTATCTTTGCATATATGTCAATAGTGCAGATTAAATTAAAATAAAACTCTTGTATCAGATTTAATCATAGATAAAAATGGGTATCATTTTAAAAACTCGCAGTATTTGCTCTTTATTTAGATAAAGTTGCAGTTTCAGTTTATTGGATTCTTGATCAATATAATATTTGAAAATTCTATATATTTGCAGTTTACATGTGACCTCTTTAAAGTGTTATATATGAGTACAATTTAAATTTTAATAATGTTGTATATATTTAATTACTTAATTATACCTTTTAAAATTGTTGAAAATGAAAACAGAACAGTTTTTGAAAATTCTATATATTTTAAGTGTTGTATTGAATTTAACATTTATGAAATGTTAGGAATAAAAACCAATGAATTTGTAAAAATAATTATAAAGAAATATTAATAATTAAAAATGGAACTAAATGATTTTCAATTTATATTAATCACATCTTTTCTATTTGCATTACTTGACCAGTAAAAAGTTTAAGTGAAATTAAATATTCCTGTAGGATATGCAATTATTTTCATGATCATAGGACTTTTTCCTGAACTTTAATAAAATTTCGAGTGTATTCAATTTGCAATGTTGCAAATCTCGTGGAAGGCTTTAACCAATTTACTTGCAAGCCTTTTTAAGAACTAAATACTTAAAGGTGTGAATGGGCTCAGATATGGGCAAGAGTATGGGAGTTAAGGGTGGAGGCAAGTGGAACGCTTCATTAGCATCGCTGAGCACCGAGTTGGCTTTGGTTGTGACTTGGGCTGCAGCCCCAAAGGCTGTGTGCAACAGATAAGCGTTTGGCAAACGTTGGTTGGGGCACGATTGCTGAATGGGAAGCGAGTTAATAATTAATATCAGCCCCACAGCAGTCAACGGGAGCTTTCTTCCTCTGTTTTTTAGCCCGAGGATGCATTAACCTCAAAATATATAAAACTGTCGCTCTGAATAGTTTGAAAGGCAAACATTTTTTGAGATGTTTAATTGGAAAATGGAAGGGGTACAGAAAGGTGTATGGCAATTGAGTACGGGAAAGTGGAACAGAGAAGAAGAGCTGGAAGTGCAGAAGAGGAGACTGGGGAGACATAGTTTCTAAACTGGAAAATGGAAGGCAACTGGAAAGTGAACTGGAAGAAGTCAGAAAGTCGAGGAGACGTGTGGTTAATTGAACAGCGCAGATTCCGAAATATTCAATTGAATACTGGAATGTTTTCCAAAATGTTTAACTGGAAATTGAATGGAAGTTCTTGAAGTACACTTCTTATGGTCATAAATCTGGAAAGGAGACTGAGAAGGCTGCATGTGGTTAATTGAAATTCACCAATTGCCAAAGTGTTGGCGGCAGAGTGTGGGATTAGAGAGTGTTCCCGGGATTAGCTGCAGTCCACTCTCCAGTCTGCTGCAGTATTTATTTATGTGCTCTGGTCGTGCCATAAACAAAACATGCCATGATTATATGCCTGAATTGCCAAAAATTGGCATCTGTTGCACATTGTCCAAAACGTGAGCGCATTTCCGCCTTGGATTCCCGTCCAGCCTTTGGAATCCGGAATCCGGACATTGCTACTGGTGTCAAAGTGATGACACGGCCTGAATGCTCAGACTTTGTTCCGAAATGTTTGCCAGGTCGCGTGCTGCGATAAATCTTCCTGCTGTCGCCCTCAATCCATGCCCCCCCCCACCTCTGTCTCTTTTAATTTGCCCCTTGTTGTTGTGTGTGTTTGTCCATGGAGTAGAAAGAAGTAGCACGGTTATGGGTTATGAATGGCGGCACGTGACCGAAAATATTAATCAGTTGACATGGCATTAACATAAATCATCCGCAACAATTTTGGACTGCAGCATCGCGTCGTATCGCGTCGCATCGTGTCGCATCGTGTCGCATCGTGTTTCTCATCAAATTTTTAAAAATTGCTATACATTTATTAATAAGTATTGATGATCTAATATAACGTATTAATATAAATGCTAAAAAAGTAGATGGAAAAGAGAATAGACTTTAAAATTATATATTAAACATTATTGCAAATCTTTAGTTTAAGATGGATTGCTAATTAAAGTCACAACAGCATCAAGATGCACTTGTTCAAATCGTCAGATTGTCACGTATAGAAAAATACTTGAGTTTAGAACCTTTCAAACTCCCTTTATATTATTTTTTTGAGTCGGAAGTCGGAGTCGGGAAGTCACATCCGCATTACACATAAGGAAATTGATCCATATTCCATGTTTTTGCTGTTTATCAGAGGGTAAGTGACTTATGAGGTGCTTGAGACGTTTAAGCCTCTTTCCACTCAGCGGGAGGTATGGGGAAAACTTCTCATGTTCCCTCCCTCCTGGGTGTCCTTGCCCATGTCCAGTGTGTGACTAAAAGGACATTTTTCAAGCAGGTCGATTATTGGCAAATAAATTGAATTTATCCATTGCAAAGTCATATTCTAAGCAACACAATAGTCTCGGCACCTCACAAAATTGATATTTATGTGGAAAATCAATTTGTCCTACAGTTATTTAATTTATAAACCTCCCCTTCCCCACTCACGATTCCCAGCCTCCCTGCACGGATTGTATTGCAATCTGTTGAACTTGTAGAATCAATTCTACTGGTTTCTTCTATTACTTTTTATGACACCAAAGTTGAGGGATGTTGCTGGTAATAGCCTCTAATATCGTAAGGGGGATTGGGCAAGGGGGTTGAATTTCGAATCAACTTTGCTGGGATCAAATAAAAGATGCAATTTGATTCAAAAACTATTTGTCAAAGGATGTTTACCTTAAACACACGCACTTGTATGCGCTCTTGGACTTATTACATTGTAAATATTCTCATGACAACAACAATTATAAGGACTTCCAATTGATTACTCTCTAAGGTGTTGTATTAACTTTTCTCTTTGATAACCGCTTTTTAAAATTTAACTTTAAAAATGGTAAATGATGATAACTGTCATTTAAAATTCATAAAATTTCAAAGGGGGGACCCTTATCATCAATATTGAATTTTAGCAAATTTAAAATTTTTTTTAGAAATCAATAAAATTTGATTGTAAAATAAATAAAGAGGCCAACCCATGATCAAAGTGACATTCCGATTGGAAATCGGTTAAGATTTATCAAAGTTATGACAGTTCGAAGTTGGTCAGACATTGGATCTACCAACTTTACAAGTCAAAATTTTGCTGTAATTTGCCTTGATTTTTTACAGAAAAATGAAACGTCCCAAAATCAAATTTAAAGTGTTGTTTTATACTAATTATGATATAAGGAGTTGATTAAAAATAAAAACTTGCGATTTAAAATTTAAGATTTTAAAAATTTCAAAGGGGGGACCCTTACCTTCAATATCGAATTTCAGCAAAAAATAATTTTTTTTTAAAAATCAATAAAATTTGAATGTAAAATAAAAAAAGAGGCCAAACCATGATCAAAATGACATTCCGATTGGAAATCGGTAAAGATTTAACAAAGTTATGACAGTTCGAAGTTGGTCAGACATTGGATCTACCAACTTTACAAGTCAAAATTTTGCTGTAATTTGCCTTGATTTTTTACAGAAAAATGAAACGTCCCAAAATCAAATTTAAAGTGTTGTTTTATACTAATTATGATATAAGGAATTGATTAAAAATTAAAACTTGCGATTTAAAATTTAAGATTTTCAAAATTTCAAAGGGGGGACCCTTACCTTCAATATCGAATTTCAGCAAAAAATAATTTTTTTTTAAAAATCAATAAAATTTGAATGTAAAATAAAAAAAGAGGCCAAACCATGATCAAAATGACATTCCGATTGGAAATCGGTAAAGATTTAACAAAGTTATGACAGTTCGAAGTTGGTCAGACATTGGATCTACCAACTTTACAAGTCAAAATTTTGCTGTAATTTGCCTTGATTTTTTACAGAAAAATGAAACGTCCCAAAATCAAATTTAAAGTGTTGTTTTATACTAATTATGATATAAGGAGTTGATTAAAAATAAAAACTTGCGATTTAAAATTTAAGATTTTCAAAATTTCAAAGGGGGGACCCTTACCTTCAATATTGAATTTTAGCAAATTTAAAATTTTTTTTAGAAATCAATAAAATTTGATTGTAAAATAAATAAAGAGGCCAACCCATGATCAAAGTGACATTCCGATTGGAAATCGGTTAAGATTTATCAAAGTTATGACAGTTCGAAGTTGGTCAGACATTGGATCTACCAACTTTACAAGTCAAAATTTTGCTGTAATTTGCCTTGATTTTTTACAGAAAAATGAAACGTCCCAAAATCAAATTTAAAGTGTTGTTTTATACTAATTATGATATAAGGAGTTGATTAAAAATAAAAACTTGCGATTTAAAATTTAAGATTTTCAAAATTTCAAAGGGGGGACCCTTACCTTCAATATCGAATTTCAGCAAAAAATAATTTTTTTTTAAAAATCAATAAAATTTGAATGTAAAATAAATAAAGAGGCCAACCCATGATCAAAATGACATTCCGATTGGAAATCGGTTGAGATTTAACAAAGTTATGACAGTTCGAAGTTGGTCAGACATTGGATCTACCAACTTTACAAGTCAAAATTTTGCTGTAATTTGCCTTGATTTTTTACAGAAAAATTAAACGTCCCAAAATCAAATTTAAAGTGTTGTTTTATACTAATTATGATATAAGGAGTTGATTAAAAATAAAAACTTGCGATTTAAAATTTAAGATTTTCAAAATTTCAAAGGGGGGACCCTTACCTTCAATATCGAATTTCAGCAAAAAATAATTTTTTTTTAAAAATCAATAAAAATTGAATGTAAAATAAATAAAGAGGCCAACCCATGATCAAAATGACATTCCGATTGGAAATCGGTTGAGATTTAACAAAGTTATGACAGTTCGAAGTTGGTCAGACATTGGATCTACCAACTTTACAAGTCAAAATTTTGCTGTAATTTGCCTTGATTTTTTACAGAAAAATTAAACGTCCCAAAATCAAATTTAAAGTGTTGTTTTATACTAATTATGATATAAGGAGTTGATTAAAAATAAAAACTTGCGATTTAAAATTTAAGATTTTCAAAATTTCAAAGGGGGGACCCTTACCTTCAATATCGAATTTCAGCAAAAAAATAATTTTTTTTTTAAATCAATAAAATTTGAATCCAAAATAAATAAAGAGGACAAACCATGATCAAAATGACATTCCGATTGGAAATCGGTTAAGATTTAACAAAGTTATGACAGTTTGAAGTTATAAGACATTGGATCTTGCAACTTTACAAATCAAAATATTTGTTCAATATCCCATGATTTTTGACAAGAAAATGAAACGTCTATGAGTCAAGCTTTAAGTGTTGTTTAAAACAAAAAAGTTAATAATTTAATAAGAAATTTCGTCTTCTTAACAGGATTAATTGTAAATGGATTTGTAAATGTGAATATATCCACAATTGAGCGACGATTCGGATTGCGGTCCCGCCAAACTGGACTCGTGGCGAGTGGCTACGATTTGGCCTCCTTTGTGTGTCTGGTTCCCGTGACATATTACGGAGGAAGGAGGGGTGCATCCAAGCCGTGCTTTATAGCCATTGGATTGCTGTTGATGGGACTTGGATCATTGATCTTCTCGTTGCCGCATTTTCTAGTTGGCAGCTATCGAGCAACGATAGCCGAGGCAAACAATTGTGATCAGGAGTCAGCCAGATTGACAAATCAAACGATGGTAAAGGTGGCAAAAGAAAGCATTCAATTTGTATGTAAATGGTAATTTCCTTTTGCAACAGGCTTGCCATGATGCAGCTGAGGATTACGATGTGGGCGAGAGTCTAACTTGGACCGTCTGGTTGTTCTTTGCGGCGCAACTTTTGCATGGAGCTGGCGCCTCGCCGTTGTTTACGCTGGGCGTGACGTATCTGGATGAGAATGTATCCACAAAGATGTCATCTGTTTACTTGGGTAAGTTTAACCGTCTCATTGATAAGGCGGATTCGGCAAAAGTTTCTCTTCGTCTTGTCTGGGGAGTAAATGAAGTGTGCTCGACTAAGCAAAAGGCTGCTTGCGGCAATGCCAATACACTGATCAAAAAAATGACTGCGTTTTACAATTTAATAATTCCACAGTTCATATTAAAATCAAGTATAAAAAACTTGAACCTTACTAGTAACATAGTTACAAAAACAAATACTATATAAAAACACCTACATATTTTAAGTGTCATATTTTGTTTAGCGAAAAGTTATGATTATATTGAAAATTCACATAATTTGTTTCTTATTCAAATAACAATCGAAAAGTTGTTTGGTTTTATTTTAAGATTCAAAGTTTACATGGTTTTTCTCCATGTGTACGAGTATCTCAAAGTACAAGTATCTTTTAGTTTGCCTCACACATTCCATATTTATTTCTATTTCTATTTTTATTTGCCATATTGCCAAATGCCAGACAAAGGGAAGTAAATACTGTTGACTGTTTACAGTTCCCCTCTCTTTACTCGCTCTGTTCCTTCCGCAAGGGGATTCCCCCATGTTGACCCAATTTTAAAGCTGACTCAGGCAGTTGTCAGACTGATGTCAGGCCAGGAGTCACCCAAAAAGGACACCACGACGGCGCAGCGAAATTTATTGCCTCCTAGTTAAGTTTATCGTGCGTCGGTAGCCTTATCAAAGCCGTACAGCTTCTCTAACTTCTTCTAGCTTCTCTCAGCTCCTCTGTCTGCCTCTGACGCCATTTGAAACAATTGAAATTCGTTTTTGGGGATTTTCGTTTGCTTTTTATATTTATTTGTTGCTACGCTGCCTGTGGCATATTTTCCCCCCTAAATGAAAGGATAATGTGTTCAGTTCTTCACGCTCTCCCATTCTTTCACTCTTCTCTCCCTTTTCCTTGCGTATTGTCATGCAAATTAAGATGCAGCCAATTGATAAAGCATGCCTTGACTTATTGGCATTTGTGCAACATTCTGTGGCAACAACAAAAGTTAATGCAGGTTTTCAAAGATGTAAATTTAGGATTTTGAGTTCAGACTTTCAGTTGAGCTATGTCCAGTTGATTTTATTAACTACTTAGATACAAACATATAAATATGAATACTTATTTATATTTAATATGTTCTTTACTTTCTAAACTACTCACAATGAAGTACACTTTTAATATAATTTTAAAGTAACATTTAAATGTAACTAAATTGTGCAGATTAATGCTAAAAATAAATTTAATTTATTTTTTTGTACATTTTGTACATAATGGAATTTATTTAATTGTTTAAGTTAATTAAAAAAGAAAATGTAATCTTTAAATCTTATTATTATTTTTACTAAGCTGAATTCAAAAGTAAGAGCATTAGGTTAATTTAAAATTAAATTTAATTACATTAAACGGAGTATTTTTTAAATTTAGCTGTGGTGAGTTTATATTTTAATTTTTGCACTAATAACAGGGTATCTACGGGTCGCAAGTTTGATTGAATTTGTTGAGTTTTTGGATATTTGCAGGTATTTACTATACTATGGCCATAATTGGACCAGCTGTTGGCTACGTTCTTGGCGGCCAATTGCTGCTCATTTATACGGACTTTGTAACCGTGGATGCCGCTGAGTAAGTGCTTCAGCCTAAAACCCCCGATGATTGTTATTAATCGCGAGATCACAGTTATTTTGGGGGTACGGCCAAACGGCTTTAATGATGGCCCTCAGGGAGGAGGGGGAAGGGGGAAGTGGCAGAGCTTATTTGTACGCGACATTTGTTACCAACGGCAACGGCAAATGCCACAAAGCAAAAAGCACGCCGGAGCGTAAATATCTCCGGAGACTAATAAAACAACATTTCGTGCTGACAACGAGGAAATAAGGTGCGAATGAGATTCAGGATGAGCATGAGGTTAAGAACGGGAATGTGGATGTGGAGAATGAAGATGGGGCAGTTGTTTGATTCACATTTGTATACAGCTTATGGAGTCCTGTGAATAAGGAGAGAGAGACAGAGAGAGAGACAGAGTGAGAGTGAGAGTATGAAAGGAAGGGGAATTGCATGGATAAGCCACAGCATAGCTTATTGTCAAGGTGATGCCATAAGTCATACGGCCGGAGTCACAGATGGAGACGTAGTCGGTGGCATTTGGATTTGAATTTCGGTTGCCACTTTTACGGGTCGTTGCGTTTTGTTCAACAAAACGTGTAAAATGTTGTTTATGTTTCTTTTAGAATAGAATAGAACTGAATTGCAATTTATTTGCACATAAAAATAGATAATGGTAATTCAAGAAATAAGTATTTATAATACAAAATTTAGAATGAGATCTGAATTCCATTCTAAAGCTGATTAACTTGAGAGAAAGAGGTTGGTAGACTAATAAGAAGACTGAATTCTTACGTAGTTTTTTGTCGTTCTTACTGACTTTCAAAATATTTGAGTGACTTTCTCTCTGACAAATGAATCTGTGATTAACTTATTCAATCAACTAACTGATAAATTGCGACTGTCCCGAAAATTCGTGATTTTACGAATACTTTATTTAATCTTTCACACTCTCTTAATCTAAATGAATCATTAATTGATCTAATCCTTAATTATTTTTCATTTCATTGACACAGTTTAAGCCTGACAAGTGATAGTAAAGTATGGATTGGAGCCTGGTGGATTGGCTTTGTGTTTGCTGCCCTGGTCTGTGTTCTTCTAGCCATTCCCATATTCGGTTACCCCAAATCTCTGCCCGGCGCAGAGAAACTGCAATTGGCCAAAGTATCTGAGGCACATGCCACCAGGAAAACTGCAGAAATTAAAACGAAATCGGAACTGGAAACTGTGGCAAGTCACAAGAAGGAGAAAAGAAAGCGTCTTGGAGAGCTGCCACATGCAGTGTTGACTCTCTTCAAGAATCCCACATTCTTCTTTCTTAACTTGGCCGGAGCAACGGAGGGTTTGGTCATTGCAGGATTCGCCGCCTTTCTGCCGAAACAAATTGAGAATCAATTTAGCATTTCTCCAGTGATTTCCGCTCTATTGATGGGTTTAATCACAGTGCCCGCCGGCGGAGGTGGCACCTTTCTGGGCGGTTATCTGGTCAAGAAGTTGAACTTGGCTTGTGGCGGCATCATTAAGATGTGTTTGTTGGCCACTGTGGTGGCCACCTTCTTCACCAGCTGCTTTCTGGTTTCGTGTCCCAATGCGGCATTTGCCGGAGTCACCACGGCGTATTCTCACTCCCAGAACAAGAGCGGTCTGGCCATTTCTCTAGAGGATTCCTGCAATGCCAATTGTGGCTGCAGTCGCACCAACTATGATCCCATTTGTGGAGCCAATGGAGTGATGTACTACAGTTCGTGCTATGCTGGCTGTCGCCAGGAGGATCAGCTGGACACCTTGAAGATCTATCGCAATTGCAGTTGCATCGAGGACTCTTCAATCCTGCCTGAAGCCACCAATGTGATGTGTGAATCCAAGTGCCAGAGTCTGCCCTATTTTGTGGGTCTCTGTTTTGTGCTGATGCTCTTCACATTTCTGGCCACAATGCCCGCTCTATCGGCTACACTTAGGTAAATCCTTAGCTGATCCCTGCGTGAAATTGTTGTCTAATATTTTTTTATTCTTTATACAGATGCGTGCAGGATGAACAGCGTTCCTTTGCCTTGGGCTTGCAGTGGATCAAGGTGCGTTTGATGGGCACAATTCCTGCTCCTTTAATCTTTGGTGCCCTCATTGACGAATCCTGCATGCTGTGGCACGAATCCTGCGATGATCAAGCTGGCGGTGCTTGCTTAGTCTATGATAATTTCTACATAAGCCGGTAAGTTTTGAGTACATCAATTTCTATCAGTTTAATTATATTTAATTTAATCCTCCTTCTCTATCAGCTACATGTGGTTACTGGCTTTAATTGGAAAACTGTGCTCTGTGTTGTTTTTCTTTGGCGCCTGGTGGTTCTATGTGCCACCAAGTGAACCATCAAATGCCAAAACGGATGCAGAGACTTAAAACAAACTGAAAACAAGCGACTGAAATAAACTAAGTGACATTGCCGATTGATTCTACATTTGAAAGCAATCAATTGCGGCTTCATTTTACGTATTAGAAATGGTCTCATTAATTATTGTACTGTATGTTTAACGTCTATTTTAATCATTAATCAGTTAAGTATACCATAAGATGAAAAATAAAGTGAAATTACACATAAACATTTAAAATACATATATCATTTGGTTTTTCATTCAAGTTTTGAAATTCCGTTGCAATGGCGGCCTCTGTTAAAATACTGTTAAGTGAAGTTGGCTGCGCACGCAGATTTGAGCTACATGAAGTTGGCTGCGGGTGTTAACAGTTGGGCTGTAAAGTTGCCACCTAGTAATGTTTTGCAAGTATAATTGAGTGGCAGCACTGGAATTGGATTGTTTTTTAAAAAACGCAAAAAACTCAATAAAAATGAATAAATTTGATGAAAATTCAAATTTAAAAATTAGACAAATTTAAAATTTAATTTAATCAAAATATCAAGAAAATTCTAAAATAAATTATGCAAAACTTTAAAAAATTCTAGAAAGTCAAAAAAAAATGCAAAATACAAAATCAAACCAAATCGGAAAATTTACGCCGGCGCCAAAAAATCAAACCAGATCGGAAACTTTTACCGGATGGGCAGCTCTCGAGACCCCATGGTGGATAAAAAAGATGCACAGACGGCAGTATTTTTCGCATCAAGCAGCGGAATGGTCGTAGTGCGCGGAACGTTGATGTAGATATTTATGCCAACTTGACGCTCTTTATTTTGTTTAAACATTAAATACGCGATGCGCCAAAACTTGTCAAGTCACAACAGAAGAAGGTGAAGAAGTGCTCGAGTGTGAAGAGCTTGTAATTTTGTAAAATTAGTTGTAAGAAAGAGTAAACAACAATATTGAATTGATTTTATGCACTCTGCATCCCGTTCGTATGCGTGTGAGTGCGTGTGTGTGCGTGCGTGCATATTTGTGTGTCAGGCAGTGTGTGACGGTGTGATAAAAGCAAACGTAAATCATGTGCAATTAAAGGGTCAATCACCCAACAACATAATAATAACAACAACAAAAACAACAACCAAAATTTTACTAAAATATACATATAATAAAAACTAAAACATTTTTAAATGATACATATGAGCTAAAAAAGAGCTGCAACAGAAAGCGAAAGAGGTAAACTGCAACGAATTTGATTTAAAACAAATCCACAAAGTGATGCAACTGCAAAACAAACAAAATACATACATACATACATATATGTATATTGATATGTTTTGTATAAATCTGTGTGGTTGTGTGTGTGTTTTGTTATACACGTGTACACATTGAGAAAACAACCTTAAAAGAGAGCTGCAAAAACAATAACAAAAACAAAAGGCTTTGCATAATGAGTAGCGACATCAGCAAAAAGAAAGAGATTGAAAAAAATATGAAAATGAAAATGAATATGAAAAATATCAATGCAAGGTGATTTCAAGCATTTAATCTACTTATTACCACCACAAACACCTTACGTCTCTTTCAACTTTCAGTGTGTGTGTGCGCCTACATTTATACACACATACAGATACAGACACCTATACGTCTGTATATGTACGTATATCGCATTGCGTCTTCTTCTTGTCTTGTGTCTTCTGTCTTGTGTCTGGCTAGCCAAGGGGTCTCCCAGCTCCTGTCCTGCGGCCCCAGCAGCTCCAAAACAACAACAACAACGACAACAAGACTTGTTTTGTCTTACAGCTGTACATTACATATGTTTATTTGCATGAGCATGTGTGTGTCTGTGTGTCTGTGTTTCCTCACATGTATATGAGCATGCTTGTATGCATGTGTGTGAGCGCACTTGTTACATATTCTTTTTAGTTATTTTTCTGCTCTCCCACATCGCAAAAGGTTTTTCTTTGTTGTCGCCTTTTCATGAGTTGCCTTTTGAATACCCTACCACTATAAACTACACAAAATGGGTATATTGAAGCTGCAGTCTATAAGAACAACAAATTAGAGTTACCTTATCATTAAGATGACTTTAGAGTTGCCAGACTGAAATTACTTCATCCTATATGAGTCCTTTCCTGTCTTCCCTATTGGGGGCATCTTTTTGGATTGGTATTTTTTTTAAAGCACTTATATACTTACCACAGGGTAGCTCCCTGTCGAGCATTCGAGCATTTGATTTATTGCTGCCTGTCAATTGATTTATATTTGCATAATCGTTCTTTGCTCGACCGACGATCAAATTTATAAGTTAGTATACGCTAAGTGCTTTGGCCATGGCAATTCATGCTACAAAACATACACACATATTTATATTCCAAATGCCTAGTATACATATTTACTTAAGTACCCTTTTATCGATATACTTATGAGTACATACACAGATGTAAATACGCCTGCAATTCGTGAATATTTTCAAGCATGTGCTAAAAATGCCTCATAATAGACAGAATTCACATATCATAAGTGGAGCCACCTTTTAGTATATAAATATATATGTATATATATACTTGGGTGCTATTGTCAGTATTTTTACTATATTCGGATTATGAAATAATAATAAATGCAGCAATTTTAATATAATTGTGTTAATTTGTTTATCAATTTAAAATTAAACAAATTATCACAATAGAATATCTTAGATATTTCACAAAATTTACTAGCAATATAAATTGCAAAATCTAGAAGATTAGTGATATGGGCAAAGCTTTTACTTTCTCAGTCAGCAAAGAAGAAAACAGGTAGTAATGAATATACGAATTTGTTTTATTGGTAGCCTTGGAATTCCATTTTAAGATTGTTGTTCATCTTCTATGGAATACAACCGACTTTACTATTCAACATTTTATGTTTCAGCACATTCAAAATATTATTTTCACCTTATTATCATAAAGTTAGACGCAACAGAAGTAGAAATTTTTGGACTTTGACTGTTGAAAGTCCAGCTAAAATCTTTGTTTAAGACAATATATGATTTTTTCCCTTCTAATTCCAGACTTGACTTGTGTTGCCTTAAATTCGAAATACAATGCTATCGCTAGTTAAATATTAAGACTTTAAACTTTACTAATTTCGTTTAGAGTTGATGCTCTTTGTTTTAACATAATACTTAAAGTATTGACTCATGGAACATCTGATTCTACTTATGTTTAGCACCTTGTCCACTTTCGTTTCATAACGAGTTTGGTCATGGCAAAAGTTAGCGGTTTTCTTGTTTGTCGAAGTCGTTGAACATACTGCAATCAGTTTGAGCGACAAAAAAATCAAACTGGTTTCACATTAAGATACTTACATACAGCTGCAGATACTCACACACACTTTCATACAGACATACACATATGCTACTACATGTTCTCTAAACAGTAAACTACTTAGTCATCATTTAGCGCTTAGTTAGATATACACATGTCAAAAATATAAGGAGAAAGAATATGAAAAATTTTTATAAAATTAGCAATGAAATATGGAAAAACGTGACAAAAGTATTTGAAATATTTTTGGATAAATAAACAAACAGCAAGTATTTTGACAAAATAAAAATTAACATATTTAATTGTATTTTGAATTAAATCGTTATTTTGTTGTTGATCATTTCCAGATATTAACTCTTTTTTTTCTTTAGGATTGTTGGTCATATAAAAGAGTATTTTGTTATTTTACTGGGTATGGAATTCAAATACAGCCAAAGATCTATTATTTCCGCATAATTTCAAAACAAGTTAAAAAGTTTTCTACAAATTTTTTGCAGGTATTTCTCTGTTAAACAACATTTGAATCGTAAAAAACAGTTGCAGCTTATTTATAAATAAATAAATAAAACAATAGCCATGACTTCATTTGGTAACTTCTTAAACACACACACACATACACATACACACAGACACAGACACTGATGTGTGTTCGTAGTTGTGTTTATACTTATTCAATTGTGGGCCAATATTCATGCAGCTGTTGCCATTTCTTGCGCTTGGCTGCCTCGAGATGCCTCCCCTTTCCCCGTTCCCTGCCCCTCTGGCGCAGACGCTTTCATCTTGAGTTTGGGGCAAGCTTAGTAAGTTGCTCCCTGGTTACCGCTCGCTCTCTGTTCCAGTTCCCCACGTGTTGGTGCTCGCAATTAGCTGACGGAGCAGTTGCCGAAACTTTGCACGTAACACGTAAAAAAAATGCAAAAATCAACATAATCAACTCACAAGTTTCAAGTCGCGGATCTAACGGTGTTTGTGTATCTCATTGGTACCATTAAGAAAACTCAAAACCGGTTCGGCTTCGCTCGTTTTCGTTCGTCAGTTTCTCAGTTCGTTTCGTGGGCACATTTGCTCATTCGCTTGTTCGCTCGAGTTGCTCATTGAACCGCGTCTCTCTCGCCCAAACACACACACCAACACAAATACTCTCTCATTATGTGGCCAACCACATTTGGCGTGATCTAAACAATTATTTTTGAAATATCTCTTAGAGAATTGCAATAAATAAGCATGCTCATATCTTTTCAGCAAAAATATAAACAACAAAAACCCATATTTTGATGAATGCCAAATACATGTGTAGATAAAAAACAATTTGTTTATAAACATTGGAAATGATATACGCAAAAAATGCAAGCAAAAATAACAAGAAATTAAAAAAAAACTGAATGATCAAATACGTGTTCAATAATTTGAGCTGAATATTGTGCAGCTGTCAACGATCGTCCAAGGATATTACTATATATACATAATATACTACACAAATATGGTATGAATGGTGAGTGTTACAATACAATTATACATATTTATATATAGATTGTAGTCTTCAAATCACTGAAAGTTTATAAATTTGTTGTAAAATATGAGAAACTCAATAAAAAACAGTTTTAAGGTTTACGAAACTTTATTAATTTAAGATTAGTTTTAGCTTGAGTAACTATGCATAAAAAAATTTAAAGCTATACCAAACTTTGTACAAGTTTCTAAAAAATTTACCATTTTTTCAAACAAACAATTTACTATTGTGGAAAAAGATAATTAAGGGGGAATATGTGGTTCATTTCACCTAAACAACATAAAAAACAGATTGAAATGTCTAAATAGAGTAATCTGATGAAGGTTGTTAATCTTACTTTTATTAAAAAAATTAAATTCCCATCACAAATGTCAACTGTGATTAATTTTAGCTTAATCCATTAACTTATTTGTGCTTCGTGTTTTTGGTGTTTATTTTACTTGATACTTGAACTACTTAATTAATATTTGTCGTCATTTCTGCTATATGTCCATGAAAGCAATATTGTTTACGTTTTAAAAGTGTCAACAAGATATTTCGCAAGCTGCGTAAACTTTTGATACACAGACATATAGAAAATTGTGTCATTAGCATTTCAATGGATTGATTTCACACTGTTTGGTATATTACGTGATTTGTTTTCGATTTGGAAAACGGTTAATAGTTCGAAATAAGCCCAAAACTGAAGCGTGGCTATGTTGAAAATTGTTGTAATAAAGCAGTGTGACACCAAATATCAATCAAACTCAGAGCTCAAAGTCACAAGAGCAACGATTGTTGAAAGCCAAAGCTTAAACCCAACATGTCAGGCCAAATGATTCGACGGAACACGAAATACTCATACACACATTCATTCACTCACTCATACACTCACTCACTCACTGAACGAATAACTTTACAAACTAGCAGAATGTTTGGACTGTTGTTTCTTTTTCCTTTCAATTTTTTTTGTTTTTTTTTTGGTTTGTTGTTACCAACAATCATGGCATGGAAAATGTGTGGAAAATCGATTATAACAAGCCTAATGGAAAAACTTCAAGCTACCGAAAATTGTTTGTCAGCCCACAAAATTTCCGTTATGGCCATTCAACTGGAAAAAGTCATAACTCCACAGAACATTCAATCAATGTATACTTCATCTCGGATCAATGAAATCGTTAGTAATACTCATAATCATCAAGATTTCCCCGGTTTCATTTCTTTCTTATACTTTGTAGGCCTATTACAGTCACTACAATTAAGTTATATAACAAGTATAATTTTGTTGTAATCATCGAATGAGTTTTTCTATTGTTTAATTACGGGTAAAAGCGCGCGCAATTTTATTTATAAAATTGGGAAACTTGTGCATTGGGCGTAGAGGAAATGTTGTGTATAATCTGATGAAAATTTAACATTTTCCCATGAAAAAAAAACAGATGATATAAGAGTAGTTATAGCTTTTGATTCAGTTAGAAATAGCTGTAATTTTAGGTGTGCATGATATCTATAGAGATCTAAGAAATATTTGATCAGTTTCTACAAATCTAACAATGCTATGTATTATTGTTGTACTTATTATAGATTTCTTCCATTACAATCTCGTGTTAAATCAAAGAATTTTTAGTATTGAATGCATAAACAAAACTGAAGAATCTTATGTGAACTGATCTAAGAAAAAAACAAGAAGCACTTGGAATACTTTTTTAATTTGTTAAGCCGATTTGATGTGTTTGGCTTTTAGCCGCATGTCTAAATTTTCCATTTCAGTGGCCATTAAAACCTCATAAAAATAAGTTAAAGTACTTAAATTTTCAGTTTACAAACTGCTTACATTTTAAATGAGTTTCGGGCTAATCAAATGTCTGGGGAAGTAATTAGCTGACTTTATGAATAACCAGCACTTGAAATACCCACGACTAAATCGTAATATTATTAAAAATACCAACTATATCACAGGGTATTATACAAAATGTGTGATTTTATTTGTGTCTAGGGTTAAACAAATTCGTTTTCATAATCAGGTTTTGTTTTCTTTTCTCATTCTCAGCGAGTGGAGAAAGCAGGTGACGCTGACTAAATAATAATAAAAACAATGCGTGATTTTTAAGCAACATCCCAAAAAAATAACAAGTAGAATGCTGGTAACTAAGAGTTCAACTTTGGTATACCCTATATAGTGGTTAACTTTGATTTGAAATATTTTAATAGATTAAAGAGATTTGTTCAAAGTATTTTTCAATTATTTCACTTTTAAAATATTTACATTTTTTTTAGGTGTATACTATAGTATAAATTATATAATTTAAAGGTTTTTTCATTTGCTTCACTTTCCCTCAACATATTAGATTTCATATGCCCCATTCAATTGACAATTGCAGGGTATATTTAACCACATGCCTCTTGAGTGATACGACGAATAACAACAATAATAAAAAAGAGTACAAACAATAATAAAAAATTCGTGTAAGTTCACCAAAATTACAAAAACAATTTAGCTTTTGTGCGTAGTTTTGTGTATCTATGTATATATCTATTTCTATGTTTGTGTGTGTGTGTGTGAGTGTATCTGTGTGTCAACTATCATTTGTGTACAGATTTAGGGCGCAGTTATTCACCTATTTATTTAATTTTTAAATGGGCACAACACGAAGCGAAATTTGTGATTGTGGTGTTTGTTACTTTTGTCGCATGTTTGGGAATTTTACAACTTTTTTAGGTCATTTTTATGTGTACTGTTATTGTTGTTCAAATGCAACTCGTGTCGCTTATCTATAAGTTATTTGGAATATCATCAGTACCATTTTTTGCACGGGGAAACACAATTAAAATGATTTTGAAAAATTTGCTTTGCATTTTTCCACTGTTTCCACTTTTCTCATGCAGGAAATGCGATGATAATAAATGCCAGACAATAAGAACAACATTGCGTCTAAATTGCACATTTCATTGTTTAGTCATAAATTTGTTAATAACTGATTGTGAAATTTAACGCTTGTATTTAAGCTATATAATTGTTGCTATTAATCTGTGTCATGTTTAGGGAATCGATTTAAACATTGCAATTAATTATTAATTTTAATTTTAAAACATTTAAATCATATATCAGACTAATATTAACATATGAATATATTATTATTAGTTTTTATTTATTATTTTTCTAAAATTGTGGCCCGAACAACTGTAAATTCATTATGCAAACTTTACAATTTCCCAAATAAATAAGTTAATTTCACATAATCATGTCAATATGTTGGTTAATAATGGAATTTTTTTCTGTTAGTATTAAAGTTTGTTTGTTGTTCTTTGCTAAGATAGTTGAATGCAAACTGTGTGGATGCATTTCTATCTTAGCTTCCAGTGCTCTGATCTTGCTCCAGCTAATCCCTTACAACTTGAGATTATTTTTAGCTTTTAAGTAAAAACACAACTGTGCGTTAATATCTCAAGTTGCACAAACAAACAATTACTAACCACAAAGCTTTTAGTGGCAGTCGAGGAGTCTAGAATCCAGATAATACTTGCTTAAAATATATTTAGCTTCTTTGTCTTGATAATCAGTTCACTCCCTGTTTGTTTTTCTTTGGTAAATATCATATATAGATACGTAAATAGAAGCAGGTCGTATAACAGCAGGGACAACAGCAGCTGTCATGTGTATATCCTGTTAACCGAAAGATTGAACGGCATAAACGACTAGAAGGGAGATGTGGCTTGTTATTGTAAAGATATATTCAATCTCAAATGTTTTCTTGTTACGATTTACTGGCAATATTTGTAATATAGTACACAATTTAATAAGATGACAAAGTAACTTTCTGTGTGGCTTTTCCTTTTATTCATATTCATTAAGAAGTTCAATGTCTTCCGAGAATCCATTAATGAAACGATTCATGGTTATTGAATCCTGATCTGAGCCCACGTCAATTAATTAATCAACTGTCGTGTGTAATTATTAAAATTATGAGTTCAGGGCAAGTGTAGTGTCTCTTTTGCTTTGTTAGTCGCATTTTCAGTTGTTGTTGTTGTTGTTTTTATATTTTTTTTTCTTTATGGTAAATTTATTTATAATCTCAATGCGATCCGTGTCGCGTTGCCAGCCTCCTACAACGCTTTTGTTGTCTGTTGCTGTGCAAACGAGTGTGTGAGTGTGTGTAAGCTGAAAGTTATTTTCGTATTGGTGTCCACACACAGATACACAAGCACACACACACACACACACACACACTACCCACACACAAACAAATATATCTGCAGAGTACACGTGTCAAGATATACACACATTTTGACACTGTCATCGTTGTGTCGTTTTTGTTGCTCTTTAAAATTGTAGTAGTGCTAATCTAATTATGTATATTAAGTATATAGAAAGAGAGCAAAAAAGAGAAGGCAAATTTTTTAAACAAAAGCAATAGAAATTTGCAAACGTTGCCAATCTCAGGTTTGTTTACATTTCAAAATAAATGACGCTTATTTTAATATTATAATAAAACCTCCAGAATTGTCCGGGCTTAGATTAAACCAAAATGCAAAAGCTAAAGATCATTTGATACCCAGTAAACAATAAAAACAGTGCACAATAATTCACAACTGCTACTTGGTTTTATTGTTGTTGTTCTTAAAAATAATAATAAGGAAAGTAAATAAAGAGACACAGCTGTGACGTCAAACTGCAAGTGGTGCTGTAAGACCTTGATATCGATAGGCATACGAATACTTATGTCTATTTTGTGATATGAAAGTGAATGTGCGCATTCGGTTTACGACTTTGTTGTGCCCACAACTGCATTTGACGTCATAGATTGCTGTTTACCCCTTTATAGAATGCATTAAGAATTAGCTAACTTTGCATGTCTAGTGGGTGTAATAGGCTTATCTTTGTCAGAAGTTGCTCAAAAGTATGCTTTAAAAGATGAATGTTTTAATTGAGAGATGTTAAAGTGACGCTGTTAAGGGCCGACAAATTACACACTGTTAACAATCTGCAAAGTCTATCACAGTTCTTTTACTAATTTTCAAATAGTGTAACAAAATCTTAACATTTAATACTTATCTTAGGCCTTTTAATATTAAATGTGGTGTATATTTTCAATTTGTATAAAGCATTCAAATTGGGTTTATCAGTGCGAAGATGTCGATGTCACGTCCTTTCTGGGTTATTCCACAGTCTCAATCTCAATCTGTGACTATCAGTATTTCTCAAAGTCGATGTTGATGCGGATCACGCACTTAAATCAATCGCTCTCTCTTTCTGTCTAGTTCTTCACTCGGTCTTTGTCTGTTGGGCGTACATTGAACCTAAAGCATATGCCGGATGAAAGACTGATGAAAAGCCGATGTAATACAACAAAAGATTAATAAGTGACGATCTTTTTAGTTTTCTTTGCAAAGTTCTACAAAGTTTTGTCAACATTAACAATCAGATACTATTCTTAAGCGTTCAATGTGTGTGTGTGTGTGCTTGACTTTTGGCTAAAATGGTAAAGGTCATTAAAGCGAAAAAAAAAAACTTAAACCAGGCAAAATGTTTTCAAAGCCACTTTAAAAAGTACCAAAAAAAGAAACTTGTTTGAGTCTAGAAACAAACTCGTCAAGTGTCCAGCGGCAAGTTGGGAGCATGTGTCATACTGTCTGTCTGTCAGTCTGTCTGTTTAGGCTTTGGTTTTACTTTTATTCACTTGTTATTTTCTATTCACTTTTATTCATTGCTGTTTAATTGTTTCGTTTCTTTCCATTCATTTATTGTTCTCACACTTTGAGAATTTTAATTTGTATATAAAATGATTGTAGCGACAAAACTAAATTTGGATTCGCAATGCATTCATTGTTCCTGACTGTATTCACATTTATTTATGCATCTACAATCATATGTCTATATATAATCGTGTGCGTTTCGAATACAGGAAGCTAATTTGCAAAACTTGTTTTTCTTATTCGCCTTTTATTCGCTTTGATGATTCGTGTTTTTGTGTCTTGTGGTTTTTGTGTTACTAGAGAAGCATTTCAAGAGACAAGCTATGGACTTTCACAAAGTTAAAGTCGTCTCTTCAATACTGAATTATACCCTGTAAATGTCATGAAATAAGGGCTATAGGTAATTTAAATTATTAAAAAAATTTGCTACTTTGATTATAATTTTTTTTAACGTTTTTCCTGCATTTTAATATGTCAACAGTTTGAACTTTCTAAAGGGCATCTCATAAATTCATTTTATCAACAGAATAATAGTTTTTGTATTTCTTAGAACTCTCAGCAGAGATACATAAGATACATTTGCACATTTTTTGAGAAACATTTGAGCTGATAATAAAAATGAATGATAAATGATAATGGCAGGCAGTGTAAGTGAAAAGTGTTTCATTTGTCAATTGATAAGAGCTCCCGAGAGTCGAAACTTGACTCTAGATAATTATGCACATGGAGACTGACAGCTGTTCTACGAGTAAAAGTCTTTGGAAATTGCTTCTTTGTCTGTCGTCGTCATTCTTATTATTATACTCTTGCAGAGGGTATAATAGTTTTTTTGTAGTCTTCATTTTTAATTAATTGAAAAAATCCTGTTTTTTCTGGGACTTATATAGAGATTAAACGTTAAAAGTATAAAAGTAAAATAAGCATTTGTATTATTCGCAAATTCTTATTTTATAAGGAGGCTGATTAATTAGTATACTTTCTTTTTTATATGAATAATAAATTCAGTTTCATAATATTGAATATATCCTGTGCTATTAAGCTATATTTATGTTCCTTATTAATGAGACTATATATTAAAACTTTTTAAAAATCTACAGTCTTCTACAAGGGTATTAAATCATTGGTGTATTTATGATAACTTTTTTTTGTTTTTTTTTCAACTACTGTTCATACGTATTTTTATGAAGGCACATTTGCGCAAATAGAAAACCGTATTCTTCCCCATCGTCATACGAGTAGTTTCTGGAAGTGAGGCAATTACGAAAATATATTGTATAAACAACACGCTGATAACACTGCGGGCATTTCGAAAACTAAACAATTAGAATTATATACCAGACCTACGAATATATATATTTATATATGTATAGAAATTACTACCTAACCGCATACATTGAAACATGTATGTCAACTCATGTAATGTTGTATAGCCTCGACTGTTTTTATTTTTGACATTGATGATTTGATAATCTCTAGGGAAGGCACGCACGTTGTTTCTTCTGGAGCTAAACGTAAACATCGTCTTCGGGGACCGGAAAGTTGGTTAAGCCTTATGTGTTGTAGCAATCTACAAAGTGAACTCATAATCATACTCACACACAATTAACGTTTACTTTGTACACAATTATGTTGGGGTAATTTACAACTTACGGACCCAACATTATGTGCAAATATCAACAACGGCATTTAAACTTTAAAACACAAAAAAGCTGAAAACGAAATAAGGTTTGAGATTAAGCTTTTTTAAAACATCAGCTTATACCTTAGTCTATAATACCATTAATATATTCTTTTATAGGGGAGTATGAACTATTTGAATTGAAAACTTCATTTGGATCGATTAATTTCAGACAAAGATATAAAATGTCAGAGATATTTGAAATAGGAAGCGTTATTAAAAGATTGCCAACTTTTTAAGTTGCCCTAAAGAGAATATTCGTATTAAACGTTTAAATAAAGTTTAAATAAATCCACAATGTATAATAAACACTTTTCGAAGCTGATAATCCTTTTCTTAATAAACATGTATTTATGCAAAACTAAATTATTCTTAAGTCCAAATTTTTAAATAGTCCTTTAGGGAATACTCATAATAGTCGCATTGCATTTCTCTCAGGCCAAATATTAAAGCTTCAATGTATAAAAAACATTTGCAGTTCGACTGGATTTGAGATAAGAATTCCCAAATGATTATAAAGTCGCTTGACTTTATGACCTATATTTAAATAATCAAATAATGTAAATAAATACAAACATATAAATTGCATAATTAATGCGGTTTTGTGTTGAGTTTTTTTGGAATTTGAATTTTTTTTTAAGATTAAATATGACATTATTTTAGAAGTGTACATAAGTACATAAATATAAAAGAATGAAGTCTTTTAAGTTCCTTAGTTCAACATTATATTCAGATAACTTTTTACGCATAAAGGTAAAATATTTTCGCTGTGATTTAATATTTAAAAAATTGATAAATTTGCACAAAAATGAAACAAAAGTCTGTAGCAATTTGAGATTGGTCAGTGGAGGGTTTCGTTTGGTATACTTTTACACATTCAAAGCGACTTTCGGTTAGACGAACTGCAGTCTCAAGTTTCCTAAGTCCCTTGTTGTGCCCCCATTTGTTGCAATTCAGACACTCGTGCAATTACTTTGGGGGATTTTGGAATTCAACAAAACCCGTTGAAGGCTCTTTTGCGAGTGGGTTGATTGTGGTGCTGACTGAGAGGGTCTTTCATATATTGTTGACGTGTTGGAATCATCAAACCCACCCAAATGACTCGCCGAGCAAAACGACAAACAGACGAGACGAGGAGTTAGATGGAGTGTATCGAATTACAAGTCTGTTGAGACAGTAGCTAATCCTCTTAGTCAGTTCAGTGCGTTTTTTGATGCACTGAATCACAAACTTGCCTCTATTGTTGTTTCTGTTGCTACTTTTGTTATTATTATTATTGTTTTTTTTTTTAATTGTGCAAAAAGTCACATGCCGCCCAAAGCGAAAGATCGTTGGCTTTGCGTCTTTGTTGTAAATGTTACTCAAGACTGACTTCTCTTTATCTTCATCTTGTGGCATCTTCTTCCATTGGGGTGCACGCAAAGGTGGCAGCTGAGTCACTTGGCAAGTTGAATGGACGCAATTTACGGCTTTTCATACCCAGTACCCAAAGTGAATGCGAGTATATTAACTTTGTGGCAACTATGTAAATTATATTATTTATTAATAAGCATCAACAACTGAATCTACATTAGAAATTACAAATTTTCGAGAACTCAATATCTATAAGAGCTAGAGATACCAATATACATTGTAATTTAAAAAAAAATATTTTTTAAGTCTTTTTTTTTGACGGATAAGGAGTATCTTATTGTTGAGCTCACTTTATTTTTGTATTTCAATGATGCTCCACTTGCTGAGCTGGTTACCGAACTTTTTGCTTTTGTTCTTCTTGAAATTCTTAAGATTTTTCTGCATCATCTGCTTAAATGTTGCCAAGCGTTGAACTCGATGATGAGCAAAAAATCAGTTGGTCAAAGTATGTCTTAAGCTTCGTTAATCACAAGCTCGCCAAGATCAACAGTTAACCAATTTCTGCATATTGACAAACAAATAAGTATTTAATTGCGAACTGAACTGTGTCTAACTCAGCGTTCGTCTCAGTCTTCTCTTCTCTTCCGTCTCATGTGGGAGTGTTTCTGCAACCGGTATAAGTCGCTGTCTGTCTTTGTATTTGTGGTCATTGGTAATGGTACTCGTTTGGCCGGCTTTGAAGGCCACGTTAGTTGACAATGCGTCCGACAGTCAACTATTTTGGACTATGATGTATGTAGGTTGAAAAGTTATGCAAAAATCGTTGATGGAATCGAATGACTTGCACTTAATTAACAAGAAAAATATTTGAACAAATAACTACATTCAATTTATGTGACAATATCATATTTGTAATTTACAAGTTATGCGTCCCTTGGTGTAGGTTTTTCCATATTCGTTGGAACAATTATAAATTAACTATTGATGTACAAAACTAAGAAAACTAGTTCTAGTTTGATAGAATTCGAAAGACTGTTAATCCTAATATATAAAAAATCTAAAAATTAAAAATTATTTCAAAGTCTCGAGAAAAAACTAAATTTTATGCAAATTGCTATACAAAGTACGATCTGAAATTGAATTACGAATTACATATATCATAGTTTGACCTCGATAAATGAGTGGTTTAATTAACCGAGTCATTAAAGATGCTGAACAACAAGTTTCCGTGGGGGAATGAATTATGTTGACATTTTACAACTCTTATCCACATCGAGATAACCAATTAATAATACTTACATGTATTATATGGAAATTTATTTCTGTTATTTCATATATTCCCTTGGATAAGCTTTTAAAAAGAGTATTTAACTAGTCATGAGACGACAATCCAGGTTTTTAAATAGTATAATTTCCGCTTTCATTACAAAAACAAAAAATTCACCCATATTACGTAATATTTGCTGTAATTTACGTTTTATAACGTCTCTTACATCTGATCGGTAGTTGGTATAATGTGGCAAAGTCCCAAGTAATGGTTGCTGGAGATGAACTTAATGTCATGCATTATCTTTAATTGCCCAAAAAGTGAACTTCATTTTTGTACTTTCCCTTCGAATAATGTCAGGAATGTCAGTTCCTTGATAATTAGCAGATGCTCCCCCTTGATTAATAAGCTTAAATGTATTTCTTTGCTCTGTAATTAATTGACATAATGTTAAATGAAAAATTGAGTAACATTTGCAATTGAACTTGTTCGAGTTATTATCTTTTTAATTGACTTTAGATAAATGACTGAAAGTGCACTTTGTCTAAATTACATTTACGTGTTCTGTTTTGATGTATCTATCGTACATTACATCGGCGTGCATTTCCTATTTAATTATGTGTATCGAGGGTAGAACACTTTATAATGGTAAATCCTCCATGGTCACATATGTATTGCAAGTACTTTTCGTTAAACTGATTTAATTTAAATCCATTTTAACATCTTCATTAACAATATATTTGACTGCTTGAGCGCTTACCTTTGTTTTTTTCAAAAATATATACTTGGCGACTATTGCTTTTAAATCTATTGAAGTTGCTTGGTCCTTCATGGTCATTTTTTTCAGTGTTATTATGTTTACAAAATCGTCAGCCTTTGAATTCATCAGTTCTTTAATCCCTCAATGTATTTGGTGGATGCATTTAATTAAATTCTTGATAATCCCATTTGGGGCACAACCTAGGCACCTATTGCATTGGATACTAGCCAAAAAAAATCATCACAGAAGTGGAGAAGGAAAAGAAGAAGAAGAGGAATTACAAAATTTTGTCATTGGATGCGCAGATGCGACATAAGCCGAGAGTTTTTTTGCTGTGACACCAAAAATTGGATAACATGAAAGCAATAAGCTGAAACATTTGTGGGTCAACACGAGCCAAGTAGAATATATAATACATATAGATACAGATACTACATATGTATACAACGTATAGATGTGAGAAGTAACTATACGAGAATAAAGCTGAAGTTTGTTTTAAGAGTATGAGGCACATAATTGGCTAACTGGTTCAGTGGGCTGAACATTGAAGTTGCAACCAGGAGACTGGGTATTAGCCTAGAAAATGGGTCAGATTGGAAGCCGTAAATTGCAGTTAAGCACCGGTCGGGAATAACTAGAGCTTAGGCCAAGCAAATCTGCAATTAGACGACCACCCACAATGCAATTTATATGAGCTGTCAAAGCAAAGGAGAAGAGAGAGAACGGGAAGAGGTCTTGGAACAGCAGGTGCAACGTTGGCCATTTGATGATTTTGATATTTGCTTTGTCGTTGTCAATCGATAATGGAATGCCATGAACAAAGGATATTGCAGTTTATTGAAAGATTGAGCTATAGATATGTACATATTTAAAGATAGATAAATATAGAGATGGATTTACATATGATTCCATATGGACAATGACATTTCTTACCATTTGATTCAGAATATTATCATATATATGTCTATAAAAAAGGTAAAGGGTGAAAGTGAATTAAATTTAAATTAGTTCTTTACAATAATATATAAAGAAAATATTGTTTTATAATTTGGAATTTTAAATGTGCCTTTTTCTTGTATTAAAAGTATGATTAGTTATTGTGGTTTTCATAAATATAAAGATATTTGAGTACAGATTGAGTATTTTATATAGATATATAAATGCAGAGACTATATATTGGATGTAGACTACATTTATGTATGTGGGTCTAATAGTTGCTGCTGCTCTTTGCTGAGCCGCATATTAATGAAAGGGAAGTCAGCAGCTGACGCCTTTTGTTGCCAATCTATGGCAAGTTGCAAGCTGTCCAATCGTCCTCGGTCCAATCCACATCACATGTCCACAGCTCGACAGGGCCATATTCAGAAGCATATAACGTGTGTATTTTTAATAGGAAACGGCGTCATTCTCATCCCCTTAACCTCCATATTTAGTCCCCATTGTCAGCAACAGCCTCGAGTGTGGCATGTTGCATGTGGCAAGTAGGCTGAGCACCACATCTAGTAAAGTGATGGTCTGTCAGACGCCTTTCCTAATTATTCTGCTGCCAGTTGTAGCAGTCGTGACACTAAGATTTAAGGCACAATTAGTCTTGCAATAGGACCAAGTATCAAGTATTCAACACTCCAGGAAGTGAATTGTCTGCCCCGACATGACATTACTCTGACAACTGCCTACACATTCGAGATGAGAAATGCTCATTAACTCTGGAAAACTGAACTTAGATTGCGTAATTCTTAAAGGCTTGCAGCCTGTTATGTTAGCCAAGAATTCCAGTTGTATCTGGATGTAAGGATACTTTTCTGCTTTGAAATTGTATCATAAGTTTAAAAGTAAGACTTAACACAAATAAAGACAAAATATATAATGAGATTCACTACTGAAAAGTAAATCTGTATCTTAACAGATACATTTTCTTTACCTTGAATATCTTTAATGTTCCTCGAACTAAACCATTTCAAATATTCAGTTTAGATTAATTTTAAGTATTTTATGAATAAGTATTTTAGATTTATGTGTTCATTACTATCTTCTTTGATTTTTTGCTTGCAGAATATGCCATAACGCCTTAGCCAGAGTTGCAACTAGAAAAAAGGGGTAAACTCAGAGAACTGATTGAATGGTCGTAAATGCGGAATACGAGAACTTTAACATAAATGCAACAAAATGTCAGCCAAAACAAGATCCGGTCCACAGCATACGGAGCAGTATACAAATCCCTCCTTCGAACAGGAATCCAATCCTGCGGTCACAGTCACGGGAGGGGGAACGGCAACAGCAACGGGAACGGGAACATGCACGATGACAGCTGTTGTCCCCGTCACAGGCTTAGGAACAGCCTCAGGCTCAGGCTCAGCGTCAGCTGTAGGCGATGTCGACACGACACATCGCAAAGGTCACAGGTGAGGAATGACTAAAGGGAGGAAAGTGTGCTCAGGGAATGAGGGGGACAATGTGCAATGGCACGACATCAAGTCAACTTGCCTATCACGTGGCATTTCCGAGTTCCAAAAACGCAAGCATTAACATACAATAAATTGACACCTGAGTTCCGAGTGCAAACAAAGCTCCACATTGTTCGTTTGCCAGTATTCACGAGTGTATTCGATTATTTGTGTAATTAGGGATTACACAGAAAAAAATGTGCAGGATAAAATCAATGACAAAGGAGGTTAAAACTTAAATAATCTTGAATTTTCTTAATTTCTAAGACATAATTGTATCCAAGTTCCTAACCTAAAGTATTCATGCTCAATTCAAGAATAATAAACTTGATTTTAAGAATGCATTTTTTTTCTGTGTAGTATGGAGGGAATAGAGAAGGAGACCTTCAACAAATTGCGATTCGTGCTTTTAATAATGCAAAAGGCGAGACACAATCGATGGCAAGTCGATTTACATTGAATCGGTCAAATATTGATATACTCCTATTCAACGTTATTTTCAACGGCCTCAAGTCAGGGACAACACAGGCCTTGTGACTTGTGCCTTGTGTGGCACGTGAGGCACATTCGCCTGACGCAGTTCTCAGCAGCAGAGAACTCCGCGAAGTGGCATGAGTTGCAGTTTCAGTTGCCAGCTGCCAAGTGAAAGAGTTGTCTCTTATTTTATTTTATTTTTTTTGTCATTTGACATTGAGTGGGATATTTGCAATTGAGTCCTTGAATTTGCATTTGAGTTTGAATGGAGCACAAGTTCTAGGTCGCTGGCAAAGGACTTACAACTATTTATAACTTCAATCTCAGTTATCCTTAAGCAGCTTAAGAGCCTTGAGCCTAAAGTTGTGTGAGCTTCGTATTTATTTAATTTTCAGGACAAAATTTAGTCCGTTTGAAATGTATCTGAAATGAAAGGATCAAGTCACTTTTGAGCTTTAATTCAATGACAATATAAAAAAAAATAAAATTTAAAAAAAAAATAGAGAAAAATCTAAAAAAACGGTAAAAGCAAGTTATATATTAAAATGAATTTTATGTCTTATGTGTTATCGATTTAACGATTTTCGTTAGCCCAGTTATCGATTACACAATCGATTAAGAAAGAAGAATGGCCAACGTATGGTGTGATTGATTTATCAATTATTTCCCTAAAAAACACTATTTTTACCGTTAATTTATTGATTATCAGGGGTTTAGCGATATTAAATATGGTCCGATATGGTAATCAAAAGAGTGAAAAGACTCGCACATTTTATTAGATTCATTGAGTTTAAATTAAAAGTACAAACAAATAAATCTTTTAATTTATTGATAATATTATAAGCTATCTACTTACATATTTGGCGCTTCTCAAACTAAACCCTTTCAATTATTGTCAAGTTTAGAAATGAACAACAAAATTGCTGTTTTTATTATTTGTTTAAGTTAATGTACAAAATCATAGTTAAAATAAAAAAAAAACAAAGATATAGACCAACGAAAGTCATGAGAATTGAGTGGAAGATTAGTATTTGTTTAATCGATAGCTGAAAGATTTGTTGTCTGCTGTTCAATTGCAGGCGACAGGAATCGATGTACCAGATGACAGGTCTCTATTCGGAAGCGAATAGTGGAGACGATAGCAGCATAGATGCGGCACAGGATGGAGGAGGAGCACACACAGCTCACACGGTTGGGGCAACCACGATGATGACAACAACAATAGGAGCGGGCACAACAACAGCTGGAGCAGGAGGAGGAGGATCAGATATGAATGCAGTACTCAAGTGTCACAGTCGTCAGCCATCAGCGAGTAAATGCAACAATGTCGATCAACAGCGGGACAATGAGCATCATCATCAACATCATCATGATAATGATGATGATGAGGAGCAGTTTAATTCGGGAGACTGTGGCATATTAAATTGCCGGCCCTATGGCATCCAAAGATTTGCGAGAATTAAGATTTTTGTGTTGCTGCTGTCGCTGCTGGTGATGATGCAACAGGCATTGAGTTCCGGCTACATTAATTCCGTGATAACGACAATTGAGAAACGTTTCGAGATCCCCTCGAGCTATTCGGGTCTGATTGCATCCAGTTATGAGATTGGCAACGTCATAACCGTCATCTTTGTCAGCTATCTGGGCAGTCGACGACACATTCCCGTCTGGATTGGCATCGGTGCGGTAATTATGGGCATCGGGTCCCTGGTGTTTATGGTGCCACATTTTACGGGTGAACCCAATCCGGGTATTGCGATCAAGAACAAGACTAGCGATAATATTTGTCGCAGCGCTCTGGTACGTGACCAGGATATGGATCTGGGTCGACTTTCTAGCGGTCTCTCCAACCAGCCCCTTGCCCCGCATACCCTGCGTGAGGACAACTGCCTGGAGGGTAAGGCCTCGACAACGGGTCCCGTTCTGCTCTTTGTGCTCGCCCAGCTTCTCCTGGGTTGCGGAGGCAGTCCTCTCTTCACCCTGGGCACCACCTATGTGGATGATCATGTGCGGACCGAGAGCTCATCGATGTACATTGGCTGCATGTACAGCATGGCGGCCTTTGGACCTGTCGTTGGCTTTCTTCTGGGCGCATATCTGTTATCCTTTCACATGGACTCGCTGTCGTCTACCATCATATCCATAAGTGAGTAAAGTATAACCTAATCATAACCTAATTTTACTAGATAATTGAATTCCTAACTCAATCCTCTCCTGCTTTTCACTTACAGCTCCCGGTGATCGTCGCTGGGTGGGCATGTGGTGGGGAGGCTTCCTCCTCTGCGGCGTCGTTCTGCTCTTGGTGGCCGTGCCCTTCTTCTCCTTTCCCAAGGTGCTCACTCGCGAAAAGAAGAAGATACGAAAGAGTAGCGTTGTGCAACTCGCACTTCCAAATAACTCGACTGCAGTTGGAGCAGCATCAGCAGCGACCGATGAACTGGGAAAGGTGAAGAAGGAGATTGTGGCGGTGACCAGCAAGGAGGAGGAGGCACAACCACAGCCCAAGGTGGATACGGGTTATGGCAAGGATATCAAGGATATACCGCAGTCAATGCTGCGTCTGGTCAAGAATCCTGTGTATATAGTAACCTGCCTGGGTGCCTGCATGGAACTGATGATAGTTTCCGGCTTTGTGGTCTTCCTGCCCAAGTATCTGGAGACGCAGTTCAGTCTGGGCAAGAGTCAGGCCAATATCTTTACGGGTTCGATTGCCGTTCCCGGTGCCTGCATTGGCATCTTTATCGGTGGCTGCATTCTCAAGCGTTTCCAGCTGAAACCCAAAGGTGCCGTACAATTTGTGCTCATCACGAATGTGATCTGCTTGGCCTGCTATGCAATGTTGTTCTTTTTGGGCTGTGACAATCTCAAAATGGCTGGAACAACGATACCGTATTACACAAAGCAGGGCTCGACTTTGGAGCAACCATTTCAGGTGAATTTAACAGCCGCTTGCAACTTTGGATGCGAGTGTCTGACTGGCGAAGTGGAACCCGTTTGTGGCAACAATGGATTGACCTACTTCAGTCCCTGTCATGCCGGCTGCACTGCCTTCTCCTCCAGCTCCAACTACACAAATTGTGCATGTAAGTGAATGAACAACTCAAGTCAATTCTCAATTACTGATTTACTCACTTCTCTGTCTTTCTTTCTCTATTTTCCAGGTGTTCACGCCAACATTTCAAGCAGCATTTATCGCGGTGCCGGCGGCAGTCAAGCTCAAGCTCTCAGCGCCAACGAGGATTTTGCCGAGGTGACCGTGGTGCCGGTGGCCACAGCTGGACCTTGTGCCACGCCCTGTCGCACCATTTATCCATTCCTCATACTGCTCTTCTTCATGACATTCGTTGTGGCATCCACACAGATGCCCCTGCTCATGATTGTCCTTCGCTCCGTTTCGGAGGAGGAGCGCTCGTTTGCTCTGGGCATGCAGTTTGTCATCTTTCGATTATTTGGTTATATTCCTGCACCCATTGTATTTGGTAATCTCATCGATTCTACCTGCCTGCTCTGGAAGTCCTCTTGTGGCGAGAAAGGCGGTCGCTGTCTCATCTACGATATTGAAAAGTTTCGATACAAGTGAGTTAAATTTTATTTATATAAATTATTATTTTAAAATTATATCGTTTTTTTTTAAAGGTATGTGGGTCTCTGTGCCGTTGTTAAGTTGGTTGCCTTGTGTATCTTCATCGTGGATTGGTGGCTCGTGCGCAGGCGCAAGCAGCTCGAGAAAATGAAGCCTCTAAATGCCAGTGATCCCATTATTGGCTCTATCATCAGCTTGGAAAAATGTGAGTCTCATTATATAATTATATAAGACCTTTCATCAAATACTAATGACTGATCAAACTTTTAAGCGAAATGTCGTTTTGTAATATATCAAAAAATTAAAACTTTCATATGCCTTTGCAGTGTTTGAGGAGAAGCTATCTGGAAGTGAGCCAAATACTGGATTCGTGGGCGGCAATGGAGATCTGATTATACCAACTGAAATATTGCGACACTCACGCAACGATTCACGTACCATGCAACTGGAATATTGGTGAGTACTCTGAATATTCACTCGCAAGCTGAGGCTAATTTAAATTTATTTATAGTTACGACAAATGCGGACAGGTGTTGCCAGCAGCAAACACTTGCCACATGCCGCAAACAAAGTCGAAGAAGCACTTCCGCAGTGCCTCGTGTGATGTAAAGATGATTAGAAGCTTTGCCAAGGATCACAATGTGGCTGTCAATGCGGCTGATGCGGCAGGCGACAAATACAGGAATCTAAAGAAGCTGCAATCGCACACACGCAATCACTCGACGGATCTGAATCCACAAGATGTGCGGCACAAGACGCTGCGCGATGATCCAACGCTGCCCATACGTTATATACAGAATCAGTTGAGGCCACAGGATTGCGCCGAGGAAGATGACGACGATGAGCTGACCACGGGCTGTGGACACTTTGTGAAGAAGCATTCACGGAATCACAGCTACGACCAGATTTACATGCCCAACAATATACGCTTCGATGCGGATTTCTTGCGGCATCCACATCATTCGCATCACAACAATCCCAAGAAGAATGTCAATGTGCTGAAGAACGTTGTGAGCTGTGATGCCAGCAACAAGCTGAAGAATTCCAATGAAACAGAAGCAGCAGCGACAGGATCACGTTGCCACTCGCGCAACAATTCCAAGGATCTAAATACACAGGCTGCACTAGCATTAACAGAGCCCACAATTGGAGTCAACATATTGCGGCATCGACGCACCAACTCAAAGGATCTAAACTACAGCATATTGCCCACTGAAATGGCTGCTACTGCAATTGCACCAACCAATGTGGTGGCAAGTTCTTCACACAGTCGTGCAACACAGCAACCACATCAGCAACATACGCGAAATACATCGCACCACAAGATACAGATCGATGATGATCGCAATGAGCTCATTAACGACAACGATGACGACGTGGAATCATCCTCGATTCGTTTGTAGTTGCGTTAGTTGGAAATGTTCCTCTGTTTAGTATAACAATAATCAATCCTCCAATGTCTCACGTAGCTTTAAGCTGATTACGGTTTGTGGCACCTGAAAATGAAGCCTTTACATTCCAGGCAGATCAATATCCCAATTCAATACAATTTCAATTTCAATTACAAATCCAAATCCCAATCTGAAGCCCACTCTGAATATGCATCCCAATGTTGTATGTCTGTCTACAAATTCCTTAATGAATGCGTGAATGTAACTAGAGCTGCTTTATTTGTACTTACAACCAAGTGTTCAATTGTACTTTCCTCATAGAGATACAAGTAAACAACAAGATGATTCATCTTTTTTATATAAAACCTTTTTTCAAAAGCGATTCATTGGAGCTGGTTCATATTTTGGAGCAACATATATTGCTACAATATTTATGGATAGTTTAATAGTTTATTGTGTAAGCATTAGTAGCACCAATAACAACAAAAACTACAATAATAAGAAACAAGAAAATTTTGTAGTTATTAGCTCGTTGTGATAGGCATATTTTATATAAATTGAAATTGTATGTTCCATTTGGACTGTACTTGATACAACGCAAGTTAAAGTCAAAGTACGCAAAAGTTAATAATATTGAATTTCTGTAAACCGTCTCTCAGAACAGATCACGAAAATGTCGTAGAACTGCTTCTGGTACTAAATCTTAACCTGCTTGAAAATGAATCTAAAACTGTCTCTCGATTTCAATTTCGAATTATCCCTGCTGATGGCTTTTACTTACATTTACTTTACATTGTGCAATCTCTCGGTTTCGAAACATTAAAGAAATTTATTGTGTATTAACATTTTGACTGCGTGCACTTTTAAAGAAAACCAATAGAAAATTGCGACTAAATTAATTATATGAATAATAATACTAAATATTTATGTAAAAACAATTGTCAATGGAAATTGTGCTGTGAAATAATGTGTGAGTAAATCAACAAAAATAAGAAAGAAAATAAATAAAATGTTTAGAAAATGCAATAAATAATAACAAGTTAAATGAATGTATATTATATTAGATAAGGAATCCATATCAGAGCTATACTAAATGACAGTCTCTCACATAGAAAGCAAGCAAGTCGAATTCCTTAAAATCCTTAACAACAACAAACAATTTAGTAATGCATAATTTAACGTTTTAATACAGAACATCGTACTTTAAGCGATAATGCCTTAAATATATCAATTAATTATACACTATTATATAATATAATGCAAATGCATTTTAGAAAACGTAACTGCAAATCTAGTTAGTATCTCTTAGTTAAGATAGTGCGTGTGTCTCTCGGATACCTAGTAGATAAATACATAAAGTTGCATCTGTATTTATGAAAGAATCTGCATTCTTTCATATACTTTATTCATTTCATGTGATTTCTCACGATTCGCTTAGTGCAATTCCTGTATTCAATTAAATGTATTTAGACTAAACATAAATAAATAAATATGTTCTAAGTTTACACCATGAAGTCACACAGACATACGAAAGAAAATAAAATCCGTGCACTCACAATATAGATATATAATTATACAATGATATGATATACATATACATCTATATATAAATATATATATATTGAAAATGGATTTTAAACACACAGTTAAGCTGCGTAACAATTAGGTGCGAGTAAATTACACACAAAAACCATGCGTAGAATTTTAAGAAATGCATATTTTTATTTAGAGAAAATATTGAAATAACTACAAATGAAATGAATGTAATAATATTATATATGAAGTGAAAACATGAGACTATTGACAAACAAAATAAATAATATATGTACTAGACAAATTTTAATTTGTGTTTTTTTTAAATTTGGCTCATTAATAACTTTTTCTATTTAATTTTAGCATTCAAATTTAAAGGTCGCGCAATTCGCAATTGATCCTGCATTTTTCCACTCATTCACACGCACCCACACATTTAAATTCACACTTGGAGCGCATTGTCAACAACAACAAACTAGCTTTGCGTATCTGCCTCTCTCACTCGTTCACAGCTTGCACTCGAGTTGGACGACAACAAAAATGCGAACACTTCCTCTCTCCCTCTATCGCTTGATTACAGCATGCATTTGATTTGGACGCTCGCTCATTGGCTCTCTTGCTTTTAATTATGTTCGCCTGGTGTATCAGACGCTTGATCAGAGCTAGCAGAGCTGCTCTTTCTGCATCATCGAGTCGCTTCACTCACACAACCACAAACACACACGCGTATGATCTTTTAATCACAGCTTGCACTTAAATTGAACGCCTTCTCAATTATTTTGTTGCCAACGATTCTGTTCTCCTGGTAATACAGTTGGCAGATGGTTCCATGACTATGTTAAAATTGAACTGATTTCTTTTTATTTATTTAATGTAATTTTATTTAATGTAATTTCAGTATGCGGCGGCAATAAGTAATCAAAGTAGACCCGCCGGACTTTTCCCATTGCCACAGTATCCGCTTCATTTGGCCGCATTTGCCGCTGCCCATAAGAATTCCAGCATAGCGGATCTTCGGATGAAAGCTAAGAAGCACTCCGAGTCTTTAGGCCTTGAAGCAGATGTGGTTATTTAGTACATACTTAGATTTAGACTAGATTAGAGTTGTCTATTTTAAGACAATTTACTATTAAAATGAATAATTAAAAGGAAAATCACAATAATTACATTTACCATACTATTAATAGATACTATGTACTATATGTTTCACTAAATAAATGCTTAGTTGTCTTGTTTTTTAATTAATACTTAAACTACACAAATAGCTAAAGTGGCAGATTTCATAACTTTTTTATTAATTTATTATTTTGTTTTGCCTTTTCATTTTTTATCAATCAATTGTTATTTCAATATTTATTAAGTTATTAACAAAATCGTTAAGCTTTTTGTTTTGAATTCTCGCGCTTTAATAGACAGGGCTGGCTGTCCCATTTTATATTAATAGATTTAATATCTTCTCTTCTCATTCGATCTGTCGAAATCAATTTGTTATTGAACACAAATTGTTGTGTCGACACAAAGAAAAGTACCGTTAGAACGCGGCGTGAATTCCCCGATCTGGCAACTCTTTCTAATTTAAAGGTTGCCACCCTACTGAATTCCCCGGATCTGGCAACTTTCTTGTTCTAACATAGTTGAAAATTAAATTTAGTCGCAGCAACTACGAAAATTCAACTAAATTGAAATTTTTTTTTTTTGAGCTAGAATTTTTTAAATTTTTGTTGGAATTTTCTAGATTTTTTCATATTTTTTTTTTTTTTTTTTCAGTTTATGTTTTGTAACTTCTCTTCCCGAAGGCGGACGAACTTCAAAACATTTTTAAAATACTTACCATATTTTTATTGAATTTCGAATTTTAAATTCTCTTTCAAATTTAACAATTAATTAAAAATTAAAAAACTTTAAAAAACTAATTTTAAATCTAACAGTTTTTACTGGTTCACCCAAACGTGTGTTAGCTAATTTCAAAACCTATGAGAGCGTGAGCTTTTAAAGCTTTCAAGTTAAAGGGGTTGTGGAACAAATTGGTGTTTAAAGTCTGCTCAGGGCTGCAAGATATTGTTCTTAATGGTGTTAATAATTTAATTTCTACATTTTATGCAATTTACAAAAATCCCTAATGGAATTCTTTTCACATGGCTTACTTAAAATTAAAATTTAGTTTTTTGTGCTGTGGCAACAATATTGGTAATACAGGCAATATAGGTAAACAATGGATCGCTTATCTTATCAATTTCTTCATTAACTGATAAGAAATGTTGCCCTTCTGACTAATAGAAACAGTCAAAACTTGTATTTCAATATGGAAAGACCATCGTCGTCCGTCATGCAGATGCTCTATGCAGAGCTGGCCGCTGGTGCGTATACGTAATATTTAGAAAATTTCTCTATTTAATCTCTGTTGTAGTTAAATCACAGAATTCCCGACTTGAGGAAGAGAATCTTCTGCTTCGACATAGGTTGAATCGTGTTTCTACGGATCAGCACACCAATTCATCCGTGCAAGTGGAGGCCAAGATCAAGGCCTTTCAGATGGAGGAGGAACGTGATCGCATATTAGACACGTTGCAGCTGCACAAGAAGAAGTACAACAAGTTGCACGATGCATATCTAGAAAAGGTAAAACGTTGCAAGGCGCTGGAAGATATGTTTAAAAGGCAAAAGACACTTACTGGCCTCGTTATGAAATCAGCTGTAGAACAGAGAAACTCTGGTGGGTACTCCTACTCTAATATGTATGTATCTACAAGATGATTCCAAATGATTCTGAACCTAAGCAGAGCAAAGAATGATGTTGGAGAAGCGACAGTCCAAGCAAAACCAAAACTCTGATTTAGAGTTGCAACAGTTGCAAGCGAAGCTGGCAAAGATGCAAACGGCGCTAGACGAATCCTATGACATCATTGATGAAATGGACTTTGAGCTGGAAAGCGTAAGTATGCATATGATTTTATACTCTTGAACTATATCAATCTTACTTGTAATAATTTGATACATACAGGTAGATTTGCTGGAAATGCAGAATCAAAGTTTGCGTGAGGAATTGGCATCATTAAAGACGCAAATAGCGACAGCTCCAGAAGCTTATGTCGTCGATGATCCTCCACCCAAATATGAGCCAGAAGATACTGTGGCTCAAGAAGCACGCCGCGAGCATCGACGGAATGTTGCCTCCTCTTGTGACAGCGATTATTTTCTCAAACACGATGATGCTGATGCAGATTCATTGGAACGCGCCGCCATGACACACAGCGTAAGTGTAAACAAGCAGTTAGCGATTGCCACAAGTACAGAATTATCGATTTCGATTGCAGCTCATACAAACTGTCGAAGCGGAGAGCAATTGCCTGAGACGGGAGCTTTTGAGATCGCGTTACCAACTCAAAGTGCGCGCCAAATTGGATAAAGAGGAGGAACTAGAGAAGGAAACTGATTAAATAAAGTAAACTTATGGCATTGACATCTATTTAAGTGGATTAATGATTGCAAATGTCGACTGGAAGTAGTCTGCTTCAAATTATAAAATTAAAATGGATTTCAATTATTTAAATATTATTAAGATCAAATTAATCAGAATATAAGTCTTAATACAGGGAAAATACAGCTGACTTTTCAATTTAAGAAGTATTAAATGAACTAATCAAACATATATCAGTTATTTCGTTAATTTTTGTTCGAAAAAGTGATCAAAGTACGAATAATAGTAACAGTGTCGTCCTGGCCATTGCTTACTGTTTATCAAATGAATTTTAACACTCTATATTTTTCCCCTTTGACTGTCTATTTTATCCTGACTTTTCCTTGACTTGCTCCTTGTTACTTTAATAATCCTAGTGCTAACAAGTGTAACAGTAATGCGAATATATTGATGAGTGTTATGTTCAAGACATTGCGATTGCATTGCAAGTATGCTAAAATCGATCTTATTTCGCACTTAGTTGCTTTATGTTTAACCTAGTTATAAGCAAGTTACGCCTTACAAGAGCATATGCCGTTAGCCACATGTTGCATATTTATACATTCGAGCATTTTTTAAACAAGAAACTAAAATAATTAATAAAACTTCAAAGTATGCGAAAACGTGATAGCGCAACCTGAATTTGAAACCATCAAATAAGCCAAACATCGTCTAATGGCGATTAATTAAAATATTTGTTAATGACATCAAACAGGTTATGGCCACATCAATTAGTTAAAGCGCTCTAAAGGATCTAAAAAATTAAACCGACGGCACACGATAATGTGCAAAAAACAGAAAAATATCTATAACAACAAATTCAAGTATTTTTTATGATCTATGTATTTGGTATCACGCAATAACTCACAGATATTGAGCAATGTTATGATTCAATAAATAAATTGACAACTTTAGTACCTTAAAGAATTTTAATGGAACAGCTTAAAGTGAAATAGTTTTTATTTAATAATTATTAAAGGAGATTGACTGGGTGATACCCTGCAGTCAGGCAAACATCCTTATTATAAACATTTTCAGGATATATAGCCAATATTTGGAAACTTTCATATGAAATCGTATAGGATCATATAGGTAGCCTTTTAGCCATTTTTGCAGGGTATACTTACATGCATAAACCTTGCGATTAGCTAACTAGATGGTCCTATGTACTTGTATTTTCTTTTACTCACTCCAATCAATACTTGTCGAAGCACACTAAATGGCAATATTGGTTATTTTGGTTTTAGCCAAGTCAGCACTTAGCATATTTCTTGTTTAATTATTTTTACTCACTTAATGAGCGCGTTCCAAATTTCTGGTTAGCGGTGGTATTGGGAGGCATTTGAATGAGTTTATCTTGTTGCCACATGCACTGAGACCACATTCAGATTGAGATTGAGACATTGGAGGCTGTCGTGGAGTCGCAATGGAGTATAAAAACACCGAGGACTACACAGATTAATTACAACGATCTCGATCAGCGACGTGTGCGTACACAATTCTCCAGTTCTCCAGCTCTTCAGTTCTGCAGTCTTGAGTTGAAAATTCAGTTTGAAATGATGGGAAAAGTAAGCTCAGTTTTATGAGTATCTTTTGAACGAATTCCTTCATTATTCTACTCCTTTTAGTTAAGTTATCTGTTCTGTATTTGCCTGGCGTTGACGGGAGCTGTTTGGGCCATTGAATTGCATCCGGAGCCGGATTACGGGCCAGTTGCCTACGAGTTCCACTGGGCAGTCAACGATCCGCACACTGGCGACATCAAGAGCCAGAAGGAGACACGCAAGGACGACAAGGTCGAGGGTCAATACACTCTCGTCGATGCTGACGGTTATCTCCGTACCGTGGACTACACCTCGGATGCCCACAACGGTTTCAATGCCATTGTCCGACGTGAGCCGACAGACATTAAGATTCCTCAACCAGAGATTGAGCACAAGAAACTGATTGCCACCAAGATTGTGACACCTCTGGTTCACTATGCCCCAAAGGCTATTCTCAAGGCCCACGAACCCTCTGAGGGCAATTACGTATCGGTATCTGGACCCACAGCCCAATACAAATACTAGAGTTTTCTACAAAGCATTCTCAACAACTGATCATACATACATCGACTACATCACATCATGAATTGAGCAGCAGAAAGAAGAATATCTCAAAGGTGCCAACCATTCGCATTCGCATTCGCATTCGCATACATCACAATTAAGTTATATACATACAATTACATTACATTAATTTACATTATTTTGTACATCAAAGCTCTACACAAATTGTAAAGATGCATCCCATACATACATACTTACATGCTTACATCATATGCATATAATTACATTGAATCTGTTCTGTAGAAGAACACAAAAATCATTGTGAGTTTTTATTTTGGATTACAAAAAAATATTTCTTTAGTGTAGGCCTTAAATCTCTTTTAAACTGGTTCAGTGTGTGTCACTGTTAATGTGCTCAAGCCAAAAGTTTTAAAACTATTTAATCTTTCATTTGAAAAGAATACATTTTTTTAAACAGAACCATTGTCATGAGGAAAAATCTGTAATCTTTCTGTCTAAAATTCCATTTGATTAAAGGACTTTATTTTATTTAAAAGTGCATTATTTTAAACTAAAATTTTGTTATTATGATTTCTTATAACTAATGATTGCAATTTAAGCCTGTCTTAGGTGTAAATTTCTATTTATCTATAATTTTAATTTTATAGATATTTATATAACTTTTTTGACTATAATCATTAAAAATTATTATAACTTTAAATATTATAAATTCTGTACACTTTCAAAAGAAACTCCAGAAATTTGAAGAACTGCGGTTCAAAGAGATTTCCGTGACGCCATAATGATAGTGTAATTAGTCATAACAAGAACCCATTGAGATATAATGATATAAGACCCATTTACCACTCGTACTCGTATACCATATGTGATGTGTCATCGTTAGATAAGGTTTTTCGGTTGGCTGCTGTTAAACAGAATCCAGAGATAAACTAATTCTATCTGCTGACGAGACATCAAGACACCTTCGAAGTTGTTTATCTCACGTACACCCAATTCTTCTGTCTCTTTCTTCAACTCTATCAGGGGGGACGCACGTGCAGACCGAGAGAGAGTCGTACTTCTATTGGGTTTAGATTAAAAATTCAACGATTGATGGCACTGTTTTGGTATGGATGATCAGTACCAAAATGATCGACGCTTTGACGACACGACCAGCTGTAACTGTAATCTTAATGCTCACTGCTTTGGGATGTATTACAACAGTACATTCCAAGGCCAAAGACTTGGATGGAAAATGGATGGCACCATTGCAACAATACGGTTGGGATACATCGGAGCTAAAGAACAAAATGCAGCATGGTGATGTAACCACATTTGAACTGGGCACACCCAACTATCAGATTCTCAATCCTGAGGACGAACCAGAGTTCATCACCGAGGATCAACCGCATTATAAAGAGATGCTCCGACGTCTCACGAGTTCCGTCAATGGCACAGATACCATTGATCTGGCCATGCCCAGTGCCAGCTCCAGTGCGAGTGTGAGTGCCACAGCTGTCGAGGATTCCCCTCCCAGACCCAAGTGGGAGAAGCTAAGAAAACGCAGCAATCCCGAGGCAGAAAATTCGAAAGAACCGGAAATAGAAGTGGAAGCTGCGCCGCTTGATAAGAGAAGCATCTATCCAAAGGTTCAGGTCTATGCTAGAGCCAGACCCTTTCAGAAACGTGTTGCCAACTTATGTTAAAAATTGTTGTTTCTGTTAAGCAGACCTTTAAAATGTATCCAAGTTATATTTATTTTTAAATTTTTTTAAAGTTTCGATTGGTTTGCATCTTTGTTAGACTTCAGTTAACTTTTACATTATTTATTGAATTTGCCCATATATAAACTTAAGTAAATATAAACTTTATCTTATATGTATTTCCAAATGCATTTAAGTTTTTAAAAAGTTGAATTTTTGTACTATTGTTGTAACATTTTTAATTGTTTGTTCAGTTTGTAATTCAAAGTTGTTTAGTAACTAATTTTTTAAAATAAAATTTACAAAATATATAAATTTTTTCTAAGCAGAAATATACTGAACAATTCTTTTAATAGTGAATGCTATATAAATATATGAATAAAGCTTAAATCTTTAGTGATACTTTTAAAAGAAAAATCTCCTGTAACAGGAAATCTGTTTGAAGATAACTATTGAAACCGTACTAGAAAAATATCTGTAAATTTGTAGAGAATTATTTGCTTCTTATAGAATTTTTAATACAATTATAAAACCAATGATTTACAATAATATCAGATGCCAAAAAAATATATGACTTTCGAGTCGAAAGTCTGGCCAGACACTTCTCAGACTGTAGAGAATAGTACTCAGCACATTTTATAAGATATTATTTAATATTGCTGAGAATATCGACGCTGTACGTGTCCAGACCCACAAAATTGTTTCCCAATTGATAACTTAATCGGTAGATTGATAAAAAATAAAATACAGAAAATTAAAAAAAAAACAATTATCACAAAAGAAAGAGCCAATTGAGAAAAGCCAGAGATTATAAATCCAGTGGGCAGTCAACGCTGAAACTTCAGACACAAAAAAATGTTCAATGCGTGCAGAGCTAGAAAATGGAACTAGAAATAGAACTAAATGTGGGAGCTAAAATGTGTCAGTGGAACTTAGGTTGGAAGTGGAAGCTGGAATCATCTGGCAGCAGATGAGCAGCAAATGTTTACTAAACAATGGCAATAAGTGGCAGCTATCTTGCTCCCTCTAGCGCGCTCTGTCTCTTTCACTCTCTCTTTCTCTCTTACTGTCTTTCTTTTGCCTCCCACTGCGCGTTATCAGCTGCACTCTAAGAAATGCATGAAATTCTTCACTTTTACGGAAGCACTGAGAAAATGAGTGTGATTGTCTTGATGTGGTTATCAAAGCAACAGTTGAGCGTTGGCGTCGAGCTACCCAAACCCCCCTTCCCCCCCTTGGCAGTCGACAAGCCCCTAGTATTTGGAACGTGATGGGGGCAACGCTTCCGCGACCCATTTGTAATATTTGCAAATAGCTCGCAGCCAGCAAAACGTATTTAAGAGCTATTCAGCAAATTGCATTAAAGAAGTTGCACGCGATCAACGAGACAAGACCCATAACCACAACCACAACAACAACGACAAACACCACATTTATCCGGCACCATCAACTTTATTGCAATACTGCTGAAAGGTAAAACAATATCAAGTGTGAATCAAAGCTATCTTTTGGGGAAAACAAATTGTAAATACCCTTGCAAATATTTCTATAAAAATTTTTGATACAAATTTATCATTCAAAGGCGGAACTTAGTATGATTTTATAATCGGATTAATGTCTATATGACTTCATACTCCATAAATTGTTTAAATTAAGAGTCAGTTAGAAGACGGTTAAGCTGGAAACAATTCCAAATCTGTATGATCTATCAATCTTATTAATAAAATGATTTCTATATAAATTAATCAGACAGTAAAAAACTTAAATGGTAGGTTATTCAGATAGTTAAACGATAAAAATGTTTTCATAAGACAGCAAAATTAAAATAATTAATTTGAGCTTTAAAGATCCTCTGGATGAAAATTAATCAAACTATAAGAAAAAGTTTCAATAAACTTACTCAGAAAATATATACAAAGGTCGTCTTTAATGTGATACGTATCGAAAGAAAAGAGTATCTTACCCTTTCCAAGAGTATTCGAGTAAACACAAACTAGAATCGACACTAATCGATGAGTATTCGTATTGGAAGTGGGAAATGGGAATTGGGAATTGGGAACATTGACCCTTAAACCGCAACTGAACCAACAATTTCCATGCAAAATTTTTCAGATGATTGTGCGGAACAAGTTTACAATTGCGCTCTTCGTGTTGTGCGTTTTCGGTTTGACCCGTGCCCATTTTCCGGAGTACTGTGCGGAGTGTGAACAGGAGATTTGGGAACAGGTGCCATGCAGTGAGATAAGCACCTCAACGAGTGTACCACCCACCACAAGTGTGCCGACACCAAGCAGCACCACAACAGAGCCGATTAAAACCACCACAGAGACAATCACAACACCCACAACAACAGAGGCACCCGTAACCACTACGCCGTACATAAGCACACCTGCTCCACCGTACATTACCACACCCTCGACCTACAAGAAATGCTACTGCGAGTGTAAGTTGGGTTGCAAGGAGTTCTGTCGCAAGGTGTCGGTGGCAAGTCCCAAGCAACAGATCACGCAGATCACATCCACAGGGGATTATGCGCCGGGTGGACAGGTCGAGTATACTCACTCCCATCAAAGGAAATACTATCCCAAGTATGCAGCACCCTCTAGGAACTACAAGCCGTATCCTCTGGTCTACAATGAAGCTACATCCGCATCCGCATCCTCGCCAACTGTGAGCAATATCAATGCTCCCAACTACACTTTGGAGGAACTGGCCAATCTGCTGAGCACAGCGTACGGCACGAAAAAGGGATACCCTGCAGGTGCGCCAGCTCAGCCACAGGTTTACTACTCCCCATCGCCACCAGAGTATAAGCCGGAGTACAAGCCGGAATACAAGCCGGAGTACAAGCCGGAATACAAGCCAGATCTCAAGCCAGAGTACAAGCCGGAGTATAAGCCTGAGTACAAGCCGGAATACAAACCAGATTACAAACCTGACTACAAGCCGGAGTATAAGCCTGAGTACAAGCCAGAATACACACCAGATTACAAACCTGACTACAAGCCGGAGTATAAGCCGGAGTACAAGCCGGAACACAAACCAGAGTACCAGCCGGAATACAAACCAGAGTACAAGCCAGAGTACAAACCAGAGTATAAGCCGGAGTATACGCCGGAGTACAAGCCGGAATACAAGCCAGAGTATAAGCCAGAGTATAAGCCAGAGTATAAGCCCGAGTATAAGCCGGTGATCAGTACAGTAGTAGCTTCAGCGAGTCCAACTATGAGAGTCTCCGCCGCTGCGGCAGTGTCAGGATCACGTGCCGTAGCCAAGGCGAAGACGCCCTACAAGGAGGTGGTGGTCACCACAGCGCCCGTTTATGACAGCACCACATCCTATCCCATTTCACCACCCGCACCCGAGCAACCCAAGACATATGTAGCACCATCAGCAGAGCCCGTTCCCATCTCCGTGCCACAGACCGAGCCATATCCCTCCCAGACAGAGACGTATCCTGACAAGTCCTACGAGAATTCCGAGTCGAATTCAATTAAACGTGGATCGTCGTCATCATTCGATCTGGCCATAGATAACTATCTCAAGGACTTTGGTTATGGCAACCAGGTGCGAGATTTGGATTACTGATGATGGAGTGAAGGCGATACCTTCAGTTGTTACTAGTGGTTATTAGGTTTAGAGCTACTATTTGTAGAACTAATTGTGTGTCGATGTACATTTATTTATTTACTAGTTCTATTCATTTTTAAAAAAATACAAACAAATTCATATGTAGAATCCTTGCTTATGCATAATACTCTCTTTAAAGCATCTTTTAACGGTTAGTTTTCTTAAGAACTATTTAACAACTGTTTAACTACTACTATATAACAAGGAACTAAGTCACAAAAGATCTTGTCTTGGTTATATGCAGTGCTGCCACAACCGCTTGTTTCCCTTCAAATCTGGATTTTTTTTAAGGGCCAAGAGCGTGACACATTTGGAAATTGCGGAAATTCTGGCTTTTTTAGAAATCTATTTGGAATTTTCGACTTTTTTTAACTCTTTTTTTGCATTCAACGGTTACATAAAAATATATTCAATTTGCTTAAGATATCTGAAAGAAAAAAAAAAGTTTTTCATACTCATACTTGATTTGTTTAGTTAGTTAGTTTGAAGTCTCTAGCTCTTATAGTCTCTAAGATCGACACACGGACAGACCGAAGGACTAGATCGATTCGGCTTAGATCCTGAAAAATATATTTTGCCAAACACAATATTCCGTTTTTTTTGCCCATTTTTACACAGATTAAAAAACATTAATTAAGTACATCTTTTTTTTAGGCTTTTTTCTTCAATTTTGTAGCTTTTTTTACCTGCTCTTCCAATCAAAAACAGCATTATTTTGGTATTAAAAGTTGGCAGCACTGGTAATATGCGACTATTTGAACAGTAGTAGGTGTTTTAGTAGTGCAACAAAGTTTTTACTTGCAACAAAGTAAGCGATTAATGCCAATAAATGCCACAACAACACACTGTGTGTTAAGTATGGTCACTCTAAAATTGTGTATTTGGATATCGCACAATCTACAAGAGTGTACATGTCGCTAAGTAGACACAACTTATTATTTATGGAGTCTACTTAAATTTATATACAGAGTATAGACTGGGTATGTCGTTGTTGATCTTGTTGTTCTTGTTGTTATTGTTGATTGGGTTGGGCGACAGTTAACGACAGCGGGCGTGCCGCGTGCTGCTGCAACATCAACTTCAACTTCAATTTCAATTTCCACTGCAACTTCAATCGAGTCGAGTCGAATCGAATGGACTCGAATCGAATCGAGTGGATGCAAAGTGCGTGGAGCACTCGACGAGTCGCCAAATTGCATTCGTAATCTTGTTCTAAATGAATGTGGCGCAAGATACGCAACGGGGTCCGCTTATTACTTCATATCGAATTTACCTACGTGCCGCGATTTGAGACCCGACTCCGATCCGATCCGAGACTTAATGCTGCTGCGCCTTTTCACTTGCCACTTGTCACCAGTGCTGCCAGAATTTCAAGGGTTAAAAAAGCTAATTTGTTGTTAAAAAAATATATATGTACATATGTAATAGACTTTAAAAAATACCGATATCTTAGATGCCTATATGTGTTAAAACGTCATATCATTAACTCATTTACTACAAGACTGTCATATTACAAACATTATGTATTGAGTTTATAATGCAGAAATATTCCATATCTTCTGTCCTAGTTTTGTGTAAAAATTTGATATCCATATATTGAATGCATTTCCTATGAGACTTAAAAGAATTTAGGTTTTTACAGCACGGTGATTTCACACAATGTCGTTCTTTAATTAAAAGCACTCTTCAATTGAATAAGAGATACATTTATATCTCATATATATATCATGTTTTAAAATATTCGAATAACTCATTTAATATAAATTCTTTTATTAATTTATATTAATTTGTTTTTTGAGTATGATGTTTTTTACCAATCTGGAAAATCATTTCTTCAAATTATCTAGCTTTTGCAATTAGAACATATCTAATTCTAGCTATAAAATAGCTGAAGTGACAACACTGCTCGACAGTTGGCACTTGGCACGATCTATGGCTCGGTCTGTGCGGTGTCGCATTGATTTGTGTGCCCGCGAAAGGCGTGTGGCATGTGGGCAGCACACGCACACGCACACGCACCACACCCTCCCCACTCCCCCTCCTCCGTTCCTCTCCACCCCTCCTTTCCTTATCTTCTCCCGCTTACCTACCGCGCTGCACCACACCAACTGGTATCCATAGAAATCCAGACAAGATTTAACTGTGCTGCCTTGTGTGGCATACGGACGGATGTTGCAACGTACTTAATTAATTAAGTGGAAAAACAGCCAAAGCTCGTCGAAGGCTGTCTGAATGTCAATGTGCAATTTGTTGCACATTCGATCAAGATGTCGAATACCTAACTTATCCATGGCAAATTGACAAATTTGCTTTACTTTTAGAATCTCATTATTTATTTGTAATTATTATAGATCGACTAATTGCTCTAATTATGTATAATATATTATAACTAAATAGTTTACACTTTCTTTCAGTCTTTAGTAAAGTATTTTAGCTATTAAATATCCTATGGGAAAAAAACACTCTTTAAATGTATTTTATTCACATTTTATTCTTCTAATTACTTATATTTCTTAATAAAATATAATATAAATAAATATAAAATATAATTATTAACCATGATTGCTTAAATTACAGGACGTTTATATATTGTTTCGACAATTAAAAACTAAGCACTTTGTGGACTTTTATATAGTTAAAATCATATTTTTGATATACTATACATAGTATACATTGATATATACATTATTTATATTGTGTTTATACTGATTACATAAAAATTTATTTTCAGAATTGATTACACTGTTTAAAGCCTCTAGCTGAAATATAGTTAATAGTACAATGCAATATCATTCACATAGAAATTCTTAAAAAACGCCTAACCCACTGTATTCGAAATTATATTGAACAAAAATATATATTAATAATTTAACAACTACACCCAGAGTTAAGCTAACCCTAAAGAAGTACTAATATAACTGCAGGGTATACAAATAATATTGATTATGCACGCAAATCGAAATAAAATATATAAATGACCGTGTTTCACCATGACAAACTACTTTATCATATTTTTAATATTTGTCAATTAAACAAATTTAATGAATTGCTTTAATTAACTATGTTAATTGATATAAATGCAAATTAGCTAAATTTTAAAAATGATTTTATCAATTAATGTTATAAATAACATGATTAATAAATCCATACAATTTATTAAATAAATTTCAACATGTGTTATTTGAATTATTTTTGAGCTTACTTTCACTCGACAGTTATCAAGTTCATTATTTGAATGGCATAATATAATGAGTACCCGAAATATTCAGCTTATCCCTTGACTGATTACTACATAGGACAAAAGTTCAGTTTGAACAACAAGTGAATATAAAAAAACTGGAGCAAAATGAAAACAACTTTATTTTTGTTTTTATATACTTTTATTTTTTGGTAGTAATAAAATTATTGGCAATCAATGCCGCAATGGCAAAGACAAGACAAAAAGTAACTGTTTTACATTAGCTGGATTCCGGTTCGGTTTCGGGTTGGATTAATCCACACGCAGCATAGAGGTGGTTAGCGGATTGAGGGAACTATGTCTGCGATTTTTTTTGGGTATAAAAGTTGCGTGCAACAGATTTGGCGACATAGTTCAACACAGCTGCCCCAACTGATCAGCCGACCGAAGCCAAGAATCAACTTCAAAAGTTCTACTTAAACTGCAATTTCAAAAATGTTCTCTGTAAGATTTTTAATACAAGTACAAGGAGTTTCTTGTGATCCTCTCAAAACTGAAACTAAACTGATCATGCAATCTTTTTACAGCTGTTGTCAATCTTCGTTGTGGGCGTGGCTGCTGCCGCTGCCATTGAGTTGCCACTGGGATCGATTTATCATGCCCCAGCTACGCACCTTGTGAAGCCCCTGCTGAAGACCGTCGAGGTGGAGGCGCCAGCTCATTATGATTTCAGCTACTCCGTCCATGATGATCACACCGGCGACATTAAGAGTCAGACGGAGTCTCGCAAGGGAGATCAGGTCCAGGGACAATACACGTTGATCGATGCCGATGGTTATCAGCGTATTGTGGATTATACTTCGGATGCCCACAATGGCTTCAATGCCGTCGTTCGTCGTGAACCCCTTGGCCATAAGGTGATCAAGGCAGCTCCCATTGCCAAGCTGGTTGCCCCCATTCCAATTGCCTATGCGCAACCCAAACTACTTGCCACACACGCCAAGCTGCCCCTCAGCCTCTATCACTAGAGAACTGATTCATCTCCAAGAGTGATACCGAGAAAGAGAGAGAATTCAAACACTGATTTCATCGCATTGACGACCCATCTTAAACTGAACTGCAATTGTAACTACTGCTACTTTTTAACTGTAACTGTAACTGTAACTGTAACATATTTTCCAAGGATCACTTTTCTGTACTCACTCCTCATGCTATTATTTCCCATTTCTTCACACACATCACACACCTTTGCCAAGACTCTTTAAACACGATTTATATATATGGTACATACTATACTTGTATAAGTTCGTGTTTCCTATGTATTATACTATATTACGATTATGTGTAAAAGTAGAGCAATAAATGCATTATTTGAAAAAAATATCTATTGTCTTTTCTATCCAACTACATATTTGGAAACAAATATTAAATGTATGTAGCTAAACATTATTTATTTTTAAAAACCAGTAAATTGAGAATTCCCATATGTAGTCATTACATTTTTATGTGAGATAAGCAACGTGTTTCCCCATTTAAATTTGGAAATTTTCATAACAAATTTTCCTTATCATCATGACCTTATTTTTGGAGTATATCGATGGGACACAATGTATTAAAAATCATTATTCAAATTGCAATAAAAATAATGTGGAAAAGAATTAAAATTTCCTTACTTGAATAATTTAATATTTATGATTACATTGCATCCAATATCAAAAATATGTTTTTAGCTGAAAGAAAAAGAATCTGGAGAACAAACAAAAAGAAACAACAATCACTTGAACAGCCTTTTAATAGTAATATGCAATTTTAGCATAATGATTTGCATGATATATTCCATCTACTTGAAGTTCCTTTAATGGCGTGTGATAGTTGAGCTAGGTTCGCGACGCACTTGAGCATTGAAGCCCAGCAGAGGATCGGCACTGTAGTCCACAATACGACGATGACCATCAGGTTCGATGAGCGAATAACGACCCGTTACGTATCCGCCTCGTCGATGCTCGAACTGATCCTTAATATCGCCAGTATGACTATCGTGTACGGCGTAATGGAATTCATACTGAGCCGGACTCGAAATCAGCTCATCCGCATGGCCATGAATAAGACCCCCTTCGGCGACTGCCGCCCAAAGAATCAGGCAGAAAGTCAGGACAAGAGTCTATATAAAAAGACAATAATGACATAATAAAGAAACTCTGATTTTAATGCACTTACCATGGTATTCATGGTACTTCCACTTAAGTTGGAGTTCCTCACTCAAAGACGAGATCCAATCTACTGATGACTAACTGACAACTGAAGCTATCTTTTATATAGCTAGCCTACATATTAAAGACAGACATGGCCTATTGTCGCACTGGCCAAGTTATGAAAAGCTAAGAAAAGCTAAAGTTGTGCTTTGAAACCGAATCCCCAAGATGTGCAATCACTTATGCAATTGTCTCGTCTCTGGGTGAATTGAAATCGCATCTCTGCAGGGAAATGAAATCAAATACCCTGTAGAGTAAGAAACGATTGGCCACATTTCAAGCATACAGGTTATATTCAGTCTCCAGTGTTTTAACTTCATAAAATATTTTATACTCAACTTGAATAGATAAATTTCGCAATTATACGAGTACACAATTTATTTTTGACTTAACATAAATGTTATTATAACATTATATATTATTTTTCTTACAAATTTTTCATTTATTTTTATTATTAGCTTATTTTATCACAGCATTAAAATTAATTGATTTCATAAACACATCTATTTAGACTTAGGCTTACATTAAATTACAAGATCATAACTCTATATAGTACATAGGCATTCAGTTCAACGAAAACATAGAAGGGCTCGTGATGAAAAATAGTTGAAATCTATATTTACTCGCAATGGTTTCAGAGGTTTCAGGTACGACGACATTAACGTTAGGATACGAGTACTCCTATTTATTTCCGTTTCAAAACTTGTTTTCCAACAAAGATCCTGGCGTTGTACATACAATTGAAAGATATCAGATGTAAATTAATTTCATATTTCATTAAATTCGCATTATTTCTTGAGCAATTTGTTACTGTTTTTTCCGAATTCCGTTAAGTGCATCCAATTAATAAATCGATTCGTGGAAACTGTGTGCTTTAATATAGAGTACGTATAAACTACTGTAGACTAATGTAGTGCAGCCGATTTCTACGCTTCTTGATTACCCAAATTAAAGTTACCATTCTCTGCGACCATCCAGGCCGTTAGCTTCTCATCCTCCGTCCTGTTCGTCTCATCCCAGGGAAATGTTGCTGCCTTCTCCTTCGGCAGCCTTTGAGCCCTGAAATCAGTCAGTTATGCAGTTATAATATTGTCTAAGAGTCGTAATCCTTTAAACATTTATATATATTTAAGGGCTAAATATCATGCAGTTTTGTGAGACTAACTACATAAATATATAATACTATAAGGTAAGATATTATATTATTTAATTTTAACTCTACTGAAAACACATTAAAGACGAATTTAATTTCAATAAAGAAATGTGCAAAATATTACGATAATTTTATAATAAATACAACAGCTAATAATGCATAAGAGGATGAGTATGATATCTACATACAAATGACAATTAAGATTGTCTACACTATGATGACAGATTTTTACCTTATGGGCCAAAAGCGACAATCATCATCATTTGAGGAGTCGTTTTGGTTTTCACTGTAGCACGCACAAAATGTATTTTTATTAATGAGAAGCAAATGAAAAGACACATAAACAAAGAGAGACAAAGAAGGTACATATAAGGATAGAATAGGGATAGCATATAGAACGAGTTGAGTACAGTATACAGCACACAGAAGACATTCAAAAGAAGCACAATCATGAATATCAAATATGAATATGAATCTGAATCTGGATCTGAATTTGATTTTGAATATACAGAATGTCGCACAGTTCCCTCTACTTACGCATTTGTGGACATCGAATCAGTTCTACTTCCATTATTCGCCTCCAGGCTGTTGGGACTTTTCCTTTTGGGTGCTCGCTTGAACTTCTCGCTGAAGAAGTCGCGTCCATTGTGGGAACTTGTCGTCGTGTGTCCACTCTTTGCCTGCTGCGTGGGAGGCACTGTATGCGGATACTTGCCATCGCTGTCGGAGTCCATGGACAGATGCCCAAACAGATCCTCCAACAGGATGTTTGCCTTGGCGTTCCGTTGTCGTTTCGCCGACGTTTTCAGCTTTGAACTGCATGAATTATGAAAGATTTTTGAAAACATATACAAAGACAACAACACGAACAAAAACAAAAACATACAAAACAGAACAACAACATAGAACTAGATAGAGCAGTAGTACGATGGACAAACCAGACTATACATTTACAAATGGAATATAATTCTAGCTGACAAAAAACAATTATTTAAAAAAATATTTATCCCAATGGGAAAAAATATAGAAAATATCGGAAAACAATATTTTCAAGTGAAAACAATTACCAAAAACATTATTAATATGATATGATAAGGAAAATGAACTATTTACAAAAATATTAATAATGAATAATGGTATTAAACTCCATTGAGGGAAAATCTGATGCACAAATTTTGTTTCCACATAAAAATAAAATAAATTTTTGTAATTTATAATTGTTGAGTAAAAGTAAAAATTCATCTGATTAATATAATTTTTATTGATCAAATAATGTTCCCTCTGTGGAAAATATAGTGCATTACCAACTCACCCTAGTATGAGATCCAGATCGTCCACTTTCATTGAGTTTCCCCTCGTCTCCGCTGGCGGCGCCTGCGATCGCGCCGACAGACGAATAGCGGCTCCATTGAGCAAGGATGTGGAATCGAAAGGATGTTGAGGCTGCTGTTGTTGTTGGGGTTGTTGTTGTGGTTGTTGTTGTCGGACAATGATGTTGGGTGGCACCTGAGAGGCGCTAACCTTGGAGAACATGTTGTAGACCTTGGCATCGGGTTGCAGTTGATTGGATCGCGTCTGCACATAGTAACCACCAAGGGGAATCCCCAATCTGCCATTGTTTTTGGCATTCTTATTGGCCGTGTCATAGTTCAATTGATTGCCATTGACATAGATGGCGCCACCGTTGCGGGTCGAAGTGTTGCTGAAGGAGACATTTGGATGGTGCTGTTGTTGTTGTTGTTGTTGTGATTGCATTGGTGCTGGTAAACCAAAAAGCTGCGAAATGTTGCGATTGAGATATATATCATTGATGGACTCTTTGCCCGACAGATGTTGATGTTGCTGTTGCTGCAGTTGTTGCTGTTGCTGTGGCGGAGGAGGCTGCAGTGCCACGCCCATGCCGTTTGAGTCGGTGGTGGGCGGAGCAATCATGTCGGACATTTCATTGTTGGAGAGGAAGCTCAGCTTTGGCTGATATTTCATTGGCATGCTCACATTTTTATTATTAAACAATGTTTTTCCTTGACTTTTGTTGCTGTTATTCGCATTGTTGTTGCTCGTGTTGTTGTTGTTATTCGTGTTATTATTATTATTATTGTTGTTGCTGTTGCTGTTGCTCTGGTGTATAAGCTCAGTCACGGCTTGGAGTTTCTCCTGCACCGGAAGCACATTATTTGACACAGTGGGAGGTAGCACAAGATGAGCGGCACCTGTACCATTCGACGACATTCCATACTTGGAGCTGAGCTTCACATTCGCCTTCGTTGCCGCCGTGGGTGAGATACGCTTCAGGGCATGGAAATACGGATACTTTAGGCTTTGCTGTGCCGTCGGTCGTTTGTCCGGATCGTAGGCCAGCATATCCTCCAGCAAATCCAGCCCATTTTGGCTGCAACGACTCACAACGCTGCTCAGTGGCACCTTGATGCAATCGGGATAACGGAAATGTATCATTGCCGCCAGGCGATAACCATCTGGCCAGTCACTCTATAAGGAGGAAAACAATTAGCAAAGGATTTTATCTATGTATGATAACTATGACTATACTATACTATACTTTTAAAGATAATATTAAAAACAAATGGGAAAGGCTATAGTCGAGATCCCGACCATAGGGACTTACTTTAATATATTTAAAAGTACTTTAAAGAAAATACTTGTTTTGCAAACTTGATCTGCGTGGGGTATTTAGAAGTCTTTGAGTAAAAGTTTGGTATCTCTATCTCTTATGGTCTCTGAGATCCTTTTGTTCATACAGACAGACAAACGGACCGACAGACGGACAGACAGACGGACAGACAGACGGACAGACAGACGGACAGACAGACAGACAGACAGACAGACAGACAGACAGACAGACAGACAGACAGACAGACAGACGGACACACACACATCTCTATATCGACTCGGCAATTGATGCTGATTAAGAACATATATATACTTTATAGGGTCGGAGATGCCTCCTTCTTCCTGTTACATACATTTCAACGAACACAATATACCCTTTTACTTACATGTTAGGTAACGGGTATAATTATTTAAATAAACAATCTTCATAACACACTATCAGAACTTATCTCTATTTTTAAGCCATGGTAATAGCCAAACTTACCTTGCCGGGTGTTCCCAAAACAGAGCATATCTTAAACAACTGATCCACCTCACTGCTGCCTGGGAAAAGCGGTCGAAAGGTGTACAACTCGGCCATAATACAGCCCATGGCCCAGAGATCAATGGTACTGCCATAATTCGTTGAATGCAACAACACCTCGGGAGCTCGGTACCAACGCGTAGACACATAATCCGTAAAAGGCGGTCGCGATCGTATTTCGCGTGCAAGTCCAAAGTCAGCAATCTTGATAAGCTCCGGGCCCGAGCACAGCAGATTCTCCGGCTTTAAATCTCGATGAAAAAAACCGTGACGATGCATAAAAGCCAAGCCCGTCAAAACCTATAAAAGTTTTCAAAAAAAAAAAAATTCAGGATTACAAAATTTTAAAAAATATTAAGTCGAAAAATAATAAATGTTATCAAATTAACAAGTATTTTAACATTCCAAGGCAACCAAAATTTTGTGTTGAAAAATCTTGCCGAACATAATTTATTTAAAATTTCCAATAATGAATTCCAGCATTTTCTTAACTCACCTGAAAGAGAATACTCTTGAGCTCTGGTTCCGGTAAGTGTGTATCACGATCCTTAATCATTTGATACAGATTCTCCTTCATATATTCAAATACAAAATACAGGGTGTCGTTCTCTCGGATCACCTCCTTGAGCTTTACAATATTCGGATGCGATAACTTCTTAAGGGACTGCAAAGTAATATTTCTTTAAAAACTATAGCTGAATATAATTAGAAATTGATGAACTTACCTTCACTTCACGCAAATTCATCGCCTCCTCCCAGGAATAATATTTTCTTTTCATTCGCTTTATGGCCACCTTTTCGCCGGTGTCCTTACGCTGTCCCAATACAACAGTTCCATAGGTTCCATCACCCAGTTGGGTCAGTGTAATATAACGATTCATGGTAAAATCAGCATGGAAACGTTTTTACATAGTTTCTAACTGCAACTAAAGCTGAGAGATCAAACATAAACAGAAATCTTAAATTAATCAGTGACTTAGAAGGTTATTTCAAGATTTCTTCATCAAAATTTATAAAAATAAATTAGTTTAATAGATAAATCCATAAATCACAACAAGTATAAAATAGTATTTACTAATTAATACTTATTATGGGATAATTAAAAACCAAATTGCTTAAAGTGTCTCACATATCAATTAGATATATTTAATTAAAAGGCAAAAAAATATTAAACTGTCGATTGGTTTTCATGAGATACTCGATACTCGTTACTCAAACTCGTCGTTGTACCAATGGGACCTGTTAAAACTGTCATTTGAACAAATGGAAGCACTTAAAATCGAATCAAATCATTGGACAAAGTGACTGTTAATTAACTGAATTGGTCGTGGGCCGAGGACAGCTGTTGACAGGAAGACAGCTGCAGGACGAATTCTATATGTTACTAATCAATATATCGATTCAAAAACGATATAAGCTTTAACTATTTAAGAATTTGAACCAATTTTTGTTTGTTAATGATATTTTGGGCAAGTGTCAATGAATATTAGGCCAAGTGGCAAGGTCAACAGTCGAAATTGTATCGGTAATTGTTTTTGTTTACTGATGGTTGGATAACATTGAAAGTAGAACAAATGAAATGTAAATATAGACAGAAATATAGTCATATCCATTAGGTATTAGGTCACCCGGTATAATATTTGTAACTAAGCTTGTAATCACATATATCCTGAAAAATGTTCCTTTTTGGCACGGCTTCGTTGGCATTTTCTTATTTTTTTTTTTTATTATAGTGCTCAACTTGACCTTTAAAGTGGCATATGCAAATGTTATTTATATTATTGCAGATTTGTAAACCGCAACCACTTTAAACAGGGTGATTTATAGTGCATATACATTATTATATTATTGTTATCAAACACGAATCTGAAATATAATTCTGACATAGGATCTTTTAGTAATAAAATTGAATTTCTCAAACTTTAAATGGTTTTTGGAGAATTTCCATAAAGAAAAGTAATTAAAATGGAAAATTCTTAAAGAAAATTTTAGAAACAAATTTTGTTTAATAATTTATGACAAAATTAATATACATACATATTGAAGACACTGCCAGAAAAGCAACCAATTTTTCGAAATTTGCTGAGCTTTATTAAAGTGCGACCCAAATCGTGAAGACATCATAAGTCACAACATCTATTATTAAGGACGACCAACTTGAAATGATTATTATTATTTATTCATAACATCAAGTCGAATTATAAGAAGGTACCGCTGAAAGTGCCAAGTCCAAACACAGTTGGTCATGCATGTGTGAATTGAGTTGGGTGGGAAGGGGAAGCAGAAGCAGAAGGGTGTGTGAATGTAGAGGGGGTAAGATGGTGGTAAGACTTGAGTCAGCACAGGTTCTGTTTTGGCTTTCTTTCGAATGTTATGGCACAGCCTTGAAACACATTTAACATTTCATTTATTTGATTTGATTTCAACACACACGCAAACTAATAAAAATATATATACTTTTAATGGAACTCTATCAAATAGTTTTCCATTTGAAACGAAGAAAACACAAAGTTGGAATATATTTTCGGGGGTTCACTTTATCGATTTACTTCAGTTAACACAGTCTGAATCATAAGTTGGCAATTGAAGAAGGAAAGATAAACGGTTATTTACCTTAGACGCACTTAAAACCGAAGCTGATTTACGAATTTTTTTATTAATATTTATTAAATCTATTTTTTATTACATTTATTGCATTTATTTGTGAAAAACTAAAAGAGTTTATGTCAATTATCTATTGCGAGCTGAAGTCTATTTTAGAAGCAAACATTAACAACTACCAATGTCCCGATATCCACAACAACCGCAACCCTAACTAGACCAAGCGCCCCCCATCCCCAGTCCGTTGTTAACAACACACCGAAAGAGAGACCAAAACGCGAGAGAAAGAGAGAGAGAGAGAGAGAGTCACGCATAAAGTTCAAATCATATTGAGAAACAATTCATAGCAAGTAAATGTGTGGTACCAAAAATTTGTTTTAGAAAAAGGTACCATTTGCGATGGAACTGCACCCCGATACTCTAGATTTCTTCATATGACGATAAAAATTAGCATTAGCATTAGTAATATTTATGAAGATTTGGAAAAATAAAATTATTTTACAAAATATAAAAAACGGATTGATGGTTAATAATAATATTTTAATACGCTTTATAATTTGGAAGAAGTAATAGATCTTATAAAAACTTGTACCATTTTCCACCAATTTCTTTTGAAGTGTACCATTTTACTCAAAAATTTACAGCTTTTGGTACAAATACACACTACATGATAAATACAATTTTTGTACCAATGTGCTATTAGTGGTACAAATGTATCAAATGTACCCACCCGTAACTGAGAGACCGAAGCACCTGTTTACTTCTCCGACGGGGTTGAACCTGTTCTCAGGCAACCAAGGAACACGACCTGAAGAGAAGCCTTTGGTGTGGTTACTAACCATGTTGTGCCTACCACATTTGTCGGTTGCCCCGGGCAACCACTGTTCAGTCAAGTTCCATTCATTTTGCTTTAACACTCAATCGCAATGGATGATGAGACGAGCACACAGGACAGCAGGGAGCCCGGTAGAGCTTTTCTCGAGGAGATCAACTTTCCGGAGCCGGGCATCATCAATCTGGAGATGATCAAGTCGGCCTACCTGGAAGAGGGACAGCACGGGGAGACGCGTCGTTTGCATCAACTGGAACCAGTTGTCTTGGAACGAATTAAAACATTGCGTCTCGAGTTCAAAAGTGAGTCAACAGAACTAGTAAACAAAATTAAACAGAAACCCTAACTAATATAATTTTTGGAATTCTTAAATTTATTTATTTTGTTTTGTATTAATTTAAAAGATAATTAGTTTCTATATCCTCTTAAATTCCATACAAAAAAATAGATCTTTACCCTTAGTTGCTATTAACAATGGAATCGATAGAATATTAAACTTGTTAAACTTTTTATTTTATTTTTATAACACTTAATGTACAGATATACTACGCATAGATCATCTCTGGGTGCTGCCAAATCTAACCAAACTTTGTTTAAACTGTAACAAAATTGAAGTAATCGAACATATTGGCATGTTGACATCGCTTAAGGAACTTAATCTAAGCTTTAATTACATTACGAAAATTGAGAATCTGGAAACTCTAGTTAATTTGGAAGTATTATCCTTGTTTAGTAATCACATAACTAGAATTGAAAACTTGGAGACACTTGATAAATTAGTTATTCTCAGCATTGGCAACAATTTAATTGATAAATTTGATGGTGTAAGTATTAAGAAATCTTTTTTCTTATCAAGCTAATGCTAATCCTCAACAGATTGAACGTCTACGTTTTGTCAGCAGTTTAAAGGTGCTCAATCTGGAAGGAAATCCTATTGCCAAGTTGCCCGATTTTCCACTATCCCAATATGTAACTGCCATATTGCCTCAACTAAATTATTATGAATATGTTTTTATCAAGGACGAGATGCGGGAAGCGGCACAGAAGCGATTCTAGTAAGTTACTACACTGGATTTTCCATTTATTTTCTAAAATTAAGTTTAAAAAAAAATTTGTTTAAAAAAAAGTCAAACCCATATTATGAAGGCTTAACTTTTATGGAATATTTATTTAACATCTTATTTTCATATTTTATCTTTAATTGAAAAAAAAATGTTTTATCGGAACAAGTTATTTTAGAATATTAAATTTTCTTTCCAACAGCCGTGAAGTGCGTGAGATCGAAGGCAAGCAGGAAAAGGAAATTCTGGGACGTGAGACGGAAGCACGGGAGCACGCCGACGCGGAGAGATTGGCATCCAGCTTTGTGGAGCATATGGATGGCCAACAACTATACGAATCCATGTGGCGTGACGATAATGATGGTAAAGTCCTGATGCTTATTGGCGCACAGGCTCAAGAGCTGGCCGAGGAATACGAAAAGGATGTACACCAGTTAACCCAAAAGATATACAAATTGGGATTGGCGCGATTCAGTGAGCGTGATGAGGAAGTCAAGGACTTCATGGGCAGCCTGCAGGAGGGACAAGAACAACTACAATCTCTAGGACAGCAACAGATCGATGAATTTCTACAGTACAGGGATAAAGTATTTGACGAGGCCAGCAACACATTGCGTCAATTGGAAAAATGTGAGGAAAATTCAAGAGAACATTTTCAGCATTGCGAAGAGATGGACACACTCAATGAGCAGTTCGAGGAGAGGCTCCATGAGATGTGGCACAGTCTAATGGCCCAGGAGTTGCATCTACATGAGGCAGTTGAGGTTATTTTGAAAAAATATATATCATTAGAAATCTTTGAATTATTGAGGATATTTTCTACAGGAATCAACTCTTAACTTTGAACGCCGAATCTCCCGCTTAATGTCCAGTTTTGTGGAGGAGGCACAATTATACTTTCTCCAACTACGCGAAGTCTGTCAGCACTTCTCGCACAACATGATCGACACAGTTTCCCGTTTCATATCCCACAAATTGGATATACAGGATCTGGATAATGTGCCTAGGGAGTTGCGCAAATGCATCGATGATCGGGAAGCCATTTTGAAGCTTGTTGCCGATATGAAGGCCACACATCTTTCGCGTATTGAGGAGCGCGAGGATCGCATGGCCAACAGAAGCAAGGAGTTTATCGATAGTTTGATTCAAAAGAAGAGCAAGTAAGTGACAGAATATCTCTAATTCTTTACCAAATTAATAGCCACAATTACTTGCAGAGAGGAAAACGAACGTCATCGTGCAAAAATATTGGAAATTAACTCGTTTATGGAGATGATGACCAAGGCGATGACTAATCTGCCAGAGGAGATTCATCAGGAAGTGTTAATGGGACAGACTTAAAAATAAATCAAGCTTTTATCTTTTCTCATCAAATTATAAATACAGAATACGAGTGTTTTTCAAAAATGGCATTTACCTATAATTATGGAATTTTCTTATATTTTACTATATTTTCAGATATAAATAATAAATGTATTAACTAAAACCCCTTTTTAAAATAGCAATTAATTTATAATTTGAAATAAACTGTAATTTTGAAACAAAAATTTATTGAAATTAATTACAACAATGCAGATGTTACTTCGCAGCCTTCTTCCCAAGATTCTTGAGGTAGACGCCAAGTTCTTCTTGCATCTTTGGATTGTTAATAAACGACACGAATGTTTCCAAATCCTTGCCACGCTCGTTTTTAAATTGCTGTAAATCAGCAGCTCTAAACTGCAGCTTGCTTTGTGAACGTGCCGAAGGATTGACCTTGTCAAAGGAGCCAATAAACTGGGCACACTTGGCCAATGCCTCTTCCTTGCTGTTGGCCACATCATCGACTAGGCCAATCTGCAAAGCTTCCTCTGTATTGAAAATTTTTCCTTGACTTAATGAACGCTCAGCCAGTCGACGGGGAAGCACATTTAAAAAGTTAAACATACAAAATATTGGTTGCACAATGCCAAGCATGGGTTCGTTTAAGCCAATTGAGAATTTTGGCAGCATAACGCGATACTCGCAGGATGTGGCCAATAGACAACCTCCAGCTGGAGCGTGACCCTGACAAATTAAATTCAAATATTTTCATTATTAAACTACATTTATACATGGTATTATTTACATTAATAGCAGCTGCAGTTGGCAGCTTACTGCCGTAGAGGGACGCCCAAACATCCTGCAGAGTTATCCAAAGCAATCGAGCCCGCTCCTTGTCCGGCTTATACATCTCGTTTATATCCAATCCCGCCGAGAATACTCTCGCGTTTCCCTAAAAGTTGAACTATATATGTGACTTCAATGGACGTAGACGATATTTATTTATATTAACATATAATACAATCAAAACTTACAGATGTTAGTATGAGACCACGGCTTTTATTATTCTCAATTTCCTGAATTGATTGATGAAGATCCCGAAGAAACTCCAAATTGAGTGCATTTATTGGCGGCCGGTTTAAAGTAATTGTGGCAATTCCAGTCTTATCATTAACTTCAACGGTGGTAAGTTTTGTTGCTGTGGACATATACTTTATGCTGCCGGCAGTCCGATGTATCAGACTCAAGAACTTTGTACTCATCATTTTATTGTCTTAAAAGTAATCTCAAAATGAACTTTGGATTCAGTCTTACAATAAGAAAAGTGCAAGAATATTTACAATAGGAACTGTTTTTTGTTGTCTCTTGTACTCAAATTACGTTATTTGTAACCTTATTAATGAGCAACTATTAGCAGTATACGTTAAATTAAAGATAACTTAATATTATGCGAAAGGTAAACAAACGTCGAACCTGTTGCGCCGGTTAGTTTGTTATCGACTTCGGTTAATCGATTAATGTTGATTGTCATGCCAGGGCTGTATTAGTTTCTACCAAAACATTTTTCGTTAAAAAATATAACGAAACCCGCGCTTAATTTGACAAAAATTATATTTAAATTTAATTGATCAAAAAATAAATTCATAATAAGATCGAGTGGTGTTAACGATTTCCAAAAATAAAATACAAATATGTGCATTTCTTCCAAACCAACATTATTATTTACAAATATTTAAAAAAGTATATATAAACAAAACCAATTGACTATGTTTTGTAGATTCCCTATAAATTAAATAATAAAACCCCATCCCATGTTATATGCTGTGATTAGCACAGTAAATGCAGTTTCTTAAAATGTTGATCAGGTACTAGATTTCACTTTTTATTCTTGCTTTTTAGCTTCGCAAGATATTCGTCCAAGTTTTGCTGCATAAATGGAGAATTTATATACTTCAGGCACTCGTGCAGTTGTCCTTCCGGATAGTCTATCAAAAGTTGCACATCTTGGGCACGAAACTGTCGTTTGGTAAGGGCTCTCGCCTCTGGATTCGTTCCCGCAAAGCTGGCAATAAAGTCAGCACATTTAGAAATAGCCTCATCTTTGCTGTTTGCCACTTCATCAATTAGCTTTACTTGTAATGCTTCTTCTGTAGTAAAAAGCTTTCCTTGAAGAAGCGCTCGCTCAACAATAAATCTGGGCAATACGCTCAGATAACTGTGGACGATAAATGGCGGCACCACATAGCCAAATTTGGTAGCATGGATGCCAATCTTAAAGTCGGGTAACATTACACGATACTCACAAGCGGCAGACATCACACAGCCAACAGCAAGTGCATGACCCTGTAAAAATATATTAATTACTTATAAGTTGATATTTTGCACAAAAACATTTCAATATTATCAATAATATGAATATCTAGATGAGAATTCAAGTTATTATTATCGACAGGAATAATAGAGCTCATAGCTCAAATAGATATTTATCGATATATTGAAATACTATCAAAAACACTAGTTTCAATATTCTTCAATATTTTGCACATACATTTATGGCCGCTGCTGTAGGTACACTGCATAGGTACAAAGATAGCCACATTTCTTGAAGTGTTCTCCAGAATGCCACTAATCGCTCCTGATTCGGTTTATGCATTTCATTTAGGTCCAGACCGGAGGAGAAAACTCTATCATTGGACTATGTATATGGAACAGAGCAAATGAAAATTATAATGCATGCTGAAGTCAGTGTACAGCTTACCGATGTCAAAATAAGACCCCGACTCTTGTTGCATTCAATCTGCTTAATTGACTCTTTTAAATCTTGCAGCAATTCCAAGTTACAGCTGTTTACAGGTGGTCTCTTCATCGTTAGTGTCGCAATACCTGATTTATCATCTACTTCAACCAACGTTAGTTTAGAATCCTTTGAGAGAAACCTGCTTACGCAGGATACTGTCAATAGGCGCCTGCCAAAATCCAACAGTTTTGCTTGGCTGCGCAACATTTTAGAGACTGTTGATCGCATGTAATAAGTGTGACAAGGTCAGCAAATTTATTTACATTTTAAAAGCTTTGCATTTTACGTTTGTCACCAGTGTTGGCAATTTTTCTAATTTATAGCTAGTGCTGTCTAATTAAAAATTAGCCGGTATAAATAACTTTTGCCGGAGTTTAAATCTTGGACTAAATGACATTTAAAATCTGCCAAAATAAAGGAAATTTTATTAAAAAAAAAAAATACAAATCGTTTTGTTAATAAAAAGTTTGTTTTTCTTAAGCTTTTAAGATTCTTGCAAATTCAGTTTTTTTTTCCCTAAAAAGTTGTCAACACTGTTTGTTATGTCAATTTCATATCATGTTTTGATCACGCAATTAGAAGAAGAAGACACTACAGAGATGTTTTCTGATAAATGCAAAAAGTAAACAAAAAAATATATTAACGATAATATTTGATTGATTTCACAATCAGATTTATAAAATTGTTATTAAGTTATATTATCAATGGCAATAAATTCACTTTGATGACTTCTTTTTCAGACTTTCTAGATAAATGCCCAGTCCCTTTTGAACAGCTGGTTGACCAACAAAGAAGAGGAATCTCTCCATATCTTGGACACGTCCATCTTGCAATTGTTGTAGTTCAGCAGCCCTCATTTGTTGTTTGGTTAATGCACGTGCTATCGGATTTACCTTGGCAAATGTGCCAATAAAGTCGACACACTTAGCCAGGGCTTCCTCCTTGCTGTTGGCAATCTCATCGACTAGGCCAATCGCCAGGGCTTCCTCTGTGGTGAACATGCGTCCCTGATTAAGCGCTCGCTCAGCCTGTAGACGAGGCAGAACGCTCTGAAAGGTGGCCATAAACCATTGCGGAGCCACAATTCCCAGCTTCGTTTCGTTCAAGCCAATTGTGTATTTTGGCAACATGACACGATACTCGCAAGCTGTGGCCAGCAAACAACCTCCGGCCGGAGAATGACCCTGTAAAGATCACATATACATATATTACAAATTTCCAAAGTTAACGATTGTTACTTACGTTAATTGCTGCTGCAGTTGGAACACTGCTGCCATAGAGGGACAACCAAACATCCTGCAGAGCTGTCCAAAATGCCCGAATCCGCTCCTTGTCTGGTTTATACATCTCAAATATATCCAGTCCGGCGGAGAATATTGTGCGGTTCGACTGTAAATTTATGAATTTCATTTAATTGGCAATTAAATGGAAATAAAAACTGCTGGAAAACTCACTGAGGTCAGTATGAGGCCACGACTTTTGTTGCCCTCAATTTCCTCAATGGACTGGTGAATATCCTGCAGCAATTCCAAGTTGAGGCCATTTACGGGTGGTCGGTTCATTGTGAGCGTTGCAATGCCGGTTTTATCATCGATCTCCACCGTGGTCAGCTTTGTGGCCGTGGACATGTGCCTGCCCACACCCATGGTACGGGGCAGCAGGCTCAACAACTTTGAACGCATCATAATTCTTGAAAATCAAATTGCAAAAGATGTAAATTTACACAAATGACCTTTGGACGCGATCATATCAAAGGATGCTAAATAGCCTATTTTATATATTTTCAGCAAATATTGTGCCATATTAAAATGTTAGTGAATAAATATGTTAGAATTTCAAAAGTAAACATGCCAAAATCGATTATCAACATTATTTAAATCACCTTAATATTTAAATGTTTTATCAGTGCAGCTGTTGCAGAACCTGTTGCGCTGTTGTTGACACGAATTAATCGATTATAGCTATCGATTTTGCCAGGGCTGCACCAAATGAGCGGATTTAGCAATCTAAAATATTTTATGTATTAAAAGCTAAAAATAAATACTTAACTGCAATTGTTATTTATTCTATAGCATTAAATATTTCTAAACTCCAAAACTAGTACAAAAATTTAATTAAATTCATATTAATTTGTAGCGGGTTAAAATGAACAAGTTCAGACCATGGAACCAAGCGAAGTTCAATCGTGCTATCGTTTAGCAACATTGCATTTTGACGTTTACTTTACACGTCACTACGCAGCGGCTGTCACTTTGCCGATTCAACTGCCTTCGTGTACGCTTTACTCTTATTCTTCGTTTGTCTGGCCAAGTTGCTGTAACTTTCACTCAACAAAAAATACGAAACACATACTAAAAATGGGCTCTGGCAAGCAACAAAAAGTGCAATCATCTGGATTCACAAAGGAGGAGGAGCTGCTGCTGCAGGACTTCAGTCGCAATGTTAGCACAAAATCGGCAACGATATTTTATGGTAACGCATTCATCGTCTCTGCGCTGCCCATTTGTAAGTGTACCCACCGTCAATAGTGACACGTTGTTGATTTCCCCGATGCGGCGTCCCAGTTAATAAAGTGTTGTTTATTTTTTAGGGCTATTCTGGCGCATTCACAACATGGATTTGTGGCCCAGCTCGATTTTGTTTGTGCTTGTGACCGCTGCTAGCACATATTTGATGGCCACCGCCTACAAGAACATCAAGTTCCAGCTGAAGCACAAGATTGCAGTGCGTCGGGAGGAGGCAGTGACCCGTGAGGTGAACCGTCAGGTGGGCGATGACAAGAAGGTCACACGCAAGGAGAAGGACGAGCGCATTTTGTGGAAGAAGAACGAGGTTGCCGACTATGAGGCAACCACATATTCCATTTTCTACAACAATGCCATCTACTTGGCCATCATCATCTTCATCAGCTTCTTTGTGCTGAAGAATGCCACGCCATTTGTCAACTACATCTTCTCCATTGGTGTGGCCAGCGGTGTCCTTGCGTTATTCTCCACCAGCGCCCAAACGAACTGAACAACTTTATCATTTACTTGTACTTTGCATCTACTACTCGTAATGTTTAGGCCCATTAAGAGATTCTTTATACCTTAAAAGTGCGAGGCAACACCGATTCCATACACTCGCATGCAATTTTATAGTGAAATTGTTAGTCTTTCTTGTAGAAAGCGTATTATGAAACTTCCATTTGCAAAATGTTTTCAATAAAATTTGTAAAAATTCAATCACACAAATAGACAAATGACAAATGTTATCAGTTCATAAATCTATATTTTCATCAATTAAAAATGTCTATAATCTAATTGTAAAAGCAGCTGGATTTCCATTTAAACAGACTCGAGCAGCAGAGCGATTCCCTGACCACCGCCAATGCAGGCGGATCCAATGCCGTACTTGAGTTTCTTGCGCCTGCAAAGAGGGAAATGATGAGAATCGAAAACAGGGATTATTTTCTAAACAACTTACTGCAACTCATGCACCAAATGTCCGGTGATGCGGGAGCCACTGGCGCCCAGTGGATGACCCAAGGCAATGGCACCGCCATTCACATTCAACTTGGATGGATCCAGCTTAAGGGCATCGGCACAGGCCAGAGTTTGTGCAGCAAACGCTTCATTAATCTGCCAAGCAAAAAAACAATCTTATGTAAAAATGCAGTCTAGTATTTAGGTATCCGGATCTACCTCAATTAGATCAATATCCTCCAGTTTCTTGCCAGCGACCCTGAGAACATTCTGTATGGCAGGCACTGGACCAATGCCCATAATCTCTGGCTTGACGCCCACAAAGGAGAAGGCCACAAGGCGTGCCAGTGGCTTCAGATTGTACTCCTTGAGTGCCTCCTCGGAGGCAACAACCACAGCGGCAGCTCCATCGCAAATGCCGGAAGCTGTGCCTGCCGTAACAGTGCCGTTTTTCTTGAAGAGCGACGGCAGCTTGGCCAGACCCTCGATGGTGGTCTTGGGACGTGGATGCTCGTCCACCACAAAGTCAACCTCCTTGCCCTTGACCTTCAGCTTGATGGGCGCAATTTCAGCATTGAAGGCTCCTTCCTGCTGTGCCTTCTCCCAGTTCTTCTGCGAACGCAGCGCAAACTCATCCACACGCTCCCTGGAGATCTTATACTGATCGGCCAGATTTTCAGCTGTCAATGCCATTGGGAGTTTGCAGTATGTGTCAGTTAGACCTGCCCACAGGGCATCCTCCAGATTGTAGTTGGCGCCCAGTGTGGTGCCAAAGCGCATGTTGCGGGCGATGAACGGAGTCTGGGACATGCTCTCCACGCCACCGGTGAGTGCGACCTTGGCACCACCCACTAAAATGTCCTGCGCCCCATTGACAATCGACTGGAAGCCGGAACCGCAAAGACGGTTAATGCCCAACGCTGGCTTCTCAATGGGAACACCACAATTGAGACCCACATGGCGTGGCACATAGATGCCATCGGTGGAGGCGGACTGCAGAAAATGTGCAAATATAAAAATTAAAACTATATTAGAAATTTGAATCTTTATTTATTTTTATTTAAAATTTGTATATTTAAGATTTTTTAACTGGTACTTATTTAGAATCTGAATTGAAAAAATTTAAAATAAGTTTTGAATTGTGATTCTTTTATAACAAATTAAGTTTTAGTTGTTAATAATAATTGTTAAAATAAAGTTTTTGAAATCTATCTTTTTATTTTTGAAATAACAGCTTCGGTTTAATAAAGTCAACTCAAAATACTATTTTAATTGAATAAATGCAAAATAAATATTAAGTTATGAATGGAAAAATATAAATACAGATAAATCTTTAATAATATTTGGCCTATTTTTAAATGATATTAAAAAAAAAAGAATTTTTGCTAAGCTAAAATATAATATTAGTAGAAAAATAGATATAAAAAATACTATTTTAATAGAATAACTGCAAAATAAATATTAAGTTAGGAATAAAAAATTCTTTAATATTATTTAGCTTATTTGTAAGCATATAAAAAAAAGTATTTTTCTAAGCAATTATAATAAGTTTAAAAAAATAATGATAAGAAAATAATATGTAATCCCGAGTAGGAATTTTATAGCCAACTTTATCAGAGTTTTGGTGATCATTAGAATTCACAATAGTTGACGGATTCGTTAACTTTGTTCTATATATCCAATTCCCCATCGACTTACCGCTATCACATTGCCCACGATCACCGTGTCCACCTGTTCCCCCTTGAGTCCTGCCGCATCCAGAGCCGCCTTGGCCGCCGTTGTCTGCAACTGTGTTTGGTTCACGTTCTTCAGAGCACCACCGAAAGTTCCGAAAGCCGTGCGCTTAGCGGCCACAATATAAATGCCTAAAATACGTAATTACAGAGATAAGTATATACGTATTACATATGTACGTTAAATTATTCAAATATGGCATTATTAAATGAAAGCAAATCTTGCTTTTCACTCAACAGGTCCAAAGTGCAGAATCTCCTTCCCCTCAACTCCCCCACCCCTCCCACACCCATATACCGGCGCTTGTTTTATGCTTTCATTACCGCTAAAGGGGAGGGGGCAGATAAGACATCAACAAGTCCAAAGTTCAGTTTTCATATATGTATATATATATATCACAACTGTGACATCAATTAAAATACAATAATAAAATGTACAACAAACTATTCACCTTTGGTTACTGCGGACATTTTGCACAAATCGAACTATCTTCAGAATCGACTTAAAATATATAAAAATATATTTAAAATATATAAAACTGAACAGTTAAACACTTTGGGAACAACTGCAGACGACGAACGCTCGACGGCAACTTGAAGCAAACTTGCAGCCGGCAGACATTTTGTAGAGAGCGCAAAAGCTCCGCCTCCACTTTTGGCTCTCTTGAAACTTGAAAGCTCTTTACGCGGCAGCAGAGACAAACAAACAGTTTTTTCTCACAGCTGATTCGTGCACAGAGCGAAAAAAGGAAGAAGCAGAATAATTAACTTATTTTGTAATAACTTATTGCAGAAAACGATAATGAAAAAGTGTATATCATAAACACTTTAAATATATGCTACATACATATATATTATATGAAATTTAATAAATTCAACAAGTTGCTGTTTATTGCGATTGATCAATGCGCTCCTTAGAGCTGACACAATATCGATAGTAATCTCAATAAGTATTTTCAGTTATTTTAAAGAGTAAGCATTTAATTTTAGTGATATTTTGCAATTTTGGTGTATATTTTAAAATAAAAATATATATTTTTATATTTTTTTAATTACAAATAATTAATTAAAGTATTTATGTATATAATATGACCCAGACGATAAGCCAAAAACTAGTTTTTTTCAGTTTTAAAGCCATCTTGATGATTCCAGGACAATGCTGTCAATAGTGTAGGATCTTTGCAAGGGTATCAAATCGTCGGCGTGTCGAAAATTATTAATATTTGTGTTATTCTGCAAGTTAAGCCCTCGATTAAAACAGTCACAAAAAATGGTTGAGCTTAGGCTAAGAATTGTATATTGGTTTAAGCTTAAATAAACATACAGTGGTAAATGCTGAATTTTGAATTAAACTTTATGCTTGGAACTAGGACAGAGCGAAGAGCAATACAAATATATATATCGTAATTTCAATTGAAATAGCAAAAGTAATTAATTAATTATTAATTGTTAGTTTCTTTAATGTTGTATTTGTTCTTAATAAAAGATGTCTGTTCAAATGAATCGTTGAATTGTTGATTGATCTTTCTCTTTACGGTGAATTGGATATATCCATGTTGTCCGACTTCTCAACGCTGACCGATTTGCGGGAACTCTTTGCCTCGGTATCCTCGGTAATGGATTTGAGCTTGCGGCCGTCGGGAGTGCGAGAACGTCTTCGGGAAGATGACGACGATGATGACTTTGTGGATATTGGGAGAATATCTTTGCTTCGGCTGGAACGTGATTTGCTGGTCACAGCTGGTGGCGACGGGGAACTGCGTTTGCTGCGCGAGCGCGGAGAGCGGGCGCGATGAGACTTCTTGCTGCGTTCCCGGGATCTGGAACGTTTGCCGTTGCCGCTACTTCCAGCTCCTCCGATCCCGCTGACTCCTACCCCACCACTGCCGCCAACACCGTGAGAGCGTGAGCGGCGAGAGCGTGATGTGCTGCGACGATGTCGCGATCTGGAGCGCTTGCCGCGTGATCTCGATGAGCGAGAATGCTTTCCGCCACGGGAGCGGGAACGACGTGAACGGGAGGTGCTGCGACGATGACGGGATCGGGAGCGTTTACTACGCGATCGGGACGAGTGTTTGCCACGAGAACGCGAGCGACGTGATCTCGATACACTGCGTCGCTCGCGGGAGCCAGAGCGACGTCGCCGTCGTGAGCTGGAACGATGCGAACGGGAGCGACTGCTGGTGCGACGTTCACGGGTACGGGAGCGGGATCGGGAACGTCGCCGCTTATCCTTGGCCAGCATGCCAATAACTGGATCTATGGCTGCCGATATCATGCTTTGTGCTTCCTTAACAATCGTCATGGCCTCCTCAATCTCAGCCTGGGCAGCTTCATTCGACTTCGCCTCCGGCTTTGTTATCGAGTACGTGGCATGGTAGACACTCAGGTGTCCACCCTTAAACTCCTGTCCCTGCAAACGGAGTGCATGGATGACGCTCGTCTGCTCACAGAACTCGATCATGCAGTATGTCTTGTTGTCCTTCTCCGCCCAGCGGGCGTATTTCACCTCGCCGGCACGTTGAAAGCACTCCATCAGATCGTCCAGACGCCACTCGTTCCGCACATCGCACACAATGATGGTGCGACGGATTTCTTCAATCTTTCGAGCATCGTAGAACGAAGGCAACGCTGGATATTCGGGCAGATTGAACTCGACCAATTTGGGATCATATGTCTTGATCACCTGCTGCGGCAATTGTCCCTCAATGCGATTGATTACCTCCGGTGGCAGCTTCGAGTCCGGCTTCTGCAATCCCGGCACAATTGTTCCGTTCTTTAGCATCTCCAGGGCACGATACTCCTCGGGAATGGCCAGCACCGGGATGACTATGAGGGCCCGGTCAATGAAGACCGTATTCGTCAAATGCTGGGCCACGGGCACACTGCTCGTTTCCGTATACTTCACGTAGCATATACGTGACTGGACGGGACAGGAGACATCCCGAATGGTGGGGTACAGTCGGATTTCTTCGATTTTGCCAATGTTGCCAAACAGCGTTTGCATTTGATCTTTGGTGGCCTGCGGCGCAATATTCGTCACCTGTATCACACGCGGTGTATTGCCGCCAGCCATTTTTGCTATTTCTCTTATGTTTTTTTTGTAGCGCAAATTTGTTAGTTTTCAGCGAAATAAATATTCAATTAACCTCACACAAGTGGAAAAAATTCACCGAGGGCTGCAAACGGCGTCGCGAAAATTTCGATTGTCCAACAGGGCTAACAAACACCGATAACAATTTTGCGTTATCGTTAACTATTGCGATTATTTTGTTTGAAGTCAGCAAATACCCTTTTTTTATTGTGTGTATTGCGAATGTAAAAAAAATTGTAAAAACTTTTACGCTATTTGCTACTTGTTCATTGTAGTTTAATGCAATTGTTTTAACAAAGAACAGATCTGTAATGGCTATAATGGCAACACTGTCAAGCGCATACTCGCGAACGAAAGAGTCGTGAAGTAAATCATTCATTTGGTTAATTATTCCGTTGGTCAGAGATGTAACCATATATCACCTCTGCAACAATTTTAAAAAATTATAGTTTCAAAATAAAAAAGTTACCAAATATGACAATTGACCCAAAATTGTACATATTGCCAGATCGGTGAATTAAACAGGGTGGCAGATTTTCGGTCGAGTGGCAACATTTGGACCAGGTGGCAGCGCATTTGAACTTTTTCAGAACGATTGTCAAGTTATTGCAAATTGTATTTCTAAAATAAACAATAAAAAGCTATTTGCAATTCACGTTATACAGAAATGTCGGAAAGTCAATCGCCATCGGTGTCCAAATCTAGTTTAAATGATTTGCGTCAATTTCGTATAAATAAAAATGCAGCTGCCACAGCAAGCCTGGGGAGAACTGGTAGGCATTGTGTTTTCATCTAAAATGTACATATTCCTTGTGGAGAATGCTGCATTACAACAAAATGTTTGTTTTTTTTCTTTTGTAGAGCGTGTTCCAGGCAAAAAGCGTATCCAGGTGATGGCCGACAGTGACAGTGATGGCGCAGACAGTCAGACGCCCAAAAAGATAAAAGTCCAGTTAACAGTTAAAGAAAAAGAAGAACGTTACATGGCAGCAGCAAAAATAATGCCCAATTACGATACAATGGTAAGTATACCGTTTGGAGTTGTTGTTGCGCTTGTGAGTATGAGTGTGAGCGGGAGCGGGAAGCGGCGGGAAGAGCGCGCGCGTCACATACATGTGTTCGGAATATTTGCCATTCGGGCCCGGCATTCTGAACAGCTGTTGCTACAGTGGCGTCCCACAGTGTGCATGGTGTCACAATCCTAGGTCAAGAATTTGAAAATTTTCAATAAATATTGGAAATATAAATAATTTTGTAAGTTATACAAAATTTCAAGCGTTGTTAAACTGCCGTTCGGAACAGCTGTTGTGACAGTGGCGTCCCAAAGTGAGTAAGGTGTCAGAATCCTAGGTCTATCATTTGAAACTGGGATCAATAAATATTGGAATTATTATCTTCAACATAGGTTGAATTATTTACATGATTTAATCAGAGAGTTTAATTCACACATTTTTAAAAATTCCAATTGTAGGCCATCCAGGATTCGCTGTCACGAACAAATTGGGATGTTGCTGCCTCAATTCGTTACCTGAAGGAGCACTGTAAGCCAAAGTCGAGTGGTCCCTTGGATAAGCCGAAGCTGAAGCACAGCTCCTCAAATGGTAGCAGTAGCAAAGGGCATGGCGGCAAGTCAAGTGGCAACTATTCGGATTACGAGAATTCCGATGATGGTGATGATGTTAAACAGTCCAAGGATCAGGTGTACGACAGCGATGACAGTGACACCGAAATGGCCACCAAAATGACAGGCCAACGGAAGAAAGTGTTTCAGTTTATGAATACAGCCAGCATTATAGAACTTCAATCGGTGAAAACGCTCTCCGAGAAGAAGGCAACGGCACTTCTTGAACTGCGACCATTTAATGATTGGTCAGATTTGAGGCAAAAACTGGAGGCTAATAGATTATCGGCTGATTTACTTAACTACGCACAGGATCTGATTAACAAACAGAATACCGTAGCCAATATTTTGAGCAAATGTAATGTCATGGTGACGCGCTTGGAAGCGGCCATTGCCAGTGGTTCCAGCATTGTGGAGCAGCCAAGGATTCTAAACAGAGAGTAAGTGTCCGGTCTCTGTCTCTGTCCAGCCCCTATTTAATGCTTTCCTTTTACAGCATGCAATTGGCTGATTATCAAGTGATTGGCCTTAATTGGTTGACAGTCATGCACAAGCAGGAGATGAATGGCATCCTGGCAGATGAGATGGGTCTCGGCAAGACCATACAGGTTATAGCATTTCTCGCGTACCTCAAGGAGAATAATCTGAGCAAGGGGGCACACTTAATTGTGGTGCCTTCGTCCACGCTGGACAACTGGGAGGCTGAAATGTCCAAATGGTGTCCCAGTTTGATAGTGGAAAAGTATCACGGATCGCAGGACGAACGCCGACGGATGCGTGCACGCTTTGCCAAGGTTGGCTTCACCGGATTTGACGTGCTCCTCACCACGTAAGTGATTTTTTAGTCAATCTTATAAATTCTAAAATAATATTCAAAAATCTATTTATTTCATAGCTTTATAATATATTTCCATTTTTATTAAACTGTAAACTAAATTATTATTTCACAAGATACTCCGTTAAATAAAATATAGTTAGGATTTTCTTCTTGCTGTTATCTGCATATTAATTTAACTCTGATTCTCTTCTTAGGTATCATATAGTTGGCTCCACGCCAGAGGAGCGTAAGATGTTTCGCGTTTGCAAGCTCCATTATGTAATCTTCGATGAGGCTCACATGCTGAAGAATATGACAACCCAACGATATATTAATTTGATAACAATTAATGCTGGAATGCGTATTCTACTCACGGGCACACCACTGCAGAATAATCTGCTCGAGTTGATCTCCTTGCTGTGCTTCGTGATGCCCAAGTTCTTTGCCAAAAGCATTGAGGATATCAAGTCCTTGTTTGTCAAGGTGTGTGTCCAGTTAAATAGTTTCTTTATCCAGATATTTAAAAGTTGTCTGAATTGCAGAAGGGCAAAACTGATGGTGATCAAGAGGAGCTATCACAGTTCCAAGAGACCCAAGTGCAGCGAGCCAAGCGCATTATGAAACCATTTGTTTTGAGGCGTCTCAAAAATGATGTGCTTAACAATTTGCCCAAGAAACACAGCATTGTGGTAAGTATTTGACAGTGCAACACTTGTTGTTATTTCATTTGATTTTCTCTTACAGGAAAAAGTTCCAATGAGCACTTCACAGAAACAATACTATAAAGATCTCGTTGAATACTATTCCAACAACAAGGGTGAGATCTGTGGCAGCAGTGAACGTGCCGGCGTTGCAATTATGATGGAAATGCGACGCATGGCAAATCATCCGCTTTTAATGCGTCATTATTTCACGGATGAGCAACTCAGGGGTTTCTCTAAGAGATTGGCTAGCGTCAGTTCCTATAAGAAGACCAATGAACAGTACATATTCGAGGAGCTGGCAGTTATGTCTGACTTTCAGGTGTTTCAGCTGTGCCACAAATACGTAAGTTACGTTCTACGACACCTTAACATAAGAATGTTTATATTTTATTTTTCTTTATTTTCATATTTTAATTTAAATTTTTCAAACTTATTAACTTGTCTAACTTTCGTTGTTGTTTTAGGAACTGTATGATGTCAAGATACCGGCTCATTTAATATGTGATTCTGGGAAATTCTTATATCTGGACACCTTGCTGCCCAAGCTGAAGTCCGAGGGACATCGTGTGCTGCTGTTTAGCCAATTCACCATGATGCTGGACGTTGTGGAGGAGTATCTGAGAATACGAAATCATGGATTTTGTCGCTTGGACGGCGCCACAGCCGTTAAAGAGCGTCAAGATCTAATCACAGACTTTAATGGCGATGACAATATATTTGTATTTCTGTTATCAACAAAAGCCGGCGGTGTCGGTATTAATTTAACTGCAGCAGACACTTGCATTATTCACGACATTGATTTTAATCCGTACAATGATAAACAAGCTGAGGATCGCTGTCATCGCATGGGACAGCGACGTCCAGTCACCATATATCGTTTAATATCGGAGAGCACCATTGAGGAGGGCATTTTGATGGCTGCCGAAGAGAAGCTAAAACTAGAAAAGGATATAACGTCCAATGAGAAGGGAGAAGTTCATGAGCAGCGTTGTGTTGTTAAATTACTAACCATGGCATTGGGCCTCGACAAGGATGAGGAGGAGCAACTGAATCACTCGTTAAATAACTCCTTGGGAACGCCCACAAAGTAGTCTATTTAATAACGCCGACTCACTGGCGACTCACTTTCCATTTTCTTTATAAACAAATTATGTTTTTATGTAGCGTTTCATTTTTTTTTAACAATTATTATAGAGCTTTTTGCTCATATCATTTTCGTCGTATTTTTAAGGATCAACATTGTATTTAATTATAAATTATAATATATTCACATGTAAGCTCAAAAACATCTTTATTTATTAAATGCATGAAAAGGAAATGGTAAGAAATAGTGGAGTATTAATTTGACTCGCAAAGATTTAAATAGCTTATGTAATATGAGATAAAATAATATGTTGATTTAAATAATTTCAAAGAAATATCTATTTAACAATATAACAAAATTATTACCATTAATGGTTATTTTATCGTTGCCTTTCGAAAAGTCTAGATCTGTAAAGATATTTAAGTCAAACATTAATAAGACCTTTTTTAATGCAGCAAAGAATTTAAACAATTTTATGGGACCGCGGGGTAATAATACTTATTGTTTAACAATAGAAATTCACTGCCAATTAATAATATTAATTTATGCAGTTTAACAGCAATTATTTGAATCATCAGTTGAACTGCAGTGAATTCAATTGCAACTCGACAACCCTGAAATGAGCGAATGGCGTTCTCTTGCTCTCTTCCATTCCATATTCTCACTGGATTCGTGAGATCATATGTTGGGCGGCGCTCGCAAACAAATGTTGATGAGCTTTTCACTCTGGCGGCGATTCATCAAGTTTCAGTCTTTAACTGATCGCTCGCGCCGATGATTTAATTTTTAAGTTTAAACGCAAAGAACCCAGCGCCAAGTGTAGCAACAAAACGATACTCACATTACCTATACCATAAAATTACATACATACATTGATGTGCGAATATATATATCGACATAAGAATATATGTACATATATCTTTGAACAAATTTGAATAACGAACAAATCAATCGAAGTGAATGTATGAATAATTGCAAACGAAAGTAAAATCAAAAGTTTTATGTGATTCTCAAGCATATAATTGATATATACAAACATATGCATATGTATTTATACTTTTAAGAATTGTTGGTCATTTTTCTATCTATTTAGCTTGCTATTATGTGATTCATATAAAGAAATGTATACAGACATATATACATTAGTTTTTGGGGTGAATTATATTTATAAATAGCAGAGCGCTTGCCAAACGGAAATCATATTGGTCCAATACAAATATGTATTCATACTATACGAATAAATAATACAAAATTCATTTTTCAAAAAAAAAAAAACGACGTCATACCAACGGAAACGGAAGAATAACGCAATCGCACCTCCGTAAAACTGCATATGTATATGTAAATAAAATAATATAAGTATAGATACATATGTATACAGTGTGTCAATAAATTGTTTTGACATAGAAAAAAAAGGCGAATATATGTAGTTGGTCAAGTAACTGTTTTGACAAATTAAAGGCTACATATTTATTTTATTTTGCAAAATAAAAATACCTTAGCCTGGTTTTTATGTACAAGTTAAAAAAAATTAACATCTATTTATGAAACTTAAAAAAAAAAACAATAATTAAAATGCGGTATTTAATTTAAATGTTAAAAAATCATTTGGTTTTATTGTTTTTTTTTTTATACTCTTATAAAAAAAAAGATACAAACAAAATATGTCAACTTTTGATTGTCAAAACAAATACTTGACTCACTGTATGTCTCATACAATTGCATGTACGTATGTATGTGTTTGTGTGCGGCGGCACATGTGAACGATTTGCAAATAAATAGCAATACTATATATATTTATATACATTCTATTCTACAACGCAAAATTTGAAGGAAAACAAAAGCGCGTGCGAAGAAAACATAAAAATAAATTAATATCTATGCTTATTGTACGTACATACAAAATATATATCTATGAGTGTATGTGTGTGCGTGAGTAATAATTGAGAGAACTAGCGAGCGATCAAATACGAAAAACAAAAACAAAAAAAAAAAGAAACGAAAATTACGCGAACCAACCACAAATACTATAACAATTGACAACGAGCGAAAGAATAATAAGCGCAAAGCAACAAACCAAAAATAGACAAAACAAAGCAGAAAGCAGAACGCAGAGACTGCAGCTGGAAGATACAAAAGCGCAGACGAAGCCGACGCCGACGTCAGCGTCAACGGTGCGTATACTTCACACAGCAGAAGCTGTCAGCCACCACCCTCTCATTGACTCATCCCACTCGTAAACAGCTGCTCGAAAGCACTTACATACAAAAAAAAAAGAAAAGAAACAGAAACAAAAAAGAAATAACAACTGTTAAGAATAACAAGACAATCATCAATTGTTTCTGCGCTGCTGTATCTGATCAAAATACATCTGTGTACGTGTGTGTGTGTGTGTGTTTGTATGACAGTATGACAGTGGCAAATGCCATAGACAGAACTCACTTATTCATTCATAGTCTTTTTATAAGGCAACTAACTGCCTGATTGCCAGTGAAATATAATTAAAAATATTTGTTACTTTTGGCATTATTATTAGCGTATGTGCCGAGCATAATTAAACGAGACCAGATACGAAGAAGAAGAGTGTATCTTTCAAATACATACATACATACGAGTAGTATTTCTATACGAATCACAACAAGACAACGACCAGGAGGAAGACAACAAACGAAGACGACAACAACGCGAATATCCATAACGACAATTCTTTAATCTAAAGAACTAGACAAAAGAGAGAGAGAGAGAGAGAGAGAGAGAGAGAGAGAGATACAATTAACAAGAGAGTGTGCAAACGCAGCGAGGGAGAGAGAGAAACACACAGAGAGTGAGAGAAGCATATAAACAAAAGCTCAACAGCAACGATACCCCGAAAAAGAATAATTAAATATAATTGGATGAATTATTATTTGCACTAAAAGGTTAGTACTATATAAAATAATAGTTAATAAATAAGATAAATCAGTCAAAGAGTTATAAATACTACTAGTGATACATTTCTGTATAACTGTTGCGATTCTAACAGTCTCGGGAGTAAAAAGTAATATATTAGATTAATTAGTTATAAACCAAAATTAGGTGAAATAATTTTGTAAGATATGCTGTATAACAGTTTAGATTCAGTTGAATATAATTGTGTATAACTGTAATCATTGTTATACATCAATTATTTCGGCTTTCATAGGAGGAAGTATTTCAGTAGTGAAATTAATTTTTATATATTTGAAAAATTATTATAATAATGAGTTTATTACTTTTATTATAATAATGCATAACTAAAAAGATTTTGCATCTTGTCAGTTTTTACTGTAGTTTTTTTCTATTCAAATAAAATGTCATATGCATAATAATATATTATTATTAGAGTATGTAAATTTGGACGAAAATAGCTAGAAAATACACAAAACACGCACACATTCACAAGCACGCATTCACATACAAAAAGATTCATATTTATGAGTACTTGAAACGTGCTGAAAAATTAGAGAAAAATAAAAAAGAAACGAAAATTGCTCAAAGCTGATGTCATGCGATTTAAAGTGCGCTCCCCAAAAGTCGGTCCTAAAACCAGATGCACTCCTACGCGCCATCGCAAAGCCGGTTAAAAGATAAATGTATTGTAGATATATACCCATGAGTAGTTTGAGTCTGAGTATGAGTGCACATATGAATGTACACACATTGACAGATCGATCGATGAGAGTGTAAATAGTTTCTGCTTTTCTCTCTCTTTTCTCAAGTAAATACTTCAAAGTCTTCGGTTTTTCAGCATTGCAATAATCCCACACAGTTTATAAGGTTTATGTGGAGGATGAACTGGTCTATGCATAACTCATCATATATAGTATACTCTCTTTCTTCTTACCATTTCAGACCACGATTAAACGGAGGAATATTATTTGTCTTGCACATGAGACTACGAAAGCAAATTAAAACTTAGTTAATTGTATTAAAAGCAAACAAAACAAATGAAAAAAAACAAGAATTGTGATATGTACAACTTTACTCAAATATTGACAAAACATATATAGACGTTTATTCCAAGTGATCCACAAACGGATAACGAGAATAAGTCACGTTATTATTAATTTTTCAAAAGAAAAATATTAAAAAAAAAGAGAAAGAAAACCAAAGATTAGGTTTCTCAATTAGTTTTTACTGATAAGAAGAATAAGAAGCAGCAGTAACAATGGCAGAGAAAGTGGAAATCTCAGCAGCCACATTTAATAATAATAATCAACAAAATGATGCTCGAAAAGTGCGCAAATCGCCCGATTTTCAACCCATTATGCCCGGTGTTATATCCAGAGAACGCAGCTTTGTACGCTCCTCAAATCAACAGGTGGGTTTTATTTTATTATTTTTTAAAGTCAGGTTTTAAAAACTTTATTTATAAATAATTTTATCTTAAATTGTTTTAGAACATAAATAAAAGGCGCAGTCTGGCGTTCAATGTGCCTGGAAATCAGCCTGGACAGATGCGTGGGAAGCCAGCAATGGATATATATAGACCCCCCAGTAAGTACCTGTTTCATCATCTATGTATTATGCCTGTAAGCTTGGCTCTCTGCTTGTTGCCTCCTTATGATGTACTTTCTAAGCCTCTTCCATCGTTCTATACATTCAAAATCTATCTTTAATTGTTGTTTACCCTAAGCCCATTAAAATTGTTTAAAATAGGGTAAAACTGGTTTTTCTTACTCTCTAAGAACTAAAATTTTAAAAGTTTATTCAAGTTAGCTCTTATTTTAATAGTGTAAATCTGTAGAAGGCAATAAATTCGTTTGATTTCCCAATTTAAAACCGCTGTCATTAATTAAAATTTATAATTGTTTTAATAACAGATTCATTTTCGATAATATTCTAATTTATAGTTTTTCTTAGTTTTGAAAGTTTAGTTCAATTCGCTTTTCGGCCAGCTGCTAACTAACTTAAGAACTGCTCAACTTTTCCTTTGGACAATCTTTAAGATGCATATATTCAAAATTTATTACATTACTATTCTTTTCGTTTTCTTCTTTTTTTCATATGTTTCTGTTTTTAAATTAATTTTGCCCTCCACAACAAATCATCATATGCTCGTACTTATGTATATTCCATTGTGTGTCTTTAAACCCTTTTTATCATGATGTTACCCAGATGTGCGTGGCTGTGAGGTAGCCAATGTAGCTGGTGGTGGTGGTGGTGTTGGTGTTGGTGTTGGGGTTGTTGCCAATAAACTGAATATAAATGCCCAGGAATTTACAATGTCGCCACCGGCTGAGGCACAAAACAATCGGTAAACACCAAATTTTATTTAATGCCCAACTTTATTCCTTTTGAAATCTTCTTGCAGAGCTAAACCACAATCTACAACATTCTTCCAGTTCGTCCCTCATATTCCCTGGCCCAGGACTCTTGCAACAACAGCAGCAGCAACAGCAACAACAACAATATGTGGCAGCTGCATCAAATGCCATACTGAACAGAAGACAGGCGGGATTATCCCTGGGAAATATGCCCTCCTTAAACAGTCTCAAGGCTGGACATCATCGTTCCATCTTGGTAACGCATCCCATCAGCCCAATGGCCGGACAGCTGCCTCTAATGAATTCACCCTCCAGCGGCAATATACTCCACGTATGTAACTGAAATCTTTTAAAAACCTGATAAACATCTTTATAGATGTGGGGAATATTTTGAAATAGCGGAAAACTGTTATATGATCTAGATTCTGAAAAATTAATGAAAGCGAGTCAAGAAAATTTAATATATTAAAGAATCATTGAAAAATAATCATCTTGTAATTTTTTGAAATTATTATAAAAGTAATTGGAAGAAAATTTCCATGATTTCTAAATATATTTCAAACAATTATAGTTTTCAAAGCGGTTCTAAGTGAAAATCTACTAAATATAATATCGTAAAATACAGATCTTCAATAAAAATCTCTTTTCTTCTGCAGACTACAAATCGGGTGAAGTTTGCACCGGAGCCCAGAGGACAGAAGACATCACAGTACGGCAACAACAATGGAAATCACTACAACAGCAACAACAACAACAACAGCAGCGGACAACAACACTATCAGATGAATGGAATGGATGTGTATTTAAATGGAAATGCATTGCAACGTTCCAAGTCGTTGTCATCGGCGGATGCATTGACTCGTGGCATGGCAGGATTGGGACTGGGATTGGGCAATGAGGTGGCCGACATTGGGCAATTTACACCGGAGATACAGTCACTGATTGATACGGCACTCGAGGATCCAAATAAACTGAATTCCCGTTGCCTCATGGAGCTGACGTCCCAGTTTATTAAACGTGCCGTGGAAAGTCGACGCTTTGCATTGCCGATTTCCCGATTGTGTCTCAATATCATCGCCAAGGAGCAGAAGGAGACGTTCTTGGAGGCATTGCTCAATACGTGCCGTCAATGGTATCAGGAACGTGAAAAGGTAAGCAACAATTTCCTCTCTCTCTTTACAGATGAAATAATCTGTTTGATTTTCCCTCCAGTTGCTCTTTGCCATTCAGGGAATGAAGTCGCCATCGCGTGTCCGTTTTACGGCTTTCATGGCATTTCTAACGGAAATGTTTTGCCAGCTGAAACGACGCCAGCTGCAGTTGCGCACCCACAGCGAGGGGACTCCCCCTCCTCTGGTGCTTCTCAGCTTGCTATCCAAATGCTGCGAGGATTGTGTGCGTCCTCCCGTGCGTTCACTATCCGAGGTAAGACTGTATAAAATAATATATGTAGTTATGGTTAGGACAAGATGTATTAACAACTAGGTGACTTGTTCAACACTGTTGCTCTCTTTTGAGTAAGCTATTTTGACAGTTGGGAAGCAAACTTCATGTTTGCTATCTCGTTCTCGCTCCTATCTGTCTGATAGTTAAAAGAGCACGTCAACATTTTAAAGATTACTAGCTGTCAACGAACAAGTCACCTTTTTGTAAATACACCTTGGGTTAGGGTATATTGTGGTCAAACACTCTCTAATAGTTGTTTCTTCCCATCTTATTCAATTTGAAATTTTCACTTTAATTTCTCTTGCAGATTGAGTGTCTGTTCTATGTTTTGACCTGCATTGGGCAGGACATGGAGCAGCAGCTGCCGCAGCAGTTGGAACTGCTCATGTCCTTGGTGAGGGATGCGTTCCTCAATGCCGGCGATGCTGCCGCTGCAATCCGCCGTACTCTGCTCCAGCTGATCGAACTGAAGGCCTCCCACTGGCAACTTCCCGGCAATACGGTGCTCTATTATACCCATACCAATAACTAAAGAAAGAGAAGAGGGAGAGAGAGCGAAAGAGAGGGGATTTGATTATCGGGATGCAATTTGTTGCAATAACCAGACATTATTATTGTGGTTGAATTGCATTTAGGTCTGTCCTCATTTGCAAACAACAAGAAAAAAACGCAACTATTTATAGTACTCTCCGAGTACATAGGCTATAAGCAATATTTATTTTGGAACACAATAGTTAGATGACTAACCCAAGGCATAAATACATTTTACACGCCCACCCAAACACCCTTAAACCGACCCAAGTGAGGAGCTTATTTGACTCCCGCCCCTCTAGTGGAATTCATATTTCTGCTTTTATAAGGCTCCCGCCGTCTAGTGGAATTCATATTTCTGCTTTTATAAGGCTCAATTTGTACTATGTGAAACTTATATTATTTATGTGTAATAAAAACTACGCTAGTCAAAAAAAAAACAAAAAACAACAATATGTCGTTATAATTCCTTTCAAATTTCAATGTATGTGTGTGGTGAGTTATCACGGTCAAAAGTCACTAACGAGTTAAATAATTTAAACAAAAATGAAATACATAATTTGAAAAAAATTCTAACAAAACGTTTGCTAAATTGCTCAAATTTCTAGCTATTAAATTAAAGAAATGGCAAATTTTGATAATTTTTGGAAAATGATCGCAATATGAAAATGGGCTGACAGCCTGTTTATTTTAGTTCCGACTATTAAAACAAGTTAGCAGCACTGCTACTCAACCAGTGCTAAAATTGTTGCTAATTTAAAATTCAGGTAATGCAAATTAGAAAAATTTAATTATTTGATAAAAATTCCAAATTACCTTAAATAATGGTGTTGAATTTAAAAAGATCAACCAAATTCTAAATGAAGACATATTAAAAATAGGTACAATTTTCTTAGGTACCATTTCTAACAATGTACCTTAAATGGTACGACATGCCAGATCGGAAAATGTTGCTGGGTGGCAGCCCTTGCGCCGGGTGGCAACGCCCGAACGTTCTCAATAAAGTTGCCTGTGGAATTTCTCGTCCATTTGGTTTTTGTCTTTAGTGAAGACAAAAGTGAAGACTCTTCACCCAATAAAGTTGATACAACTACAAGTAAGTCGAATTTATTTATTTTTTAATATATAATTTTGTGAGTTTTTAAATATTAATAAAATGGTGCATGCATGTGTGCGTTCAAATGCCACAATTACACAATGTCTACAAATATTTACTGCAAATTAAATATTGTATGAAATTGAATTTGACGCACCACGTGTTTCAAAATGGCGGCGCTGCACACGCATGCAAATAGTGAAAAAATTGGAAAAATGCTTTTTAAATGATGATTAACTTAATTCCCTTTTGCGGTTTCCACCAGAAAGCGTTAACACGCTTAAAGATGGCCAAAGGCGTCTGATACAAAAAGCATTATATATTTTTATTAATCAATATATTGACTCACACGTTCATGTTTAACCTAACAAAAAAATGTAAATGCTAATGTAAATTCGTTTTATGGCTATTTTCCAGAATGGCGGACGCAGCTCCAGCCCGTAGTGGATTCCGAGGTGGTTTTGGCTCTCGCGGTGGTCGTGGTGGACGCGGTCGTGGCCGTGGACGCGGCGCACGCGGTCGCGGTGGCAAGGAGGACTCCAAGGAGTGGGTGCCAGTCACCAAGCTGGGTCGTTTGGTCCGTGAGGGCAAGATCAAGTCACTGGAGGAGATCTATCTGTACTCGCTGCCCATTAAAGAGTTTGAGATCATTGATTTCTTCTTGGGATCATCCCTGCGCGATGAGGTGCTCAAGATCATGCCCGTCCAGAAGCAGACGCGTGCTGGTCAGCGTACCCGTTTCAAGGCCTTTGTTGCCATCGGTGACAACAACGGTCACATTGGCTTGGGCGTCAAGTGCAGCAAGGAAGTTGCCACCGCTATCCGTGGTGCCATCATCCTGGCGAAGCTCTCGGTTGTGCCCGTCCGTCGTGGCTACTGGGGCAACAAGATCGGCAAACCCCATACCGTGCCCTGCAAGGTTACTGGCAAGTGCGGCTCCGTCTCGGTGCGTCTGATCCCAGCTCCCCGTGGTACTGGCATTGTGTCTGCTCCCGTTCCCAAGAAGCTGTTGACCATGGCTGGTATTGAGGATTGCTACACATCCGCTCGTGGCTCCACTGGCACTCTGGGCAACTTTGCCAAGGCTACCTATGCTGCCATTGCCAAGACCTACGCCTATCTGACCCCAGATCTGTGGAAGGAGATGCCTCTGGGCTCCACACCCTACCAGGCATACTCTGACTTCCTGTCCAAGCCAACGGCTCGTCTGCATGCCGAGGCTTAAGATCATTGCGAACCAGATGTCTTAAATAAAGAGCAAAAACGTCATACCAATATTATATGAATTGTTTTATTTTTATCATGTAGATTTTTGTAGATTTTAACGTGGATTGATTACATTGTAATCTGTTGACATTTTGTAGACATTGATACATCTAACATTGATACATCTATAATACAGATGTATCGAATCGTTTGCACTTGGAACTATTAAGCTAATTCATGAAGTGATCAAACGAACTAAATCCCTGATTCTAGGTCATGTAGTTCAGTGAATAGATCTCAATACATTTCATTGGTTGATACGAATCCCATTACAACTCGCTGGAGATAATGTATATTAAAATTTAGATTAAATAAAAATCTATTTATGGATTTCTTTAACAAATATTAAATTTATAACTTTTATCAAAAATCAATTAAACGTTTAATAACAGATAAACAACTTCAAACCTCAATTTAATTCTGTTTAATATAGTAGTTTGATATAAGTTAATACAAACTTTAAAACCCATATCAATACGATAGTAAGATTACAGCGTCTCTCAAACCAACTCAGTTGTGACCAAGTCTAACGAATGATCTATATATATTGGGATTGAGATATATATTCGCTGATCGAACTATATGACATCTATTCATTGAACGATCGAACCATGTGAAAGATTAGTTAAACTATTAAATTAAATTATTCAATTGAATTACGATGAACAACTCTAATCTATAGCAGCTTTTAAATAAAACCAAGCTTCATCAAGGCTTAAGGTATATTAAAAATTGGTTACATAAGTCGATTGTACAGTATAATCTTAATTCTGACTAAGTTGGAACTACGCTTTGACACCGTAGGCCTCCGGCATACGCTCGATGGCGTATTTATGGGCAGCAACGTACATAATGGGCACTCCGGGTATTTTGCGTATGCGGTTCTTCAAGTCCTTGTCGTTGGTCGCCACAATGTAGCACTTGTGCTGACGCACTCGCTCCACCAGACAGTCGTCGGCATATGTGCCCTTGTGCAGGCAGGGAAGACGCTCGAATCGGGGATCGGAGATGATGCGAAGGGCCAGCTTGTACTTGTTGCCCAGCTTCTCCAGCTCGGCACGTACACAGTCCGATATATAGGGTATGCATTTGGCGTATAGGCAATCCATCATATTCTGCACAATATCCAGTTTGTTTTTAATGCTAAAATTGATGAAATTCGTGTCGAGCACAATGTGATAAGGTGGACCCAGCTGTGTGTTGTACTGAAAGAAGAGTGCAGAACTCTGTTGTGTTGCTTCGTGCACCTTCATTTCATGAGGATCTTTGGCTTTTGTCCGCTTCAGACGCTGTTGTTCCTTTATCCGGGAATCGGTTGGCTTCAACAAACGCTTCAATTGCCCGTTTCGCTGTTTCTGTATCTTTTTGGTTTTCTTTTGCTTGCCCTAAAATTGAAGAAAGATTTAAATGTATAAATTGTAACTTTAAAGCAGGTTACACATTAACTTACCATTATTTATTCTTAGTTTGAAATTTAAATGTAAACAATTGAAATCCAAATGCACGTGTAGATTTTTTTTGTTGGCCATCAGCTGTTCAAACAGAGTTGCAACCCTATATTGATAAATAAAAAATCACAAGTTTGACTTGATGCAACTCTGCATTCATGTAATCGATATCTGTGAAATCGATACCTAAGAATTTACTTCGGTTAAACACGTGCTTTAAATTTTCATTTGCGTCGAACATTTTGTCAAAGATGGTAAGTTCGTGTCCAAAAGTTATTCTCAATTAAAAAAATGAAAGCCACAAATTGATGAAACTGATGACGAGACTGAAGGAACATTTTTCTCGCTATTGTATTGTATTTTTCAATATAATTTCGAACAATATTTGTTCATTTAAAGATGAATCGGCGAACTGATGGCTCAATTTATTTACTACACATTTAATTTATCAAGTTGGCCACAAATTAAAGTTATATTTCTTTATCTTACAGGATTGAACACAATTAAAATGGTTGATGTGTAAGCACATTGAAATTGAACAACAATAAAAGGTGAGAATATATATTTTTTTTAATAATACTTTAATATAAATTACGTGATGAACTTTTACACAGACCTGTACTGAGTAGACTCATGTGGAAGAAATGTAAACTGATGTCAACAATATCAAATGAGCAATGCAGTTTTCGTTATTTATTGTTACTAATCGTCAATTTAATTTTGTCATTTTAGGCATTATGTCTTGAAAAAATGTGAGAGCCTCTTACAAGATGGCGAAGGCTGGAATCGCCTGACAGCGTGGACCCACAAAGTGAGGTTATGTCTTGCACTGTGGATGCATTCTTCGGCAAAGTTGGAAAAAGGTACGACCTTATTTTCTGTGTAATTGGAAACACGTGCTCCAACAAATGTGAACAATTCTCAAGTGATGATTATTTTAACTACCTTTTGCGGTTTCCACCAGAAAGCGTTAATTCGCTTAAAGATGGCCAAAGGCGTCTGATTAATGCATTTTTTATTAATAAATTGATATATTATTTGCTACATTTCTAACCAGATATTTTTCTTTCATTTTCCAGAGAGACGAACTCCAACTTTGACCAGATTCATGTCGCAATGCACTGTGTGCAGAAATCAAAGTTTATATATTCATAAATTTTATTAAAGACGAAAGTTATATACATATACCCTATATTCAATGCGTTTTTTATGTTAAAAGAAAAGATTGTTTTTCATATTTTCGTAGTGTGTCCATTTAGGTTAGGTTGAGTTTACACTGCTTGCATACAGTGTGTGAACTGTTCTGGCAAAAAAAGAACAGTTAGTCAAGAAAGTATTTTTGTCAAAATATGGATAATATTTTATGTTTTGAAAATACATAGCTAATTTTGATGGAAATTTATATTTCTAACTTGTTCTAAGAACTATAGACATAAATTTAATGGACTGTTTTTGCGTGCTTTTCATTTGCATAAATAGTTGAACCAAATAATGCCTGTTTATCTTTATTTACAAAAATAAAATATGAGAACTATAACTAAAAATGTAATTTGTCAAATCAGTTACTTGAGTAACTGCGTGTTTGTGTGATATTGAATCACCTACGATACTATCTAATCAGACTACATGAAAAGTTTGGCATAATATATTTAATATAAAAATTATCGGATAATTTGTAATTTTATTAAATTTTTAAAGTATTTAAAAATTTTCTCGTTAGTGCGCCTCACACACATGTTTTTATGTAATTGATGCACCCTGTGTGGAAACACGATGTGCATGAGTCACCTTGTGCCATGAGACTCGCTGCTTTAATTAAACCGCTGCTGTTGCGCGTAAATAAAAACAGATGCCGGTTTTATGCAACAAGTATTGAGACCGAAGAATATACACTTGACACCAGAGAGTATTTAGATTTTAAGAAACAATTGCGACAGCACAATGTCTACAATAAAGATGGACACACGTGCCTGCAACTGGAATGCCGGCTATGTGAGCGCAACAACAAAGTTGAGCCGGCAGCAGCAACAACAACAACGACGGCAACATTGCGTGCACAAGCGCCACAAGCTTACATAAACAAACGAACGGGTATGTATGTGTGTTGTCTGTATGCGTGTCTCAAATGTAAACTAAGCTCAAAGTAGAAACAGAGCATGGTGAAATTATTACAAGGTGACATAATAAAATTGAGTGAATATGCGTCAAGTGAGTGAATTTGCTAACTCCTTATAATTTCACCATGAGTTTGCCATTCTCTGAGAGCGCAGACGTCTCGCTCACTTTTGTGACGTCATAGATGCGCGCCATATTTTGCCAATTTAAAATTCACAATTGATATTTGATATTTATATTTTAGGTGCGTTCATTTGTCCCAATTGCGATGTGAAAACATCACTTGCACATGCTCTGGCGGCATATCAGACTCCAACGCCTGCAGGCTATAAACGTGCTCTGATGAAGTCTGTGGATTACAAATCTCGATTTCCAAATCTCAGCCATGTGACATCGGAGGCTTGTGAAGCACTGGGACTCAAGGGCTTGAAGGAGGCGCAGTTGAATGCCATTGGGGCACAGTACGATGCCGAGCAGCAGTTGCTGCACTTCCAACTGCGCAATGCAGCCGACAAGGTCGTCGGGGAGAAGGTGCTGCATCTGGGCGATCGGAGCGAGAAAACGTTCCAAGGCAGCTGCAGTTCGGGACTGCTTATACACGGCTCCGGCAGCGGGAACAAGAGCAAAGCCGTGCTCGTCAGCAATCTGCTCGACTTTATCGTTCTAGCCACTCAGAACCTGGAGACGCGTATGTTGAACTTGATTTCCATGATTCTTTATAAGTACAGTGACACTTAGCTTATTTCAATCAAAGTTATAACAGTTCGAAGTTGCTCGAACCTCTGACCTAGCAACTCTACAAGTCAAAATATTTCTTAATTTTGACATGATTTTTTACAGAAAAATATTCTAATTATGATATAAGGACTTGATTAAAAGTGAAAACTTGAGATTTAAAATTTTGAATTTTCAAAATTTCAAAGGGGGGACCCTTAGCATCAAAATCGAATTTTAGCAAAAAATTATTTTTTTTAAGAAATTGATAAAATTTAAATGCAGAATGAATTAAGAGACCAAACCATGATCAAAATGACATTCCGCTTGAAAATCGGTTCAGTTTTGACAAAGTTATGACGGTTTGACTTTGGTCAGACTTTGGATCTAGCACTTTACAAGTCAAAATTTTCATTAAATTTCCCATGATTTTTGACAAGAAAATGAAATGTCTCAGAATCAAGTTTAAAGTGCTGTTTTATACTAATTATGATATAAGGAGTTGATTAAAAGTGAAAACTTGAGATTTAAAATTTTGAATTTTCAAAATTTCAAAGGGGGGACCCTTAGCATCAAAATCGAATTTTAGCAAAAAATTATTTTTTTTAAGAAATTGATAAAATTTAAATGCAGAATGAATTAAGAGGCCAAACCATGATCAAAATGACATTCCGCTTGAAAATCGGTTCAGTTTTGACAAAGTTATGACGGTTTGACTTTGGTCAGACTTTGGATCTAGCCTTTACAAGTCAAAATTTTCATTAAATTTCCCATGATTTTTGACAAGAAAATGAAATGTCTCAGAATCAAGTTTAAAGTGCTGTTTTATACTAATTATGATATAAGGAGTTGATTAAAAGTGAAAACTTGAGATTTAAAATTTTGAATTTTCAAAATTTCAAAGGGGGGACCCTTAGCATCAAAATCGAATTTTAGCAAAAAATTATTTTTTTTAAGAAATTGATAAAATTTAAATGCAGAATTAATTAAGAGACCAAACCATGATCAAAATGACATTCCGCTTGAAAATCGGTTCAGTTTTGACAAAGTTATGACGGTTTGACTTTGGTCAGACTTTGGATCTAGCACTTTACAAGTCAAAATTTTCATTAAATTTCCCATGATTTTTGACAAGAAAATGAAATGTCTCAGAATCAAGTTTAAAGTGCTGTTTTATACTAATTATGATATAAGGAGTTGATTAAAAGTGAAAACTTGAGATTTAAAATTTTGAATTTTCAAAATTTCAAAGGGGGGACCCTTAGCATCAAAATCGAATTTTAGCAAAAAATTATTTTTTTTAAGAAATTGATAAAATTTAAATGAAGAATGAATTAAGAGGCCAAACCATGATCAAAATGACATTCCGCTTGAAAATCGGTTCAGTTTTGACAAAGTTATGACGGTTTGACTTTGGTCAGACTTTGGATCTAGCACTTTACAAGTCAAAATTGATATATTTTTTAATTTTTTTCAGATTGCATTATATGTTTGCCCTATGCGCTGCAACTGTTGCCACAGGAATGTCTGCCTGGCCTGGAGCGTTTCAAGGAGCTGGTGTTCTGGCTGCACTACGATGCCACCCACAATTGGGATGCCGCTCGCGCCTTGGCCCAGAAAATGGATGAGAAACGTTGTCTGTTGATACGACCAACGGATACGGAACCGGCACCGCATGTGGCACTCCGAAAACGCCTCAATGTGCGACACATATTGGCAAAGGCGACTCCAGTCAGACACAAGTCCATAACTACCTTCAATGCGCTGCGCAACGACATCTTGAGTGAACTGCAGAACATTGAGAAGGTCAATGGTGTGAAGTGGAAACGGTTTCCAGTGCTTAACAAACTGTTGAAGGGACATCGCAAGGGTGAACTAACCATACTTACTGGACCCACGGGCAGTGGGAAGACTACCTTTACCAGCGAATACTCACTCGATCTGGCCATGCAAGGCGTTACCACACTCTGGGGATCCTTCGAGATAAGGAACACACGACTGGCAGCGACACTTCTCCGTCAATTTGTTGGCTATCCCCTAGATGATAAGCTGCAGGAGTTTGACCACTGGGCCACCGAATTCGAGCGTCTTCCCATGTACTTCATGACCTTCCATGGCCAGCAGCCGCTCAAGCCGGTGCTGGAGGCCATTGAGCATGCTCAGTATGTGCATGACATTTCCCATGTCATTATAGACAATTTACAGTTTATGATGGGCGTCTCATCATATCGCGGCGATAAGTTTTGGGAGCAGGATTCAATTATAGCGGCGTTTCGTGGCTTTGCCACCAAGCATAATGTTCACGTCACACTGGTGATGCATCCTCGCAAGGAACGGCAGGAGGATGAGCTAACAACGAGCTCGGTATTTGGCACTGCCAAGGCGACACAAGAGGCGGACAATGTGCTCATCATACAGGACAAACGTCTGACTTCGGTGCGTGGCAAGAAGTATCTGCAAATTGCCAAGAATCGATACAGTGGTGACTTGGGCATAATGCCCCTAGAGTTTGACAAGGATGCGCTCAGTTATTCCAGTTCGGTGCAGAGCGCCAAGCGGAAGCGTGACCGTGAAAAGATCACATCAAACGAAGCTTGACTGTAGTTATATTTTATACATAAGTCAATATATTTTAATTATTTAACTACAGTTCTTTGATGTAAATGTACTAATGCTAAGCTTAATTGTTGAACTATGTTGTTAATGCTTATTATACAGATAAAAGACAATTGTTGCTACGTTGCGCTCTGTTTGTAATTCTTAGTGTTTAATATCTTTTTGCCACACATGGCACAAATGGCCTTTTTGTAGGAGCACGCCTGGCAATAGTGCGCTCCCATTTGATGCACCTTTTGCCGGCAAATGCTGTAAATGATGCAGTAATAAATTAGTCCAGGCGAAGAAGGTCGCATGTAGGAGTATTCAACACTTACCGACACGGTGCCAAGGTGTTGCCCATGGGATTGTAGCGCTCCTTTGATGAGGACAACGCTTTGTTTTCGTTGATCTTACGTCCACCGGCAGCTGCACTGCTTGTTCTCCATGGATTTGGTGCCGAGACTTTCGACAATTTTGACTCACACTTATCGCATACCATTGTAAATCGTGTAGAATTGTTTAAATCTGTTTTCCCAACTCTTGTTTTGTTTTTAGATTAAAATGGTCATTGGCATCTAGAGTTGTATCGATAGCTGGTTGATAACGTAGAACACGAGTAAAAACGTATATCGATAACAATATAAATAGTATGAATGGAGATTTAATAATATTGACATCACTATACTGTGCTCAAGCACATCTCTATTAAACGAAATATGACGACAAAAAAAGACAATCAACAATTAAGGTAAATTTCATATAAGCAACATTTAATAAATGTTTTACACTTATAAGATGTGTAATTAAAGAGAACAACTAATTGCGGCGGTGGCTAAGAAACGTGCAGCACTCGCCAGAGCTCATCAGATAGTGGTCGCCCTTTTGGAGCCGCACATTGAGCAGCAAGCATTTCTTGCAATGGTAAATGAAATAATATAAATATTAAATGAATTGATAATACATATGTTATATTGACAGCTTGCTGAAATCGATCCGCATAATTATGCCGATATTGTTGATGAACGGCATATTAATAAGCTATGTGGTTATCCACTTTGTGCTGTTGCCGTGGAAAAGTAAGAATTTCCTAATACTTTTATTTATTTAGTTTAACAAATTGCATTAAAATCATCATTATTACAGGGTGCCCACAAAACAGTATCAAATTTGCGGTGTCAAGAATAAAGTGTACGATCTAACTGAACGTAAGAAGTTCTGCTCCGGCTTTTGCTTCAAGGCCTCTGAATATATCAAGTCCCAAATTCCAACATCGCCGTTGTGGCTGCGCGACAAAGAGAAAAAGCCGAATTTGAAATTACTGACGAATGTTAAAGCATAATTAGAAAGTAATATATATATATATGTACACTGTGATTCCTTTTTCAATGCTATTATTTGTAAATGTATTTATTACACATCTAAACAAATCTATATATGTATATTTATTACAATTCATATTATTCAATTCTTTTGGGCAGTTTCAATGGGAAAATATTGAAGCCATCAATGCGAAAGTTTTAAGTAATGTATAATCATAATAATAATAATGTTGGTAAGTATGCATTATAAAGAATAACAGCAGAGCGCTGCACAATTTTAGTTTTATAAATTTAAATCATGATTATATTATCGCGCTCTAGCGTCAAATCAGCTTCGCGTTTCGCATCCTCCTCGGACCATTCACCGCACTGATCCAGAACGTCAGTTTCGCGTGGAGGATCCGTCTGGAAATCGAGAAAGTTGTGTATGAATATATGTATTTTAAGCCAGTTACAATTTGTTACTGGTTTTACCTCTTTATCGTTAGCAGCCAATTTGGCAAACATATTAGCATACAATTTCTTCTCCTTATCCTTGTTTTGCTTGATTTTCTGCTTGCATATAACAATATGATTGGCAGCAGCCTTGTTTCCAGACTCCAGTTGTATAACCTGTCATTATAACTCATTCAGATAAATGCATTTCTTAACTTTATGTGTAATCTCTTACTCTCTGAAAATCATCCAAGGCTTCCTCCAGTTCATTGACAACTAGATTACACTGTCCACGACGATATAAGGCCTTAACATTATTAGCATCCAGCTCAAGCACAGCATTACACTAAAAATTTAAATTACTATAGTAACGAAGAATGACAGAATGTTTTTTTATGTACCTCCTGCTTGGCCTCGAAGTGATTGTTCGATTTCTGATGGCACAGTGCTATGTTACTGTGTGTGGCGACTTTCAGAGCCTTGACCTCGTCACTGGTATTATCCTTGATGCTGGGCAATAGGTTCTTACATTTATTGTACATCTTAATGGCCAATTCATAGTTTTCCTTCTTGAAATAGTTGGTGCCCTTTTCTTTATAGACTTTAGCCTCAGCGACGCGTTCGCTATCACTCAATTTCCATTCCTCTAGACCCTTGCCGCAATCAATCAGCTTAACAACATATTCAATCGTTGAGTTTGGCGCTATCTTGAAGGTCTTATTGCCTTTGGAACCGAATGCATATTTGGACTGGATCTTGATTCTGCGAAGAACATATTAATTCAATGACAATGTATTATTTATTAAATGATACAATTATTTACTTGGATGTTTCGCCAATATTCATTTTCTCCAAAGCAATTTCCAGGCCCTCTACAATACCGCTGGCACTTCCTTCGCCATAATCGAATTCCACATCGCGTTCTTCAAACACATTACCATCGAAAGATCCAGTAATGTGGGCTGAAATAATATAATTATGTATATCAGTTGACCACTATTTTAACCGCAAGTCTGATAATAGTGACAGACCTTTGACAAATGCACCATCGCTCGGTGTTCGCTTCTTATCGCTTTGTTCTAGAATTGTTCGTTGAATGCAGCCATCTTGATTGGGACTGAGATCTTCGCCTTTCCAACCCAGCATTTCCAGCTGCAAGGATGTAAGGATAATTGTCCATTATATACATTCGTATTCGACACATACAAAAGAAAAAGTTCTTTCATATTTGTACCTTTTGTGAAAACTAATCTACAAAATTATTGAACCTATTAAAATTTATGATGTTTTAGAACCGTTTTTAAAAGGCACTTATTTATTTAGTCTCCATCGTAAATATAATTGCTGAAATCAGCTTTTATATATCACTTTTAATACATTATTAAATATTTTTAAGTTCAGATTTTATAAAATTACAAAAAAAAAAAAAAATAATTTATTAAAATTAAAATTTGATAAGGTAAAAAAAAAGTGTTATCCTTTTTTTAAAAAGTGTACTCAATGTACCAACGAATAACAAAAGTACCAAATTTGATGCAAATGTACCAAAGATTGGTACAGAATACGTACAGGGTCTCTCCCTGTCGGACTCTCTTGACTTCAGCTCCTTTACTACTGAATAATTCAATTTGAAAATGTGGGTACTCACCTCAAAGATAAGTGTTGAGTCGGGAGGAATACTTGGCGGGCTGCCAGCAGCGCCGTAGGCATAATTTGGAGCACATGTTAGAAAGCAACGTTCGCCGAGTTTCATCGTAGCGACTCCCATGTCGAAGGCTTTGATAACGAGTCCTTGAAAAACGCACATACATATGTATTAATTTATAATTGAACTCAATTAGAAGCAGATGCTCGACGAACCTTTGCCCAGCTCGAATTCGAAGGGTTCATTGCGTCCCACGCTGGAATCGAACTCGGTGCCGTCAACAAGTCTGCCGGTATAGTGAAGTGAGACCTTGCAACCGCCACTTGGCGTTTCGACACCGCTTCCCTCTTTCAGTATTTCCTTTAGCACACCTCCATCGCCAGACAAATCCATTTTTTTTGTTTCCTCCGACATTTTTCTTGTATGTTTTATTTATTATTTTAGACTCCAAAATTGACACTAACCTGCCCCCTTTTCATATGAAAAATGATCGAAGCACAGACTTATCGATGACAAAGCATTTTACAATTTATTTTGTTCAATAATTCTATGCGATGTTTCGATATTAATGGTGCGATAAATATGACTTTCGATATGAAAGAAATATCATTTATATTTTTAACTTAAAATCGATGATATAAATATCTGGGCGCGACTTTAAATTTGCCATGTTTCCACCAAAAATGAGCTGTGTTTCCACTAATTTTTATATTTTATATCATTGCTACTCAAGCATTTTTTTTTTTTTTATTTTAAATTAAAAGTTTAATATAACAATACAAAAAGTTTATTGATCGCTGACAAGAGCAAATTTATAATAAAAAAAGGTAATGTACAATTTTCGCTTAGCTTAACAAGATTAAAATTACAAATCAGAGTACTGACGAGTTTAATTTGTATAAAGTACTTAAGTCGATGTTTTTAATGGCACTTTTGTAGTTGAGCTTTACACACTTTCCTCAAAAGTTTCTATTTATTCTATCCAATGGACTAAAAGTTTCTAGAATTGCTAAGAGATTGTCAATGTCAGTCTGTGAAATTTTGTTTGAATTTTTTTCAGCAATTCGTACAGCACGTTCGACAGTTTTGGGGTCCATAGTAATAGAAAACCAATCGGACCAAAATGTCTCAATTTTTTTCTTAAGATTCTGATAACTCAATTTTGGTAATTCAAATGAAGAAGCATTTTTTACACGTTTTTCGTTAGACATAAAGATTTTTTTAAGAAACCTTACTTTTATAAATAGATTTCTAGGAGAATGAATGGGAGAATGTTTTTCGGCCACTTGTTCAGTCAATAACGGTTCATTATCTTTATTTATATGACCTGACCGATTTGGTTTCTCTATCTTCGTAGACACGCACGTCTCATTACTTCTCGATTCAATGTCATTATTTTCACTTATTTGTACTGAACAAGTTTCTTTTTTCTCCTGCGTACTTTTTGAAGTATCGGGAACATATCGGTGGCAAGTCATTTTATGGGGATATTGATATTGGTGAATTGTAATTGTCTGCACTGCTTCATTTTCCGGTTCCCACAAGAAATGAATACCATATAACTTTACATGATTAAGGAATTCTTCACATGTATTCAGAAAATTAATGCAGTTAATGGCTTTAATAATTTCCGCTTGATCTTTGATTATCTAAAATAGATAAAGAAATATTAAATATAAAAATAATTTCAAGAGGATTTGCGGTGTAATAAAAATTACCTGAATGTCTTGTACTGCTTGACCAGTCAATAAGTTAAATAATGAAATTCCCACGATGATTACAAATATAAATATTAAAAAGAAACCGAGTATACTTTGAAAATTCAAATTGCTTGCATCATATTCGCCAGTTGCCATTATAATAGACTTAATTAAAGATGGAATAATCGAGTCGAAATTTATGGTTAAGCTTTCCGTAGAGTTGGTTGAATTCATAGTGGTTTTTCCTCCGAATTCCAAATGAAAACATATACTAAATACGGCCACCACCACAAGGAGTATGCTCGACTTAAGCACAGATTTGACAACCTCAAATAGCATTAGAAGTGGCATCGATATAAAGTTGATTCGCAATAAGCTCATCAATAAAAATAGCTTGAAGAATGTTAACAGTAAAGTGAACGGAGCTATAGTTCTTTGAGTTTCATCTGATCCAAAACATGTCAAGAAAGATAATACGATTGTTACCAGATCCATGAGATTAACAAAGAATGATTTTACGTAGTGCACAGGTCCCAACAAAAGTTGTACAATCTCGCAAATAGACAAGTAAATAATAAATGGCACACATAAAAACTTTATTTGGTTTGTTTCGGTCTTTGGATTGTAAAATTTTAAAATAATATGTGTGGTTATCAAAACTTGAAAAATTAAATGGATTATTAAATGAATATAGAAAAACTTTGAATGCACATGCCATTTATGAGTTAAAAGGGACGTCACTACGGGATGAGTCAGTAAATGTTGCAGATCTCTAGAGTTTTTGATACGCGAAATAGCCCTCATGTCATTGTGAGCAAATTTTTTTGGGGTTTCAGTGGGTGGATGGCATATGTTTTTTAGACTAATGGTTATATTTTTATTTGGTTTTTCTTCTTCATCGATTGTAATGAAGGAGTTCAAGTGTTCTTCCAGTTTCATGGGTCTGATATGCGCTATGGGATGCTCTCTATAATTACTTCTCATGCCCAAATAGGCTCCATGATTAATTAGTTCCTTTACAACCATTTCTTTGTTCTCAACTGCAGCATAACTGAGCAACGGTATTCCCATCGTATCAACGCCACTAACATCAACGTGTCTGCTTTTAAACAGTAATTTAAGACATTCTAAATCGATCAAATGTTCTTCCTTGTTTATTGACTCCGGTGTCATGTGATGGATAATGAATTGGGTTAGCTCTATGGATTTGAATTGGTTCAAATTTAGATAATTGGAATCTATAATCTCTTTAAAGAGTTCAACGTTTTTGGTCGCGCTGGCCTTAAGAATAATTTCGTAGTTATCTTCGTCTGAGTTTATATAAAGCGTTTGACAAACAACTTTTACAGCATTTTCATCGTTCCGATTGACCAACAGGTCAATTAGATAATTTAACTTCTCAGAAAAACGAATGATTTGACAACGCGGCTTATCTCTAATTTCTTTTCTCTCTAGCATGTCGATCAGGTCGTCTTTATCTTTGCGTTGAAGCTCTTTGTTAGTCATCACATAGTCCAGCGGTACCTTTCCATCGTTATCCGAAATATTTATAGAGGCTCCCTTATGAAGTAACAGTTCCATGCATTCTCGAACTTCACCCATATTTTCTTTGGTTAACTTTTTGGCTAAGTAGTTGAGTGGCGTTTGTTCTTCGTATTCCCAATCAACAACAATTTTATCATTATATTCGCCATCTTTAGAGAACAATAATACAATCAAATTACTAAAATGCAACGATTCGACGACGTAATTTATTGCAGCTTTTTTTAGGCGTGGATTTACCTAAAGAAGACATTAGAGTTATGTTTTAATTTAAAATTAAACATTGATAAACGCTATAGTTGAGTCACCGACTATTAGATACCCGGTACTCATTTTAAATCAGATTTATTTGTATACACATATTTTAATGCTCAGCATTATAAGCTATACATTTGAATAATTTAATTTTAATAGAATAAAGTACCTGCTAAATGCCCACATTAATTCGCCATAACTGCCGTTCTATATCTTGATATGATTCAATGGGATAATATATGGCAATAATAGATAACGTAAATTACCACAAGAAACTTCTTATCTTTAAACTAGTGGGTGTGGTGGTTTTTCGATGTCAGACGGACAGACACACATGGCTATATCGACTCTGCTGTTAATGCTGATCAAGAATATATATACTTTATAGGGTCGGAGATGCCTTCTTCTTCCTGTTACATACATTCCAACAAACACAGTTCACCCTTTTTCTTATTTTTTGAGTAACGGGCATAAAAATAAAAACCGGTCACTTAAGGACCGTATTCCATTCACCATTCACGTATTTGTATATGTATTTATATACGTATAAACTTACGTAATCTGCTTCACATCCATGTTCAATGCACAACTTCAAGAAATCTCCACGATTCGGGATAGTCAATAAAATCTCATAAATTCTTTTTAGTATCTCATAAGCACTTTCTTTATCGACGATTGAATAATTTGGATTGTCTAAAACAAATCTAAATGTTGCTAAATCGTTATTTTCAATGTAACCTTTCATTTCATTTAGATAAGTCATATTTTTTATTTGTTTTTTTCTCTGTTTCGTCAACATTATGAACTGTCAGACAGCTATATAATTAAATTATTCTATTCACTGTACGCGCGTTAATATAAATGCACAGAAGTTGGCGACCAGTCAGACTTTGTTGTGAAATTCTTGTTTGTTGACTGAATGAAGGTGAAGAACCTTTGGATCGATAGTTATCGATCGTTTGCTATTCACGTAGTTATTCGCTTAGTGCTGCGATATAGCTGTTATACTATCGATAGTTTTAGTTTACCAAAACTAAACTTATCGAGAGTGCTTTGGTAAATTTTCGGCTATTCAAATTTTAATTGCATCAAATATTATTATCTTAATGGATTTCACCATTCACATTGTAATAAAATTAATAATATTTTGGGCGGTATTTTAAGCACGTGATTTATATCTCAGCTATTTTCAGAGCGCGGTTAAAAGCAGCTTCAATTTAAATACATACTAAAAAAATACTAAGTACCGCATAATCGATAGGAATTCAGTTAAGTTATATCGATATATCGATGTTGGCTTCTTTGACGATGTTCTCAATTCATATCTTGCTATGAAAAAGCGGAAATTTAAATTTAACAGTTAAAGATAATGTCGATGAATTCTCAGGCAACTATGGGATGGAAATAGTAGTTTATTTAAGCTTCAGCTTCAGCCTCATTAAAGCACATTTATCTCGCAAAATCGAAAGCTTCCGATAACGTTGTTTTTACTCTAGCAACAACAACAAGTGATGAAAGCCGAGAGTAACAGAAGAGAGACAGAGTGTCGCTAGTCTTAGGTGCGTACCAAGACATTACGACACTTTATACTTATTAAAATATAAGATTATTTTGAAGTAAGTAATGAATATTAATGATTTTAGGTATTTTTGACAGAAAGTAAATATTTGTTGTATGCAGGGACGCAGTTAAGTTAACAAATTTTAACTAAATAAATCAATATGATAGAAAAATGTTAGGATAACATGCAATACAACAAAATTACTTATTTTTGTCGTAATTAGCGATCTCAGCTAAAAACTTCCATTTTCGATAAAAAATGATAAAAATAAATTTTAATTCATATTTTTGATTTTTATTAAAAAAGTGCATAAAAGTCATAAATAATTCAATAACTTACAAAAAAAATCACAAAAATAAAGTTAAGTTGAATATTTTTTGAACCATTTGGAAACTTTTCAAACATAGTTTGGAAATAATTGTTAATTTTCAATTTTATTTTTTAAAACTTATAACAGTTACGTTCCCCGGTTGTATGTAATTAAATCGGTATTGATTACGCGTGTACATAGTTAAAGACTTGTCATAAACTTTGGATACACACCCTATACAGTACTCATCTCAGGGCTCCCACACGTGTCGTTCGACGCTCGATGCTCGGCATTATCGTCAGTTGAAAAGTGAAGTCCGTGCTGAGCGAAACACAACGAGAGCGCGTCATTAAAACGGTGCGGTGCACTAAATTTTTTATTTAATTGACGCCTGTTGCTGTTGTTGTTTTTTTGTTCGTGTTGTGTTTGCTGGTGTGTTTTACCTCTATATCTTTTATGGTTACTAAACAATATTTAACAAATATTCAAAACATAGCAAAAAAAAAATGTGAGACAAGTTAATAAAAATCACAGTAAAAAAAAGTTAAATGATCATTATGCACACGATGGTGAAGAAGTGGCAAAAAACAAGTTCAACAACAAATTGCATTAAAAAAACAAAAATAAAATAAACACAAATGCAAAAAAAAAAAAAAAAAATACCCATACTAACGCACATATATTCTTAATTGGTAAAAAGATGTTGCAATCGGATTTCAAATATTTAAACTCGATTTTGAAATAATTATTCAAAATATGAAATGCAACTTGCTATATTTTATTTACTTACATATATACTTTCATATATGTATATCTATGTTGGTTTTGCGTGTGTGTGTGTTTTGTGAGCCTGCGTGCGTGCGTAAACATTGAAAGCTAATGATCGAAATCTGAATTTCGGGTTTGTTTTTGTCAGGGAATAATACCGGAACCGGTACCGGAACCGTTAACCGAAATTAACCGTTTCAATTTGAGTACCGGAACCGGAACCGGAACCGAAATAAATATTTTTGTAAGAACCGAAAACCGAAACGTTTGTACCGGTACGCTTTCGGTACACTTTTTTAAATTTTTTGTAGTTGTTTTCCATATATATTTATTTTAACAATACTGTTTTTTATTAAAAAATAACTTTAAATTTAAGATAGGTTTGTCTCGATAAAATACGAACATATAATTCGTATGTATGTACAAATCCGTTTATATATTTTTCTTTTTTACCATTTAATTATTTTTTGTTTTAAGTTAATTGCTGTACCGGTACGTACCGGTACTGATACCGGAACCGAAAGGAAAAAACCGAAATAGAACCGTTTACCGAAATAGTTGTTTCGGTACGTACCGTAACCGGAACCGGAACCGATATTTGTTTCGGTTTGATTCCCTGGTTTTTGTTGTTGCTTGCTGCCTAGCGGGTTTTCAGTACGATTTCGATGTCGAATGTCGTCAGTGTTGTCGTGTGTCGTCTGTCTGGTTGGTTGTTTGGTTGGTTTATCGGTTCGCATTCGCGTATTTAATTTGTGCACAGTTTCAATATTTATTGTCGGCATAAAATACAACTAAAACTAAAAAACCGAAAAGAAACGGAGTAAAGAATACACAGACCCCTTTTTTTTAACCGAAACGAAAGATAATAAACAGTACTTGTACATATAAATACGTGCATCTTATATTTAAATACAAAAAGAAAAAGAATTAAGCACATACCAGATGTTGGCAAATAACGGTTAATGTACATACACACCTGCACGTGTGAATGTAATGTGTGTGTGTGTGTGTGTGTGTGCGCGTGTGCTTGTGTGACTAACATTATAATGTATCTTCCATTCATAGTCAAAAGCTCAGCTCAGTTCGTGGTTCAACAGACGAAAATCAAGCGAAAGTCTTGCAGTGATCGTTGTTGTTGTTATATCAACAAGTGTGCCGACGCGACGTCGCACACTGTGACAAGTGCTATTTGTTTTCAACTCATTTGTATTGTCTTTATTTATTTTATTTTATCTGTTCAAAGATTGTAAAAAAAGAAAATATAAAGATATCGAAGGAATTTCCAAATGTGCTTGTAAGATTACAAAACCAAATCAAGTATCAGTGTGTACTGTATTTAGAGCTGAACGCATGTGTTGTTTTTTTAAATGAAAAATGTAAAAAATATATTTTTTTAACTTTATCAGATGTATGTAGAGAATTTGAGAATTAAAATTTATTTATTTTAAATTTCAATAGTATTGCAAATCAATAATAATAAAATATTTTTAAATATTATTAAATTTAATTTAAATGAATTTGAAACAAAATTAAATGAATTTCATTATTAATAAATTTTATAAAGTTTCATTGTACTAATATTAATTAATTATTATTATTATTGATTATTTAAAACATTATTATCGTGGTTTCACATATAATATAATAACTGAAAAATTAATATTAATATTGCAAATTAAAAAAAAAACAACACATGCCCGTCTCAACTATGCAATACCACTGTTAGTTGCAATACAAATAAATTGAACCCACTGTTACTTGTTAAAGCTTTGGAAGCGGTTATTTGCTGGCGTGGACGACGCGCGCAATGAATATAAAAAGTTACACAAACGAAAGTTTACAAAGGGGAAGACGACAATCAGATGGCGATAAAAAGGAATCGAAAATAGCAGCAGCTACAACAACTCAAATAACAACAAGAAAAAGTGATAGTACAACAACAACAACAAGAACAACACAAATTGAAAACAAAGAAGTTAAAGCAAACACAGCACACATTGTCGTTGTTGTTGTCGTGGATGATGAGGCAAAGATACAACAGCAACAACAACAACAACAACAACAGCAGCAACTTAGGCAATTGAACAAAGACAAAGTTTATGTCGCAACAACAGCCGCAAATCATTTAAATATTGAAGCAATTGAAAAAGCAACGTCGTTGGTAGCAATTAACAACAACGACAACAACTGCAACAACAACAGCAACAATAAGAACAATATTAGTAACTGGCTGAGCAACAGTGGCTGCAACAAATTTAAGAAGCAGCTGAGGCAACGAAGAATATCGTCAAGTGAAAACCACAACAAATACTCGCACAACAACAACAACAACAGCAGCAGCAACATTGATGTACAAACATTTACCAATACAAAAGAACTCAATCAAGTCAATTTAAATTCATCGTCGCAATCGTCGCTGTCGTTGTCGACCTCACTGGAGGCTGCGACAGCAACAACAACAACAGCAACAACAATAGCTACTGTTGCTGTTGAGATATCACGACAGCAACAATCACAAAAACAACAACAACAACAACGAGAACAACAGCTGATTATGTCTGCTGCTGGTTCGTCATCAACATCAAAGTCTGTTTCCACCCCCGCTACAACAACAACACCAACAACAACCACAACAACAGCAACAACAACGACTGCTGTTAAGTTGCGAAAATCACAGTCAACACCAGCTTTCAAATACGTTGGCAACACGAACAACAGCAACATTGCTATTGAATACGATAGCAGCAACAAATTTAAAGCTCACACTGAGTCTGCAATGGAGGCCAGCAACATTGCCATTAAGGATGTTGCTGTCGTTGCACACTTGAAGCGACAGCAACAGCAGCAACAGCAACACAATCATCATGCGCCGCAACACGAGCAATTGCAACGCATCAATGGCAACGATAGCAACAAGTGCAATACAATAATAGATGCAACAAAGTCCGCAACGCCGGAATCATTGCGATTTGGTTGTACACACTACAAACGACGCGCCATGTTTGTGGTAAGTCCATGAAACCCTATCTATCCATTTGTACATATATCTATAACTGAAAAACTCTCATTTGATTCTTACAATCTAACAAAAATTTTTATTTTATTTTATTATATTTTATTCTTTTTACATTGAAAATATGGTTAAGTTTTTTGCTCTCATCTAGGGTCCTATATGATAAAAAGAACTGTGTATATAATGCCATTTTGTTGCCTAGTTAAATATTGTAGCTTGATGTTAACTTTTAATATTATCAACGGTTACATTTCAAAAATATCGTAATAAATATAGAGATGATAGAAAAATTCATTTTTCAAATATTTTATCTGACTTTTGCTATGTCAATAGGTCTCTTTTAAGATACCCGATATTCAGTTCATAAATAATTTATTGTAGATGGCGTTTTGAATAGCAATTAATTAATCGAAAATTTTTAATTTTTATCATTTGTGCCCTTTTTAATTAACATTATGCATTTGAAATGTATTCTTCATTTATTAAAAACTTAAAAAATGGCCAACTTAAATAGGAAATTTCTATAAGGATTTCTAAGTCGTTTTTCATAGCTAACCATAATTGGGCAAATAATTTGTAAATTTTTTTTTATATTTGCAAAATTGTAAAAATTGTTTTGTCAGTGTGTAGCACGTGGCAGACAACGGAGGCGCCTCCGTGTTGTCGGCTTCTGGTTATCGTCGTCGTGGCGCTTTTCCTGAAGTCATCGGTTTTTTTTGTTGCCCTCCCCCAAAAACGAACATTTAAACTTATTTATACGTTTCTAAACAAACAAATAAACGTAGTCTCCACACACACACAGACACACACGCACTCATACGCTCTCAACACACGCATACACAAACATATACTTACACACATTTGGGTCTACATTTCTTTTGTGGCTGCATAATTTGAGTTCAATTGGGAGAATTAGTGTTTGCCTGTGAATTGTACAACAACAACGTCAAGAGCTGAGAATTATCGTAGATAAACCAACAACAATTTACACTTGATGTTTCTTTATCTTCTTCTGCTTCCCCCATTCTTCTCCAGAATTTAACTGACTCAGTAGAAAGAATTCGACTATATCATCCATGAAAAGCGAATGCCCATTTAACACCTCTCCATTGATCCCATTTAAATTACGACCTTTTATCTCTATTGTTGAATTAAATATTAACATTTTTGTTGGTTATAAATAATACAAATAGCTATTTATACAGTTATTACTGTACAACTAATAATTAAATGATGATCGAAGAGATTTAAGATCTATAAAATGGAAATACTCAATTGAAAAGAACATGAAATTGTGCAATTAAGCATCGAATTCATTTTGTTTCGAAATTGCATTTTTGAATTAAATAAAATATCAATTAGAAAGAATCGCAAGAGAGCTGAAATGTTAGTTTTGTAATATAGACTTTATAAATAAAATTCAAAGAATTATTGATTATAATAATTATCTAAAAAAGTTGCTTTTCAAAAAGATGAATCTTGTAAAAGCTATCATAAATCAAACCATCTTATTATACTCTCTATTTTTCATCGTCTCCGAAAAGTCGTTAAAATATCAGTTTTTTGTTCATTTGTTGGGCAAGTAAATATATTTTTATTGCAATTGCTTTGAAAAGTTTGCACTTGACTTACATGTTGACTAAAATGTTGCTAAACAAGAAAATAAATAGTTCTCGGCATTAAATTTAAATAATAGATTAGTAGAATATCGAAAAATGTCGCACAAATTTGTCTGAGTTTTCGGTATGTCTTTGATTGTAATAGTGAGAAAAGGTCGTAAGTATTTCCATATTGTGTCTACAACTTCACAAGTCCAATAAACTGAAGGCTGTTATTTGTAACACATACATACTGACATGCTCATAGGTTATTGTCTCAGGTGAACTGTGTTTAGTATGCGTAAACGTGTTGTATTATTAAGGCCTTGATTGCAGGCCTATCTACTATCAATTAGAGATGGCAGCGTGACACGATGCGTACTTTTTCATTTGAATTAATTAAATATAATACCAATATTTCATATTTTTAAAAATCCCCATTTATTATTTATTCAGCTTGAGACAAATACTGCAGTTATATATAAATATGATCATCGTTTGCCTCTAAGTCTAATAAAATCGTTAGCTATATAATTATTTTTAACTTTGTTTGCTTATTTTAATAGATGTAAAACATCTGGAAACATGGTTAAGGGTTTTTTGTGTTTATTATACAAATTTATGATTAGGGGAAAAGCAAAGAAACCGGATTTAGAGGGAGTTTACATCTATTTTTAGTAATATGTGTATTATTTACAATCGGAGCAAAAAGAATTTGTGAAAGTATACCGAACATTGTATGCCCTAGTATTCATGGCTTAAATCACTTTTTGAATAAATCGTTTACATAAATTATAGATTGCTCCACATTATTATTATACAATAAATTATTCTAAAGTTATTCTTATTAATTACTAATGCACAATGTAGTTGCTCAAATGACTTATAAAGTATATAAATAATCAGAAAACTTTCCAGTGAATGACACAGACATGCCCGCATACACATTTGTTCGAGTACATATTAAAATTCATTAATATTAATTTAGGGCTATTGAATATAACGGCTTTGTGTACAAATATTGCATAAGTTATATCAGTTTATGACATTTAGAAGGAAGTTTCTTTTCTTCTCCATAGACCATCTAAATTTACAGTGTTTATGATAACTTTTAATTAGAGAAGTGAAAGGCATTATCATAGGCACCCTTTTTTATATAAGTCTTTCATTATTAATACAAAGTAAAGTACATAAATTAAATAAAAAAATTAATGAAAATTATGTAAATATTTCTGTACTAAATCATGAGGTCTAAACATAAATTAAATTAGTAAATTCAAAATTTATTTATATTTTTTATCAGAGTTTTAAAAACATATGGAACACGCCTCGTATGTTTATTAAAATGTCTGCTTAAATACTGTAAATAACCTTACAATTGAAACCGTTGTTAATTAAGAACTAAAGATTTAACAAAATATTATTATATTTATTTTTTATTGCTATATTTATAACTAAAAATGTTGAGATACTTCATGGTCAGCTCGTTTGGAGAACGGGCGTTTCTATATTATTTCTGCTGTTATTGCTGTTGTTGTTATTTTAGTGGAGGTCAAGAAACCAGATTGAATGTCATCGTGGATTATTTTGCTCAGATTTGGATTATTTTGTGTGTTTCTAATTGTAACAATATTTTAAGAGATTTGAAATATTTTAAAGTTAAAAATGTGTATTTAGCAAAACAATTAACACACGTCTAATGAAGCGATACTTCTTTTTTTGTTGCCAGTTGCCACAATTGAATATTATTGTATTTGGTTTCGATTTCAGTTTCAGTTTGATTTAATTAAGGTTTATGGCTTGCTAATTTTAATTGTGTCTGCAATGTTTATGGTGACGCTAAGTGTCGTATACGTATTCGTATTTCTTCCAACCAAAATTCGTATTTCATTACCAACTTCATTTCAAATTTATTATTTCTCTTTTGCAGACGCCGTGTTGCAACAAGTTCTACAAGTGTCGTTTCTGTCACGATGAGAACGAATCGCATCACTTTGATCGTAAAACTCTCACGGAACTCATCTGCTCCGAGTGCAACACGAGGCAGAAGGTGCAGGAACAATGCGAAAAATGTGGCGTACGCTTCGGCAAGGTAAGTGCAACTCTCATTATCATATACGTATTTTATGCTTACTTATATTTCATTATTTGTAGTACACGTGCCTCATTTGCAATCTGTTCGATGATGCGGACAAGCAGCAGTATCATTGTCATGGCTGTGGCATTTGCCGCATCGGCGGTGCACACAATTTCTTTCACTGCGAAGTCTGCAACATGTGTCTGCCGATACAGCTGAAGATCGACGGACATAGAGTAAGTATCATTTGAATTTTTAATAATTTTTAGTAGATAAATGAACTAAAGCTAAGAATAATTTTTTTTAAATTTTAATCTGTGTAGTTATTACACTTTTTGAATTAATACAATAATTGTATATATAATACTGTAACTATTGTTAGTTATTCATTCAGTTTTTTTTATAGTATTTTTAATATAATAAAACACTGATTATTATCGATTCCTAAAACATTTAATGATTTACTTAAAAACATTATTATACCTTTAGTCTTGTTTTCATACATATAAATAAAGCAAACGGTTTTTTGAGTAACCCTGACACTAACATCAATTTTTATGAAAATATAAAAATAACATAGATTGTATGGATCACTTGCAGAAATAGTAGACTATAAATATTGAAATAAATGCAAGGTGCTGAATCATTGTCAAAACCAGTTTACTAATTGATTTTTGCACATACATCCAGTTTAAGTAGTTGATGTTAAAAACAAATTAGAAACGATACAAGAATTAGGGAATACCAAAAAATCAAAATAAATCAAGAAATCATTAATTATTTGAATGGAAGTTAAAGTTGAGTATATCTCTATTTATATTTAATATACTAAATATTTTTGCAGTGTGTGGAAAATATTTCGCGATCACATTGTCCGGTTTGTCTGGGAGACATCCACACATCACGTATTCCATGCCACATTCCGGACTGTGGCCATTTGTTGCACAAAATGTGCTTCGATCAGCTGCTTGCCTCGGGTCATTATACCTGTCCCACCTGTCAGACGTCGCTAATAGACATGACGGCGCTATGGGAATATCTGGATGCTCAGGCATTACGTATGCCCGTGCCACTCAAGTATGAGAATCAGCGTGTGCATATATTCTGCAACGATTGTCACAAGGTAATCACATTGAATCAGTCATCAGTTTGTAAATTAATCAAGCATCTCTTTTTCAGACTTCTAAAACCAAATTCCATTTTATCGGACTCAAGTGTGTGCATTGTGGTGCCTATAATACCACACAGGATGTGAAGCGTCGTCTTTCCCTAGTCGATGAACCAACGACGGCCTGACAGTCACTTTACCACCATCATTTGCCCAATATGTCAGAGGCAATAAAAACCAGAAGAACAACCAGAACAACAGCAACAGGAAATCTCTTGCCATGCTCACCATTTGAAGAAACTAAATTTCTAAAAACTGAAATCGAAACGCATTGAATTTAGACCAAATTCGAGCTGGTATCGAATATAAACATATTAAAACATTAAACAAATTCATATAAACAAACTTATACACACATATCTATAGTTTGTTAAGATCAATTGGTGCTCAATTGGTTTTTTTAGAAACAAATTTACCATCAAATCTTTTTTATACAAATGTTATATTTCCACTCGAATTTTATTTGATTTGCCTGTATTAAAACTCGAATTTCAACTGTCACTTAATATTGTCTCTTAGCTCAATCCAACAATCTAAAATTTCAGCATTTTGTATAAAATATTAGAAGTTTCTGTAAGTTTGTCAATAAATACCGCAAACTAAAGTTTTTTAAAAATTGTTTTGGGCTATGATTACATTAAAATTGAATATGTTTAATGTTAATAAATATTGGTAGATATAAATATATAGTTAATACACCTAATTAGAATCCATTTAAGTGCTCACAATATATAAATTTTATGAATTGAAATAGAGTACAACTAAAACTTTTAGTAACTTTATTCAATTATAAACTTGGACATGATACGTTTTAACTTTTCACTTAATTCTAAAGTTAACTAGTTTACCATTTGATTAATATCTTATGTCTGACAACGGAGTAAATAAGTTGACTAAAAGACATAATTAATAGATCCCGGAACCCGGAAAGTTTGACAATATTTAACTATATGGATAGACGAAATTTTCCCTCATTGCGCCTTTTGTTTGGCATCTCCTACGGAATCTGCGGCACGTTTCTCTCTGCGTTCGGCTGCCTTCTTCATCTTGGTTAGATACAGACCGAGGGCAACCAGAACCGCCCAGCTGATGTATCCAATGTGATAGACAGAGCTGTAGAAGCGCCAAATGTTGTCGAACGAGGAGAGAAGGAAAGCGGTGCCCAAGTAGCTGAAGGCAAACCACTTGCAGATCCAGAAGATGACATCAATAATGTTGCGCTGCATGCCGATGGCATCTTTGCGCACCAGCTTATGCCACATATCCTCCAGTGGCACATAGATTGGTGCTCCCATAATGCAGAAATAGTGTCCCGGCCGGAAGCCATGCCAATAGGCTGAGCACAGAAATGTGGCAAGAGTTCTGCAAGAAAGAAATTTGTAATAAAACAAATTAAGTAATTTGGAATAGTTTAAAGTCCTAGTACTACAGTGAGTCAAGGTAAGCTCACCTATATTTCTTGACGGGAAACAGCTTGTATACATTGACAGCCAGCCAGTATTGAACACATACATTCCAATGCTTCATGCCCTCACGGAATGTCCAACAACGCTCCACTTCCCCGACCCGTGTGTTCACAATGGTTGTAAAATTATATGTGTGCTTGTCGGCATCTCGTTTCAGGTGCTGATAACGCTTGCGTGGTCCCTCGCCATTGGTGGCATCCGACTCATCTGGATAGGCACCGAATCCTGCCATTGTGCAGACGCACTCGCTCAACGTGAGTCCAGTGTAGATTCGGGCACGGAAGATAAAGAATGTGGGCCACACATACATCAGGCGATAGAAAACGGAACGATCGTTGTAGAACTCATCGCTGAGTGCGTACTGCAAGATTTGTTTATAAACATATGTTTACAGACATACAAATTACATCTACTTACATCCAAAGGCCAAAGATAGTTGGCCAACAGATAAAGACTGCAGTAGAAGCCGGCCCATTTCAGTTGCTCAATGGTTGCTTGTACACTGGGAGCGTAATCCTTAAAGGGCATCTCAAAGTAATCCCGATAAGTGCGGTATCGATAATATGGACCTGTAGATAAAGAAATATTCGTATTATTAACTTAAGCTGATAATTAATCAATTATAAATAGCATGAGCATTTAGATAAGAATTATTTACTGTTGCCTAGCGATTACTTAAGTTTATTGATAGACTGACATGAAGTTGTTGCTTTTATTTTTATCAGCGAAAGGGCAGCCAAGCGACATATTGGACTTTGGCATCGCATGAAACGACAGACATTGAATGCAATTACATATTCAAGACAACTAAGCAATAAAGTTTGACAAAGTATAAGACTTAAAGTTTGTTTTTGGCATACCAAAGATTTGAAATATTTGCAGCTATATGATATATGATATAACTGCCAGCTATATGATATAACTGTCTGATTGTAATCAAATTTGAAATACACTATCTTTGGGATTGGCTGAGATATTTTAAAATATATAAAGGTTTATCATACAAAAGGTTTAATAGTCAACCAATCGTTTCTATGACAGCTATATGATATAGAATTCGGATTTAAATCAAATCTCGTCAGGATGGTTACAATACAATCTGTGAGATTGGTTGAGGTATCTCAAAATACAAGGATTTTCATACTATTGAGCTATTTAGCTTAGTAATCCGAACCGGAAGATGCTGACTTATATACTGCCTGCGGCAAAAAGACTGTTCTATACCAAGTTTCATCAGGATAGCTTAAAGACGGAAAAAATCCTGGAAAGATCGCTGGAAACGAACCTGTGAGCACGCCCACGTAATTGAAGCTATAGAGAGCAATCTCATTAGCAGTGAGTTGTTGTAGCTCCACGTCGTAGTCCGTAATCTCAATGCTCTGCTCACTGTTTACATCACGCTCCGTATTCTTCTCCTGCTCATCGCGTGCTCTCAAACGCTTCCAGGCAGCGTTTTTCTCAAATGCAATGCCGGAGACCTAATTGAATGATTGATAATATACATATACTAAATCATACAAGTGTTATGCAACTAACCTTAAGTGTAAGCAACATTTGTATCATATTCGTGTGGCCGGGTACGGCGGGAAGGCCAAAGATATATACCAGACGGAAAAAGACCAGATATCCGAACATAACACCAAATGTAACTAAATGGCATTTGCTGTAAATCAAAAATAAATATTATTGAAATGAAATGAATATTAATTTGTTGAATAAATGCTACCTGGGATGCACAAGGAGCACACATGTTGTGCCCAATGCTACGGATATGATGCAGTGCAGACTATGGAAGCCCGAAACGATAACAACAACAAGAACTCCCAGTCCAGTGCAAATGGTTTTACGTTGCGTCTCATCGCGAATTTTCTTCACGTAACTGCCGGCGCCAATGCAGGCCAACAGGCAGATTACGTAGATGACGTCGTCGAGGCTCATTTTATTGATTTTTAGCCGTAGCCGCGAATGTGCGGCTCCTCTTTCTTTACGGAAATTCTATTGATATTTACTATTGAGCCACTGTTGCCACCCTACAAAATTTGCCGATCTGGCAGCTTGCTCTAATTTAATCAAATTGAAAATTTGGTTGCATCCAAGAAAATTCACCTAATTTGGAATTATTCTTAATATTGAATATAGAATTCTTTAAATTTTTGCAGAGTATTTGTTTAAATTTTGTCGATTTTTTCATATATTTTTAAAAATTAAATTTGTAACTTTTTTCCCCAGTGCGAGACGAACTTCAGACCTTCACAAAAAATTTTTCCTTAATTTTATTTAATTTCGAATTTTAAATTTTTATCAAATTATTAATTTATTTCAAAGTTATTGCAAATTGAAATTTACATTCACCTAAATTTAAATTTGCAATTCCATTGAACTTTTCACTGAACTGAATGAACGAACTAAGTTTCTGATTGTGTTCATCTGTGTTTCGCAAAACAAACAAAAGGTGGCGAAACAGTAACAATTGCGTCTTCGCGTTGCCAACTTTAACTTTGCTAACGCGTCGAAGCTGATAGCTACAGCACGTCCAACGGGAAAACCTATTTTTCTGCGTTTGAAAGTTTTATCATTCAATGTTTAATTACATGTTTAGTTTACTTTTAAATAAAATGTAAAAAGGTGTAATAATTTTTGTTATTATTTTAGTCAAATAAACCTCTAAATACTTTAATCTCTAATAAAGTAAAGCGATTACTTAATTTTTGTTACAACGTATGACTTTCTATCATTACAAAGCTGTTCGCTACAGCACGCTCAACGTAAGAAGATATTTGTAATTCCCTCTGAAAATGTTTGTAATGCATTTAATAAAAAGAACGTTAATTTACTGTGTTTTAAATATCTTATTTTATTTCTTGTGTAGTTAATTTTTTTTTTTAAAGAAATAAGATTATAACTGCACCTTTATCTTTAAGTTGCAACGTCATATTTTCTACATACTTTACTTATGACTAACATTTTGATTTTCATTAATTTAAGAGAATTAAATAAAACAATTAACCGCAACGACACGCGTTATTTACGTCAATATATTCAGTAAAGTGCCCTGACTGATATTTTTCCAGTAATATTGAGTAACATTCATTAATTTATACTCTCTATATATTGTACTATAAAGCTCATGTTCCCATTTCCCGTTATTACAAAACTCACTAAAAGTTTATTTTGAATAATTTTAAATCAGGTCTAGTATGTGTAGTATTTATATGTTCTAGTTTTTCCCCATTAACCAAAAGTCTATTGGTAGATTAAAAACAACTTGATTTGTTGTGGGAATTTTGTGATTGAAAGCGCATTTCGAGTTCTTTCAGACAACTGAGAAGTTGAGTTGGGAAGATAATGACAAATCTATATATATTATATATTTAACGTAAAAAATCAAATGATAATTAAGTCAATTTAATCTAAGTAATTCCCGCACTGTTTTAGTCGCGACGTCATCAGTTCAATATGGAAACGGGTTTGCTAATTAAACTCGAATGCACTTGGAAAACGCGTGCCATTAGCCCCTCTAGGTGATAATGTCTACTAACAGTGTTACTAAGTGAACAGGTATTAGCGGGAAAAAGTTCTAATACAGCATAAGTATTGCCAATTGTTCTTAGATATAAAAAGCGTGCGAACTTCAATGAACCCAACAGAGTCTAATAGACGTTTCAGTAGTCCAGTACTGGGAACTATTACAGCTGATCGAAACCAACTTTAAAATGTGGTACGATTTACTTGCTGTGGTGCTACTAATAAGTGCAATTCAAGGTAAGTTTTCAAGATAAGTCAAGAACTTCAAAAATGAGTTAAAGTTAAATAAAAATCAAACCTGGACAGTTTAGATAAATTGCCGACATTGTGTTTCTGAATGAAATGTCCTAAAACAGGCAAATTTGTATTTTAAATTTAAAAAAAAATGATGTCAAACATTATTAATATATTCTTTTTTTTCCTCCATTTCAATAATTATAAAAAAGATAAATAATGGTTAATAAATAAAAAATTGTCTTGTTTGATAATTTTATTATTTAAATCCCAGCGTATTTTGTTTAAATAAAATATATAGGATTTTGTTCAAATTGGATTAGAAATCAGAAAATTCTTTTTATTTTAAAGTTATTGTTTTGACACATATAATATTTATTATCCCTCTCTTTTCTCAGCTCAAAGTAATAATGTCGAAGAGAATTATGATTTGGAGATGAATGAGTTCATGGATATGGTGCCAGATCCCGATGGACCAATAGATATTAATTTCCGTAGCGCCTTTGAGGAGGAGGAACCCGACGATCTGTTGGCAACCCTGGAGGCTGATGAGCACAAGGATGCCGAGCACTGTGAATGGAATAAATGTGACAATGATCTGAGCGAACCAAGTGGAATTGGTAGATTTCTGGATTTGCCATTTCTGAAGAAGATTGCCCACAATCTGAATCCCTTTGCCAATGCCAATCATCGCATGCTCTTCTACTTATTTCGACGTGAATCTCCCGAATGTGGCAGACAGTTGGATTTCAATAATAAGAGAAAATGGCAACGCGCCGGATTCAACAGTTCCCTGCCCACAAGAATCATCATACATGGTTGGATGAGTCAGTCGAGAGGTTCCTTCAATCGGGATGTGAAGAATGCGTATTTGAAGCGTGGAGATTACAATGTCATCGTTGTCGACTGGAGCTCCAGTTCGGCGAACATCAATTACTTTTCGGTGGTTAAAATAATCGAGGAATTTGGAGCACAGCTCGCTCAGTTCACCCGACAACTGAACCGAAGATTTGGAGCCAGTTTCGACAATATGTATCTGATTGGACATTCGTTGGGAGCTCAGATTGCCGGATCTGCCGGCAAGCGTATTAAGCCGGAGCAATATAATACAATCTTTGCCTTGGATCCGGCGGGACCAAAGTTTCGTCATCGCAGTCCCGAGTTTCGCATTGATCCCAGCGATGCCAAGTATGTGGAGTCCATGCACACCAGCGGTAACTTTGGCTTCCTGAGGCCCACAGGTAGCGCCACCTTCTATCCCAATTATGGTCTCTATCAGCGCAACTGTTTCTACCTCGGCTGCTCTCACATTCGAGCCTATCAGATGTTTGCCGAGTCCATCAATTCTCCGGAAGGCTTTTGGGGTACTCCCTGTACACGTGACAGTGGCAAGTGGCAGTGTGACCAGACTCAGCGACAGGCATATCAAATGGGCGGAGAGCCTTCCACCAAGAAGAAGGGTATTTACTATGTGAAGACCTCATCTGGTGAACCTTTCGCTCTAGGCAGACGTTAGGGATCCCCTAGAATGGGATCACATTCTGAAATACTCTATAGTTAATATGTTATTTAAATTTTATATTTTTTTAACACTCTTCTATATTTAATTATTATATTTATTTTTGTATTTCATTAAACTTATGATTAATTTTGCAATAATTTTCAAGTTTAAATATTTTATAAAGCTTGCATAATTTAATTGAGCTTAAAGCTTTTGTTTAATGGGAAATTTAGAGCTCACTTAACACTGTGATAAGTATTATTAAAAGAATAGTTAAGTCTTTATTTTTAGAACTTTATGGTTAGTTTCAACTTCAATACATTATCTTAATAATAATTGTTGAAAATATTTAAATAAATTTTAATAATAAAATAACTACTTGTTCTTAAACTATTTACATGTCGAAACAGATGTTATATACCATAGTTCTAATTAATTTCCTGTTTCTGCTTCAGAACTATGTATTTATAATTTTTATGAAGTTATCAATCTGATCTTTTTTGGATTAAGCACAAGTTATTCAGCAGTATTTTCAAATTCAAATTGCATACCATCTGCAAATTAAAACCCAGTGAAATGTAATTTCATCGAATCCGGGAGACTCAATATTTTCAATGATCAATAAAGTGGAATTTGCCTGTAATTGTTTTTGTATTTCATTTCTTGCAATATAACTTGGATAATATTTGTTTTCTTAGCGTAGAAATGTGAATTTTAATTAAGGACATAAACTTGAGATTCTCGCAACTGCACGAAAGTGTCCTGGGCAAAGGAGTAAGGCACAAGGACTAAGACTGAGATTCTAAAGCGCATGCAAATGCTGTCTGGGCAATTCAATCTTTGGATCTGAGAAATATGCGACTCGTGCAGGGCGCTAATTGCAGCAGATAAATACGCCGCAGAGCCATAATTACGACAGACAGATTACGGGCCGCACTTAATTGTCGACCGTAAAGTGTGGCCCGTATCTTTGAAGCGTCGCCGTACTCGTAATCCTGCACCAAGGAAAGCTCCTTCCCGATTTTAATTATTCGGCGATGCCTCTATCTTCCCACACTAACGGTTTCTGCATATTCATTGGCTCCGAGCAACGTTTTGATTTCCATTATGGCCATTTTACAAGCAGTTTTTTCTCTATTCTTTTTTTTTTTTTTTTTTTTTTTTGGTGGAAAAACTTTGTTTGCAATGTGGACGCTGCGATAAGCTGTCCGAATGGGTTAAGAAACCGCTAAGCTACTTCGGTTTTAGCCAAGAAGATGCACTCATAAATCCAAAATGCTTGAAAATTATTTCCACCATGATAATAGAAGAAAATTGCCTGGACTCTATAGCTACATTATCTATTTCTGGAAAAAAAATGCTGAAATATAAGTAGATTTTCGAAGAATAGATTTGTGTATCTATATATACTAGTCAATTATTCTGGGGTCTTTAAAATTTTGTATTTACTTGTAGTCCAGGAAAAATTTTTATTTATTTACAATTCCTTAACCTAATTTTTGTTTAAAATTTTTTCTTAGATCAAGTTAGCATTGAAATCGATTTGAACTTAACATGCCTCGGCTGAAAGCATCTATCCTCAGTTCTAGTACACATTTCGGTCAGAAAAGATCTAAAAAAAAACCAAAAAAAAAATTATTTAAAATTACATTAACATATTTTCAAAATTTTTGTAAAGGTTTTTCTTTCGTGTGGTAATAGTATTTTTCAGTCATGGAATACGGTAACGGAAACGGTCAATATCAGTCTATGGAGGGTTATGGTATGTCCGCTCCTGACGGACAATGCCCGGAGATAGGTCAAGATTACGATCAGTCCCGTTGCTATGGCAATGGATCGCAGTCTTATGATGACTCCAGGAACTATCAAAGTGGATCCGCATCCTTTGGAGGTCCTGGCTATCGCAGTCCACTGCGTTACAATAAAGTCCTGCGAGAGATGAACTCTCGCAACGGTCTATAGTAAGTAAATATAAAGTTTTTATAAATTTATTTAACCGTATAATACTTTCTTATAGCTCGCCAATGGATCGCCAAGGACCAGGCAGAGGCAATGGCGATTTCTACAACTCGTTGCCCGGTAAGTTTATAATTAATTCCTCAAGAAATCTTTATCACACTTTTTTTTCTTCCAGGTCTTGGAGGATACGAGGGCCAAATGTATCAATCTCGTAACTCTGGTAATCCCGGCAATTCATATTATTAGACGTGCATCCGTGTATTCCTTGGCTTAAAATAGTGATTTTACAATTGGATCTTTGTTCCTATATACTAATAAATATAAATTCTCAATAAATTATTTTTTAATAATTATAATTTATGTTATTGCAATATATTGTTTAGAATATAGAATTCTTAAATCAAATTTAAAAGGTTGTGTATATTTTTGAATAATTTTTTTCTAAATATGAATAAATATTAAAGCCGATGAAATTTTCAAAACATCATAATTTATCCTAGAAGGAACGAAAGATATTTTAACCGAAATTGGGACAATTAGTCGAAAACTAATACTGCGCTACAAGGACTCAAATCTTTGAAGGACTGTAGAGTGAGCTCGACTGTAGCCAAACCTCACTTCGAGATGGGGTCGAAAATGTTTGTTTTCAAATTGGCAAGATCAAGTAAATTGATAAGTGCAATAAATTGATTATGAAAATATGAAAAAAATAAATAAAACAGCTCTCAAGTAAGAAAAGCAATACATATTGAGTACTTTATTATCATCTAGCAACGATTAAAATGACATAGGAGAATCCATTAAGACGATATTCGGTTGGTGAATTATTTGCGTACATTCACATAACCCAAAAGGACCAAGTACAACGAGTATGACTTCATTTTAAATATGTATATACGTGTATTCAATTATTATTATATGAATTAACTAGATCACTGCCAATATGAGTTTCTTCTACTTGAATGTCCAATATCATCTGAAATAATAAAATATTTAAAATTGGAAAATTGATATATTTTTTTTTAGAAGGAATATACCATTATATGAGGGATACTCATTTTGTCTACTACAGCTATCCCTTGGAGAGCTGTAAAAACTTGAGATTTTGTAATCCATTATAATTAATATTCGTTGTAGAGACTTACTATAAACCGTTACGAGCCTGCATCTCTCGAACACGACGATTGTGACGATAAAAGCTACGATATCCGGAGGCGCTGTTCGTTACGTAATGCTGGGAGCCGTAGTCCACATTGAGGGTATTCCGCATATTCTCCTGGGGATGCTTAAAGTCTCCTCCGTCATAGAAATGATTGAGATCGATGGCTTCATTTTTCTGGCCGTGTTTATAATCTCCTCCATCATAATAATTGTTATGAACATTTCGAACACGCTCCTCATTCTGATTATAATTCTCCTTATAATAGCTATCGTATCGTGGGTTCATCGTATCCATTGCAGACCCCTGTTCATAGCCCTTACTGCCGTTCATCTAGTGTAACAATGGATAAAAAGTATTATATAGGAACTGCAAAGATCAATATTTCACATACCTCGGGATAATAGAGCTGGGGCGGGGGCATGGACATTCCATATCCTCCGATCTGCGCATAGTTGTTTGTATAATCCATAGTTAATATAAATTTTTCAGCCGAAGCTCTTTAAAAAAAATATAAAATTTTAGCCAAAAGAAGAAAAAAAATAAAAATAGTTAGAGGATCTCTGAACTACAACTTCTGATTTAATACTAAGAGTTTTGCTGGGAAGTCGGAATAAAATTGAAAGTCAAGTTGAAAAGGTAACTGAGTTCAACCTTTTCTTTCATAAATATTTGCACTCTATTATTGTTTAAAATTTTATTTTCTATACCATATTAACAATTGTTCCTTGTTAAAATCTGAAATCGTGTCGTCACACAGATACCAATAAAATATAAATATTTCATAAAAATCTTGAAGATAAAAATAAATTAGTGACTTTCAAATAAAGTCTAAATTTCTGTAATTTTGAAAAAACCAAAACTTTGCTGCGTGGTTTGAAAAACAATCATACAAATTTCTAGAGATTTGTGGTACACATGTGATGTAATTTTCCTTTTATTACTTTTCCTTATTTGACATTCTCTGAATTTTTAAATTTGTAATATTTTGATTTCCAAAACCTAATAATAATCTTTTTGCTCTAGAGAGATAAAAGTGTTGAGGAATTAAGAGTTGAGAGATGGGGTTGTTGTTTCAACTGAGGGGGAGGTAATTAACGTGTGTTTTATGGCCATTTGCCACAGGATAGAAACACACGCAGAGTCGGAACTACCCGTCTGCCTCCCCCTTTCCCACTCATCCTGAATGCTGTGTGGAGCTCAAGGCGCTCAAACCAAACCGAATGCAATGAAGGATTAAAATAAGAAAGATGTGCAAATAAAATATTTTACAAACGGACAACGGAGGACAACTTTTGCAGGCTCCGCTAGAGGAAAAGGAGAAAGGGGGGAGGTGACTGTTGGACAGGCTTTTGTGACCGTTTGTGCCCGTTTGTGCCCGTTTGGGCCATGATTGTGGGTTCGGGTTTGGGCCAAGGTGACGGTCCGAAATGCGAACGGAACATGTCGATGGGAATTGGGGGGCGGGGGATGAGAGCAGCCTGGACAAACAACAATGGAGAACGGACACGGAACTCTCTTCGTAACGGATTCCAACTACGATCTCCTCTCTCCGATTTGCACTTGGAGTTGGTGGCACTGCATGGAGCATTGTCAAAATAAATCAATCGGTTTTATGTTGTTTCTGGAATTTTTGTTTGCTGTTTTGTTACTTTGTTGCCGACGTCGTCAGCGACGGTGTGGCAAGTGGCAAGTGGAAAGGGGATGGGGTAGGGAATTTGGCTTGCAACACAGCGCCAGCTTGTGGTGGCATAAATCAGTTGCCCGTTGGACGCATTTTATGAAAGGATAAACCTCCACACACACACACACACACACTACCACACACACCACACACACACACACACACATTCAACTCATAAAAATGCATAACTTGAATTGTGGTGTAAATAAAAAATACAAATACAAATTTTGAAGCCAACACAAAACCCTTCCCCACCAACCCATTTAACACAAGGGTTATTCACTGATCTGGCTGCCATTTTGATTTATCTCGAAGGGAATTAAGATGTCTCAAAAGTTGCCACTAGCAACATTAAAAGGAGTCGCAGGATTGCGATTCATAATCGCTGCAGCTTCCTGCACCACAACTTGGCCATACCATCGGAATACCAACGGAACGGAATGAAATGGAATGGAACAGTGTGTGGCATGAAACGGTGGAGAGAGTAGGAAAACTTTTGATGCTGCTGAGTTTTCTTTGGCTCGTTTTGCAGGACGTCTAAAGTGATTTCCTTTTAGTATTTTCAAAAACTTTCCACCAAAGGTGTTTACTTACTCACACTCTCCCTTTTTCCATGCCTGCCTCTCACTCACACACACACACACACACACATATGTGTGCAGGACATGAAGTCCTTCTCTAATGAAGCAAATTCTGAAACGCATTTGCGTCCTTAGCCGCAACTCTTTTAATCCCTAATAACTTTTAAGCAAGTGACTTTGCGCACACAAACTGTCCAAATTCATCATCCTCAAACAGGATGTGCTTCAGTTTTGTTGTTTCTACAGTTACTGGAGTTGTCTGGACAGTGAGATTTCAGTTTATATCTTGAGCCCTTTGACTACGATACAAAATGTACGCTTAACACATCATTAGCAAATTGAAAATACAGTTAATGATACAATAGGCTTGGCATGGAGACATTTTATTTTTTTTTTGAAAAAATTTCTTTTCTATTGGAATTGTCTACTAAAATTAATAATAAATACGATTCCATTACCTCATTTGATTTAGGATGAGGAATTTCGTCCTCTTAGTTCCAATAGAAAATGAAATCGTTATCAGTAAAGTAATGGATCTTAAAATGTTCTCAAAGCCAGAATCGACACAAATATTTGTTTAAAACCAATTTTGGAAAAATAGATCGATAGTAAACTCAGCCTATACATCAAAACAAGTAGAATAATATATTGTCTAAAAATATTTAACACCTAATTTTTCACTTTATTTCAAATTTAAAATATCAATTCAAAATAAGTAATGTTCTTCAAATACATATCACTATAAAGTTGAATTATTATATATATTTATTTATTGAACGGATTTGATCTATTTCTGAAAACTGCATTTAATTAATTCTACAACTTAGCCAAATAAAACAATTTACAGTATCTGGATCCAGCGACATGCTACAAGTCATACCTCGAGCCAAAAGCAGATCATTGGGCGGTAAACTCAAATACTATATATATATATATAGGCGAGTTGATACCCTTCAGCTCGATGCTTTAACTCGGTGATAGAGGCTTGAGTTTTGAAGCTCAACTAGCCTCTAAAATAAAAACGTTGTTGAGTCATTGGTCGTTGATAGCTGCCTAATCCTGTAATAGAAAAAATAGTATATAATGGTTGTGTTATATTCATGAAATTATCTTGGTACTACCTGGTAATGAGTTGTAATAGTCGCCACAATCCGCTCGTGGCTCTTGAGGTGAACTGTAAATTGGGAAATTGGTATCAACACTAATCATCAGATTATATTTTTTAACTATATGCTTACTGAAGTCCATTGCGTGTGTTATTCATTCTAGCTATATTCGGAGCCCTTCGTTGCCTGGCTGAAGGACGATAGCCGATATCTCCAAAAGATTGGGGACCATTTGGATAACAACAAGCACTTACGGGCTTATAGATCTCTTGTGGTTTAACCAAACATCCGCGAGGCTCTAGCATCATACCGTCCCCATCTTCAGGTCTTTCACATCGATAATTTGTCTGGGCTATATATTGATGGTAGCACTAAAGGGAAAACACATCTATAGATTTAAAATCACAAATCCTTAGTTCATTTCGAACTTACATCGATTTCATGATCATCAATTCTGGACATGACGTAGGTTTCCATAATTTTGAATTTAAAAAAATAAAAAAAAATGAAAATTCGGAAATCGGAAATGGTATTTGTAGTCCAAAAGTAAAAACGAAACTGAATTTACAAACTATTCCGTAGCATAAGTAAAATGTTTCAGAATATCCAAGGATAACTAGATGATTTACAAGTCTTGAGTTTATTTATTGAGTTTTGGTACAATATGATTTGAACGATTTATTTAATATTTTAAAGTGAATACCAATTAAATATATTTTATTTGCAATTTAGTATAGCTTTAGAAAAACTCTGGATTCAAACGAGTCGACATTGAATAGAAAACTGAGCGTATTGTAAAGATGAGCTGGACAAGTGACTCGAGACTCAAAGACTAACGACAATTGTTGGATATCCTGCTTAAGGATGTCCCTAGCGTACATCTTCCCTCCTTCCATCCACCGACTTTTCTCCCTGATTCGCTCATATTTAGCTTGTCGTTTCGTATAGAAAGTGGCGGTGTCATAAATTAAAACTTAAACTTTTGGAAATGTCAAGTATAAAACGGTAAATCTCCGCACATATATACCGAGAAGCACACACCCACTGACACACACACACACACACACACACAAACACACACCCGTCTGTTGGAAATGAATTGCACCAAGAGTTAGGATGATGATAAAGGGAGGAGAGGAAAGGGTAAACTATAGCCGGATGGGATGGACGCCCATTGAATGCGCATGTTTTAGTTTTCAGGCGGTTGGCACCAGATATAAAGGGTGTGGGGAGAGGGAAGGTAGAACTAGCTGAAAAACTATACAGGGAAACGAAGAAAAAGCACAACAACAAGGCGCAGCCAACAGCAGCAGAATATAGGGAAAACTCCACCCGTTTCACATAAATTTTGGGAAATGCAAACTTACAGATTATCCGCATTTAGTTGTAAAGGTTCCACAAAATGTGTTGTATATCATTTTGGGCTGGACTTTTGAAAGATGAAACTTGGTCCAGAGCAGCGCCAATTGTTGTTATTGTATTTCTATTTGTTGTTGTTGTTGTTGTTGTTGCTGTTGCCGTTGCTGTCGATGATTTACATTTGATTTACTTTCACTGGCAGCTCGAAATTTCTGTGATAACTTTTTGCTCATTTACAATAAATTCTAATACTAACTCCGGCCAGTATCTAAATTTTCTAATCATCATAAAATCTTGTTATCATTTTCATAACTCCTACCCCGCCTTGAGAAAGAAAACTTGACACATTAAGCGCAAAAAATTTACTATTGTAAAATTGGTGGCCATGAAAAACATTTAAGTAAAATTTATGAAAATTAAAAACCAAAATCTAAACAACTTTTTGGTCATTTGAGAAATTTAATTGATCACATAAATTCCTTGAGTGGATAGCATCCAACAACAACAACAACAATAACAATTTATGTCAATTTTACATGGAGGCTTCCAACTGAAGAATAGAACTCGACCTCCTCCTGAAGCTGGAGCTTGGAGCTGGAGACGAATGAAGTGTAACCGCGAACATAATCAAATTTTCTTGGCGAAGCATAAGTTCATGCCTCCTTTTCCCCTTACAGAGTGTTCCCTGCTCCCTCATGTAACACCTGACCAGCTCTTCTATTTTGTTCGAGGGTGTCTTTCCTTTTCTTGGTGCAAGTTGTTTTGTTGCCCCGCTGAAAATTGCCATCTTAATTTGAAAACAATTTTGTGGCTTGTGAATTTTTCTACTCTTTCCACATTTTATATCTTGTTTCGGCACATAAACATTCATTTCTCCTGGGGGAAAGAAATCAAGAAACTTTTTTTTATAAGAGAATATTTTGTAGATACCTAAAAAAGAATTTACAAAATATAGTCACAATTTAATGAAAGTTTGCAAATTAAAAAGCAATTGTAAATAAATATTTTAAAATTTATGTAAAACAAAACATATTTAATTATTTAATTTCCAAAAATTTTATATTTCTTTAAAGGTGCAAATTTTTATTTGTTATATTATTTTAATATTATTGTAATATAAAATACACAAATATAATTAGTAATCTATATTAATCATTATAATTATATTAATATAATTAACAACAATTAAACCCCATTATTAAATGGATTTTTACATTTGTTATTTAGTATATTAATATTTTTTTAGTATGTTTTATACTTATCAACGTGTAATTGCACTCGCTTAAATATTTATAAGTTATTCGCAAAAAATTTTAACTTTATTTTAAGTTTATTATTTATAATATTATAATTTATATAATTATCAATATACATAGCTTTAAGCAATATTATTCATTGTCTTTTTAAACCAAAAATATGTTACTCTAGTCAAAAAATGTTTTCTTAGATCTTATTAATACGTAAAAAATTTTTGCATATTTTTTTTTACATTCTCCATTTTGATGATATTTTTCGGGAAGTATTAAGTTGTGGCGTAGAGCATATTTACGGCGTAAAATGAATTTACTTGCGGCGAGCCGACAAATTTTGTTGTCCCACGGAATTAAATGAAGTTTTCGTTTTTATGAACCGATAAATTTGTGTATTTAAAGATTGTGTGCAGATCGGGACTGGACCGGACCAGACTGTGCCTCTCCTCCGGCTAGGAGGCATCCCGTGCAGGAAATAGATTAAACTGAGCAACACTTGCACCATTTGGTTTCCTCTTCCGCAGCCGCTGGTTAAATATTCAGTGTCTCCGCACGGAATTCTCCAGCGAATGCGAATCACACCCCCTTTTCCACACTTTAGATTCCCCCTCTCCCGCTCTCTCTCTCTCTCTCTGTTTCCAGCCTCAGCTAACCATTTGCCAAGTCTTGACAGCCAACGGCATAAAGTTTTTGAATCTTATTTGTAAAAAAAAAGGAATATGAGTTTTTCTAGCTGTTGCTGTTGTTGTTGTTGGGGTTGGCATTTTCTTGTCCTGGCCGAGCATCGCATAACAATTTCCGTAACCTCATAGGCCGTGGCCCCTGTCACCCCGTCGTTCCCCTTTGTCGTTGCTGCATTAAATAACTTTCAATTTGAGCCAAGAACTCGCGACTTGCTGCCTATTAGTCCCCTGTGCCAACGGACACTGACACTCAGTGCTCCACGGACCTCTATTCTTTTTCCAGCTCGGGGTCATCCGGGTTCACCGGGGTCGGACGGCGGTAACACGATTTGCGCCTTGCAAACATCGACAATTTGTGGACTCGGTTTCCGGTGTGTTTATTATTAGTTCATTTTGGACTTGCGAATGCAAATTACATGTTTCTCACTTTTTTTTGTTGTTTCCTTCGTTAGCTTATACATACATATACCCTGTAATTTTTATAAATATTTTTTGGCATACTTCCTTATTGCATATTATCTTCGTATTCTGAAGTTTTGCATTGTTAAATAATACCTGTTGCTGAAATTTAGAAATTTTCTCATAAAGAAATGATTTTGAGTATTAACAATAAAAATGATGTTTTAAAATAAAAATGATTTTTCTTAAGATGACAATTGTTAGTAGTGAAAAGATGCTACAATAACTATAAATAATTTTTTAATTAATTAGAAATCATTTAACATTTTCTTAGTTCTATAAACCTTTCAAAGAACAAATATTAAAACTCTATACGATTCTCACTGTGAATGTGACTGACTCTACTCAAGTATTTGGGGCATCACAAAATTAGAGGGCCATAATCGACTCTATTCCCTATTCGTGCCTGAAATTGTTCTTCCTTCTCAGACAAAAGGCATTTGGCAGCTAAAAAACTACTTTATTTGTTTTGGGAATTTTGCGAATGAATGCGCATTTCAAGTTCTTTCCCACACAATACAAATGCTGCAAGAGCTGCACGAACTGAAGATGAAGTTTATTTTATAGCCAACAGGCAGCACTCGAGAGAGAGAGAGAGAGAGAAAGAGTGAAAGAGGGAGAGTGGGAAGGGTAGCTGGAAAAGATCGAGTTCTTTTCGGTTGGAGCCAGCCGTTCCACACGTGTGTGTAATCAAATAATTTCACCCAAAAATCGAGAAATTATTACGAGCGAATTTTTCCAAATTCATTTTCAGCTTTCCACAAAATCCGCCAAGGCAGTTTTCCCCCACACAAACAAACAAAGCAACAACAACATTTGGAGAACATTTGGAAAAGTTGCTCGCATTGCATGCAAAGTGGCTGCATCGAAGGATGTGTGGATTTTCCGGCATTTTGGCGGCGCACCTCTTTTTGTTTATTTCTTTGAGATGTGGCCAGAACTGCTCCGTGCTCTCCCTCTCACACTTCCTCATTCGCGTACAGTGTTTGATTGTGCGAAACTAGTCGAGACTCCATTCGACTTTGTTTGCCTGCAGTCGCCGTCGAGTTGCATTCCAGGCCAGGACATGTAGGACATGGTTGCAGGACACGTGTGGATATGCCTCAGCCTGTCCTGTCCTTCTGTCCTTCTGTCCTCTTACCCCTTCCTCTGGTCGCTCGTATCAATTGTGTGTGATGGTCAAAAGTCATTTCAACAGCACTAAATTATTATTATCTTCAAGAAGTTTCACATGCTCGACAATCATCCAAAATACTCTCCACCTGCCTAACCCCAAATCTCCTCCAGCTTCTCTTCTTCTCCCCTTTGGAGCACTCATAAAGGATGCGTTTGCATTGGATTTGTGTAATGGCATGGAATGTTTTGATGTTTGTCGAAAACTTTATTTTGTTGCCACAAAACAATGGAGAAGAAAAAAGTAGAAATCCCTGATAAGTCTCATAAGGCCTCAGCTTAAATAATAAATGCATAAAATTCCAAAATTACTATTGGTTATATAATTATAAATACTTGAATACTTGGATTTTCAAATAGTAACGCAATATTAATTGAAGAGATTTTTGTAATATATGAAATCTAAATAAATTTTAAAATGAAAGCTTTAACATCAATACATCAACAATCAAATTTTATTGAAACTTCATATTTATTTTATCATTATGAATTTGGTCGGTAAGCAATTCAGATTCTTAATATAAAACAATTGGAAAATCAATAATAAATTCGTATATATTTAAGCCTATAATAAAATTTAAAAAAAACCTGTAGTTGAGTATTTATTAGATAAAGTTACAAATTGAAAAAATTCTAGGAATATATTTGACTAAAACATAATAAAAACCATTTGAGAAGTTAGTCTTTTTCGACTAATTCCCTCAATAGAATGGATCTAGAGTTGCACTTGCAATTATGAAATTCCAATTCAATAAACTTAAACCATTTACATTAAATGCTTGCTAATTAAACCCACTAATTAACTTACTTTGATTAGCGTGCAGGCACTTTCAATGTAATTATGCATGAAATTGTTTTAGTTTTGTACAAATTTTGATTGCTAGCTCATAAATTGCAATTAGGACGGCTAATCGAGCCATTTGCATATGAGCCGCAGTTTCAATTTGGCAAATGGTAAAACGCCAAGTGCGAGCAGTACTTAGAGATTAGCTTTTTTGGCCAATTACAAAGAAATCTGTTTGCTTGCAGTGCAATTGGTTGGCCGCAGAAAAAGATTTTCCAATTTGCTGTTTCTGAATGCAACACAACAATTTGCAAAATGAAATTGTTTTTGCAACATAATGTGGCAGCAACAAGGGGCAAAGAAAAACCGAAACCAAATCCAAGTGTCGCTTTTTGACGGCATTTTCCGTGCCTTTTGCGCTTTTTCTGCAGTTGCTGCCATTCAATTTTGGGGATTCCCCGCATGTCCCCTTTGAAAGCCACGGCTAATTTGTTCCCTAATATCGCTTAGTTGTTATTAGATATATTCTTTTATTTTTGTTTAATTTTTCGGTTGTTTTCTGTGCTCTAAGTTGGTTTTTTTAAGGTACTCGCAGCTGACGCTAAGTGCCGCTAATTGAAATTTCGGTTGTTGCCACTTTTAATTGCGCCCCGACTTTTACAGTCTTCAGATATTACCAAGCTTCATTTCAGCTTATTATTATTTTTTGCTACACACAATTAAAAGCAACTGTCTACATATTTGAGACTGATGCAAATCTTCAAATCAGTTCTGAATTAGACGGAAATTGAAGTTGAGATACATAGAGAAATTAAGCCAAGAGTTTAGAAATTCGGTAAGAAAGTAAAAAGAAATTAAAAAAATTAAATAAATACGTATATGAGAGTGGTGTTGACACATTTATGATCATTCTAATTTGAGTACATGTTAAATTACAAGCTATTTTTCGTTATATATTTTGTTTAAATAATAACAATCTTTAAATGCAACTTGAACTGTTATAGCTAAGGTCTTTTATTTATTTATTTACTGTCAACTAAGAACAGTTGACTTAATTAAAATTTAAAAAAAAAGGAAAGTATATTTAAAATTAAAATGAAAAAAAAAAGGAATACAATTCATAATAATTCTGCAATTTCTAATGAATGAACAAATAACTAAGAAATGTATAAATATTAACGAAACAAATCTAAAGTAAACCAACTTTACATATGCTAAACACATGCAACTACTTAGCAGTTACATGTTTATATACACCTGTATATGTTAATCTGTGTGGGTATGAGTGTGTGTGTGTGTGGGTATCTGTGTATGTATACTCTTTGTCAATATTCATTATAGGAGTGCATACTTTCGGGCGCCCAGTCATAAAGTTGGGCAAACGTCTCATAAAACGTGACGATAATCATAATTGATGCTCGAGCCCATGCCAAATTGGCATGGTCAGGTAACTGGAGTAGGGGGAAGGCGGAAGGGGAAGGAGAAGGGGAGGGGATTTCAAATTGTAATTTAGTTTGCCAGCGAGTCGCACACCTCAGCAGCTATCTTTTGCTTTAACCTCATTCAGAGTCTTTTGTGTTGTTTTTGCCAAATTAAGGGTAAAATTGTTAATTGAAATTTGTGTGTGCTGACAAGCACAAAGACAGAGAAGGGGCAACAAGCGAGAGAGAGAGAGAGGGAGAGAGAGAATGCTGATTTAGCTAGTCCACAGTGTAACGCCTTCTACTTACGTCTTCTCCCAACAACTGGTAAATTTATTTGGTGTCCTGTTATTGTTGTTGCCGGCTGTTGCAGCTGCAACATTTCCATTTTGGCCATGTGTTCTCAGCCGCCATTGGCTTCTAATGATAAATCAATGCAACATATGGCAATGTTGCTGCAACCTTTGGCTCACTGTTGTAAATTTGAAATCAATGTTGGCCGCCAGGACAAAACAGGACACAGGGACAGCACGCAGTTGCAACAAATTCTTTTTTTGTTTTTTTTTTTGTTGTATTGTTTTTAGTTTGAAACGCATTTCTTTGGGCTCGTAAATTTAGCATGTCGTCGTCTTGGACCTTGGAGAATAGAGAGGCTCGAGATTCGAGATTCGAGACTCCACGCAATCCATTATTGTATTAATTAACAGGAACAGGATCACCAATCAGACGCTTGATTAATGATGTCACTCGACGTCGTAAATCTCGATTTGAACATGTGCAAATTTCGGATGCAAATAAATGGAGATGCGCCTCGTTGCCTCGACCAAACAATGGACCAATCCCAGGCTCTTCCTCTGTTGCCTTGAGGCCCTTAACCCATGTTTTTGAACATAATCATGCATTAGGCCAGCATACTATACACGCACATGTACACACACTCTCACAATGGCATCCTTCCTCATGCTGAGGGCAGTCTATGCATGTGTGTGTGTGTGTGTCTGTTCAAGTGGAGTTTGGAGGCAACTTCAGCAATTGCAACTGCAACTGAAACTGCAACTGCAACTGCAACTGTTACTGGACGGATGCATTAGGTGGCGATTGTGTTCAACTCAGACGCCTGTTGATTCCACAAATTGTAATGTTGCAGCCTAATTAAAGCTTCTATATGAGCCGAGTTTTCAGTTAATTTTACTAAACATTTCAATAGGCTTATGCAAGATTTATTTAAGTGCATAAACATTACATATCTTATGTCAAATTGTCATAATTTTCTGAAAACTTAACAGATTTATTTCACATTTCAATTTTATCATTGCTTGACCTCAAAATCTAAATTTTTTTCTAACATTGTCTAGTTTTCCGCTCTTATCACTTAATATTTTTTTCGAAAACCCGACGACTCTCTTTTTGTGGAAACGATGTTCGAAAATTTAATATCGATTGTTTATTTGAAAAACATCAAACTGTCATAATTTTTTCCAAACTTAACAGACCTATTTTAAATTGCAAATTTATCAATGCTTGAGCTCAAAATTCCAACACTGTCTTTTTGTTTTCATACTTATCCTTTGATATTGATTTAAAAAACTTGTATCATAATTTCGATAAAACTTATCCGTTTTTTTTCTTCAGAGTTTCAATTATATCATGTTGATGTTTCTCACTATGAAAATTACCCTAATGATGTTACCATAGTACACTTATAAGCCATGTTGTGTTATGGAAGGGCCAATGAACATTTTGAGTTATTTTGGAATTTAGAATTGGCTGATCATAAATTTAAGTTAATTGCGAACAGAGAGAAGTACTCGAATAACCGCATATTGTGGAATTGGAATTCTGATTTGGCGCATTTTGACTAATAAAGCAAAATGACTGCAGGGACCACAGTGGGGGGTTTGGGGAAGGAGTAAGTTTAGGGGGAAGGGGTAGATTTGAATTGGATACCGCAGGTACTTCTAATCTTGTTTGGCCGCGATTATAAATTGTTGCGTACTTCATTTCGGCCAGAATAATAACATGAGTAATTAATTTAATGTGCCAGCGACAGTAAAATGCACCAGAAGGGGGGTTGAAGGGGATGAAGGGGGTTTGGCGGACAGTACAAATGAACTAATGTTTATTGCAATTGTCGCGTAAATAACAATGGCCAAAATGTATGCAGAGCCATTGCAGAACAACAGCTGCAACAACAGCCAAAATCTGGCCCAATGCAAATGGCAAATGGCTAAAATTATTTTGACCGCGGTTCCAATTTGCAATGGAATGCATGGGTATTCATATATATTTAATTCCAGCACCACTGTAACCACATTTGTTGTTGTTGCTATTGTTGCAATTGTTATACCTGGTCCGCTCCTGGTTGGCCATCAAATGGCCACCTCACTTGTTTTGGCCATTAATTTTATTATTTTTATTGTACGTTCGAACGCATGTCCTTTGAAATAAATTCGTCCTCAGTTTATGGCGCGTGAATAAATGGATGAGTGCAGCAAAACATTCATTTAACCATTTGATTGCTGCACCAAAATAATATTCTCTAACTCTATACGCATTGATATATACACGCATATATATCTAGATATAGATACACTTGTAAGCTCCCCTCTACTTTATAATCATTTATTTAATTTTTCGTATACCATTTGGTTGCTAAATAATTGTCTCCAATTTTGTTACCGCGACTAGACAAAATGGCAGCCAATAAAATGAGTTAATTATACAAATGTTTCTACATTCATTTCAACAACAAATCCGAGTGTTTATACATTTAACTGATTCTATTATTTGTTTTGTAATTTTCTTCAATTCGTATTCGTGTTTTACATTTTGATTGACAAATTGCACTTAATTGAAGTGTTTAAAGTTTTTTAGTTCCTAAAAGATATCCCAAAGTACATTTACATGGTACACAGAGGTGTTCTACAAATCTCTAACAGCGCCAAAGCAATCCAAAAGCAATTGTTGGGGTTCCTGAAAGAAGCAATCCTTGCTTTCAAATGTCTAAAAAATTGTTGAGATATTTCACAAAATGAAATAGTTATTGAATTAAACTAAATTAATTTTTAAATTAAATAAAAATGCAAAATAATCATTTTTTTAAATTTTGTAAATTACTTAAAATACTTCTCAACCTAAAAACTTTCTTGAAGCTGGACGAAAGCCGATTTTTTTGGCTTCGAAAATGTGTTCGAAAAACTAAATCTCTGACATTTGAGAAACACCAGCATTTCGAACATTTTTTTCAAAAGCAGTTCTCTTCAAAAACTCTAGAGATTTTTGGAACACATCTGATATACTATTTATTTTATGAGGCTCCTCAAAGTATGCTTTAATTATTAATGCATAGTTCAGAATGATTGAAATAAATCAAGAAATATTGGAATCTAGTCAAAGTTTAACAAAATCTTTAACAACGGAATTTGTATTATTAAAATCAATTAAGATCTGGGCATAGTTTATTAGTTATCAATTAATACTTAGAACTCAGGAATTGACTTTGGATGAGAGAACTGAAGTAATTGTCAGTTTTATGCGACAAATAAGTTAAAGCAAGTGTCGTCCTTCTGGCTTAATTTACCGACCAAATGTTGGGGCCAGCTGTGAATACACTCAAACAACTATGTGAATGGGTGTGTGTGTGTGTGTGTGTAAGTGTTTGAGGGTCCGTCTGGAGTTTTGTTTATGTTAGTGTATAATGTCTTCTTGGCCCTTTTTTGGTGTAACAAATTGCGTCTGCAAATGTGACTCACTTACCAAAAGCCATGCGATAGAAGGAAGCCGAGACACGTCAGGACAAGGCGGAGGAAGGAGGAGTAGGAGAAAGAAGAGGGCATTCTCCAGTTTATGGCGCACTTGCCGCTGTCTCTCGTTTACCGCATCGTAATGTCACTTCAACAAATCACACCAACTTGCCCCATAAATTCTTCTGTTAATTCCAATTAGGCAGCCGGGCGCTCAGCTGTCTCCCTCCTTGCCACATGCTGCATGTCTGCTAGTGTTGCAAAAGGAGCTAAGAAAAAAAAACAATTCCTAAAACGAATGCCAATAATTGATTTTCCATGAAGTAATCCCAATGTTTCTTTAGTTATGCTAAAATTTATGAGGACAGCAAATTTTCAGTTGATGAAGAGTAACAAGGGCTAAAAGAATGTAAAGTTTTTAGTTTAATTATGTTAAATGTTGAAAAGAATATATCAATTGCTTAAAAAAGTAGATTTTTAAGAATTTTCTCTGTTCTTTTGTTATCTGTCTTCTTGAAATCTGAAAAGCAATAACAAACTGTTTTTAAGTTAACAAGCTTGTATGTACACTCAGAAATATTATCCTCGTTTTCGAATTCGCCTCTGTCTTAAAATCGCCATAATTGTTAGAAAAATTTATATTTTTTTTGGAAATATATTTCTTAATTATAAAAAAAATTACCCTAAAAAATTACATTTCTAAAATATGGCTATACGGCTTTATTTCTAAAGAAATTGAGTGATTTTGATTTCAAATTTTTTCTAAATATTAAGGCGAAATTATATTTTAGAAATGTTCTACATATAGTATTTTTTAGCTGTTTCTTTATGAAGTTGAGATTTATTTAAATACCGCAACTTATGTTGATATCCAGAGTGTGCCTTCAATAAAATGATTTGTGTGGAACATAAAGAAGCTCGCATATAAAGTGGCAACAGCTATTTAAGCGCTTTTCCAATGCAGCTGGTCGACTGCGGGCCAACAAGGTGACCGGATTGAGAAAACTGGCAAAAGGAAGGGCAAGGGAAAGGAGAAAATGAAAAATAAATTGGGAAGGGGGAAGGGGGGTTGGTGGACGACGCATTTGCCACTTTAGGGCGACAATTTATGGGTGCTTTTTTCAGGTGCAGGTATGCGCTTTTCCGGCCAAGCACTTAATTGATGTTGTGTCGCGTAAATTATAAACAAAACAAAAATTAAAGTGGACTCCACAGCTTGGTATACTCTACCTTCTGCTCCTGCTGCTGCTGCTTCGGATCCTGCCCCTCGGTGGTTGGGCTGAGGCTCGGAAATGCTGGCGGATACGGAAATGCTTTCATCGCAAGTGGTGTCGTCGCTCATAAAAAGCGCACAGTCACTGGGCCACCTAAGAGTCGACCACACACACACACATACACTCACACACACATATACACACACATATATCCGCACACACTCGGATATGACTGTGGTCAAGGGGCTAAGCTGCCGTTGCGCGCTTTGTGAGTGAGGTCAAACGTGAAAGTGCCGCTTCTTGCAGGCGGATGTACTTCTGACCTGCCACCTACTATCAACCCTCTTCTCCCACTCCCACTCCCCCTTCCACTTCTCCTCACACCACACCACATTTTCTGCATAAATTTAACATTCTGCATTGCAAAATGTCCTCCAAATGGTCATGTATGTACGCGTGGATTCGCCCCCTTGGATTGGTCCTCTTGTCTATATGTCCTGTCGCCTAATCCGGTTTCATAACACAACGAGACTCTATAAAAATAAAAGACACTTTACCTATTGGCATTTTAATTATTTATTTTACAATATTTATCAAGTGTGCTGACATTTCAGATAATTTGATGTAAGTTCGTTGAAATTGTGTATTTTTTAAATATATAAAAAAATATGTAATTATTTAAATGATAGTTATGAGTAATATTGATCAAACAAAACTATTTAATATAGTTAAGATTCTATTATTTTCTAATTAAAACTTTTTTTTATTCTAAAGTTTCTTTGCTCAAAAAAAATTTATGCATCAGAAGGTTCATTATAAGTAACTATGTCTCTTTCGCATATAAAATTATATTCTTCATTAAAATTATAATCTTTAAAAAAAAATAAATTTTTTTTAATTTGATGCAGAATGAAAATAGAGGAAATTGATTAAGAATTGACAGACTGATGACAGTATAAATTTTTTGAAAACGTGTAGTTTAGAAAAAAATACGGCATGTCAAATTAATTAATATTTGCCCTCTAACTTAATTCTGCATTAAAATTAAGTTAGAGGGCAAATATTAATTAATTTGACATGCCGCAAGAAATAAATGAAAATAATTGATAGCAATAAAAAAAAAATTTAATTGAAATAAAAAATGTTTAAAATTTTTATTGTAAGAAAATGAGTTGTTTCCAACTTGTCTAATATCAATGGTTGAGTACATAGAAAATAACTACAGTGACCAGTGTATGTTAAGCTCGTTTAGTTTGTCACTTACAGCCAATTTGAGATGGCATCATTTTGGAATCAAAAACGCTTAACGAAAGGTGATTAAATTTAACAGGCGACGAGTTAAAATGGCAAAATCAGAAATGATATGCAATAGACGTAGGACAATTGTCAGTGTTGGGGAACATAAAACAAAGCAGAGTTGTGGGTGCAATTGGAGTTGGAGGGTAATCCGATGTGGACAGAGCTGGAAGTGATACTCAAATCTGTGCGTCTGCACGCATTACAAACGAATTACGAGACTCGCTGGGCAATTGCAGTTCATTGTTATTTAATATGTCGTCGTTGTCGTTGCCGTTGTCGTTGTCGTTGAGGTCGACAACGAGCTGAAACGGCTGGAAATTATACTTTATGGCAAGGAAGAGAACAGAGTACTGAGCACACAGGATGCAGACGGCATGACACTGATTGCGATATAAACGATTGTCAACGTAAACGTATCCAAGTGGATTATTGCCTCATGCCAATTATCATATCAACGATACACAGCAGTCGAGTCCAGCAAGGACATGCACGGCAAATGGCCGCAATACACACACATACACACACACACATTCATACAGCCATAGACACAGGACTCACAGGACGACAAGTGGCAAAGTGGCAGCTGCTGCACTGCCAATTGCCAATGGTCAGTCCCCTCAGCTTTCCACCCTCTCATCCTCATTCTCATCCTCATCCTCATCCTGATCTCTCCGCCCACGCACTTGACGAGGCGTTGATGCTGACGTTGTCGGATGCCAGCGCATCCTTTTCGTCCTTGTCTGTTGGCCATGTCGCGTATGTATGTGTGTGTGTGTGTGTGTGTCAGGTGGGCCTGCTCATGGGCCAAATTGCATGTACAATTTTAAATGGATTTTGATTGTTTATGACAATTCGACGAGCTTCTGACTGGCCACCTCGCTGCTGGCCACTGATAATGCGCCATTTAAATAATAACACCAAGTCCCACTGTCCCACTGTCCATCTGTCTGCCAACTCTCTCAACTCTCTCCAACTCTCCTCCGATTCCTCCTGCATCACCATCTTTAACTGCTTCCGTTTGTTAGCTTCACTTTGTGTGTTGCATCATTGCAATTTGTGATTTTAAGCCTTCTACATTTGCATAATGTAGTCAAAATTTTTGGAATTTTTAATCTATAATTATGGATTATTTTCAGTGCATTATAGACTACGCTAATTTTTTGAATAAAACTGTTTGTAAATTAAAAATTCATTTTAAATCTTTTCTTTTTAGAAAATTAAAAGTAAATATCATGTTAAGTAAAACCTATAATATTTTTCTAAAAACTGATATCAAAAATATTTTATATTAAGTTCTGGATCCTCATGCATTCATCTGCTGACTTTTGTTAATACGTTAAAAACAACTAATTATTACAAGTAGACAAATCTTGTCAGTAAAGTACATTTTTTTTGTAAGATAAAAGTTTTAGATTTTTAATAGAAATATTTTACCAGTACAGATTACTCCAACTTTAAATTCAATACCAATCTTTTATTAAATTTACAGTCTTACAAATATAGACATGGTCTTTTACAAGCAAGCAATTTAAGTAAAGAATAATCGAAAATATACAAAAATAGAATCACATAATTAAATAAATTTTTGGCTTAAATCGAAATTATAAAATAATGTATTTCAGGTGCCATAGAATAACATCTGTCTTTCATTTCTTTTTGGTAACTACTTCGATGTCAGACTTTTCCTGTTTCAGTTCGAGCAGCTTGCGCTGATTCTCCTTGAATTGTTCGATGGGATCCTCGAATTGACTATAGTAATGAAGCACCTCCCTGACATCCTCCATCTGAAAAAAATATAAATTTTAAATATAAACAAATATGTAATTAATATAAAAACCTTGTGTTCGGCTATGAGTCCCAGAAAGGCCGCCAGATCGAAGAGTTGAACATCATCATCGTTGCCCATCCAGCGGGAAATGGCAAAGATGTTATCCGGATGTAATGGAACTGCACGACGATCCCAATCCACGACAATTACACGTCTGAGATTCCGATTGAGTCGATTGAGATTCTTGATATGCTGTCCATCAACCAGCTGAGTAGCTCCTCTTACCAGACGATAACGTATATAACCATTGGGATCGAGTGCATCCAGAATGGGAAATGCAGTCATTCCCTGCTCCGCTGTATACACAATGATCTCAAAGTGTTTGCTGCACTGCTTCAGAAAGTGATCCACGCCAGGACGCTTCTTGAAGCGCCAACCCGTTTGATAGGTCCAATCGGGGTGCACCAGCACATCCTTCATCTCCAGGACGAGGGTGTAACGTGGTTGCACATAAGGTGCTTGGACTATATCGGGTAGCAATCTGGTTGGCATCGGTTCCTCCAGCATCTTCTGGTAATAATTCAACGAGTGCCACATGCGTTGAATGTACTGTTGTGGTATCGACAACGAGCTGAGATCATCCTCAATGCTGCGTCCCAGATGATCCTCCTCGGGCTTACCCATCTCATAGATGGCCCACATCACAGTGCCACAAAGTCCTCCAACAACCAGACTATATCCATAACGCCACTTGGATCGCTTCGGATAGTTCGTTTTATCCGAGTTCATATTGAGATTGAGGATGGGAAGAAGATTGGGTTTGCTGATTGCATCTGTTTTAGTTTGCGTAACTTCCTCCATTATTATCTCCTCTCTGACCTTTGACTCTGTTGTCTTTGCATTGTTTCCATTTGTATTGTTATTGTTATTGTTTTTGTAGCCCCTCAATCTGCTGGCCATTGTCATCCAAGATGGACTTGGAGAGACCTTCGCTGCCGCCTTCTGTTGGATCACTCTTAACCATGCTGTCCAGTTAAACATCACCAATGGAAACGACCAAAATTTGTTATTCGGATCGTGTTTATGTACATTCTTATGTAAAACTGAAAATTTGTGTTAATCACCTGTCAAAGTTCAAAACAAATTTTAAAATACTGTAAAGAAACACTCAAGAGCATTTGAAGCAAAGAATAATTGGGAAAAAAACATTGGAAAACATTTTCGAGAGAGCATTATGCAAAAAAGATGAAACACATTAAAAAATAATTTGGAAATTGAAATATTTTGTAAAATAATTGGAGAATATTGAAAATAATTTATATTTAAGGGAACTTAAAAAAATTTTAAATACATAAATAAAGGGTTTTTATTATAAAACTTTGAGTTCGATACAACAAAATTATAGAATTTTTTGTTCATATTTGTTATACTAATCTAGATACAAAATACAAACATATGAATGGTTTTTTAAATTTTTATTATAAGATGATTTCTTTTTAATTTGTATGTTTAGGGAACATCACTTGATGTCATTTTTTTTAGACTGATGCTGCTCCAATTGGAACCAACTCTCACCCAAAAGATTGGCAGGTTTTCCGTGAATTTCATTGTGGTCTCAAGGGCGTCGCATGTAAATCTATTTTATGGAGTTTACTTGCCCGAATGTCTAAAGTTATGTAAAAGGGAGAATTGCGTGTGGCCTGTAGCTAAATCGCCAAAAATGGAAATGGAAAACGAAAGAAGAAAATAGACAGAGGGCGAGTGAGAGTGAGAGTGAGAGTGAGAGGGAAAGATGGGGTACATATGGGAGCTGCGTGCCAATGAGATGAAAGTGTATTTGCGATTTTAATTTTTAACGAACCCGCCGCCAGCTGGCTTGAAAGTCAGTCTCGACCTGGGATCATCTTTGGAGCTGTTTAACATTTGCGCTGAAAAGGGCGTGACATTGTGGCCAAAGCGTGATGAAAAGACAAGGAAAAACGGCGGAAAAACAATACGCTTTTCATTACCCAATCCCAATCCACAGAAGCCCAGGTGTGCTTATTTGGGCGGAGGGTGTTCTCAAAATTTGTGCGTTGTGGAAAAACTAATTTTGATTTTAATTAAATATTTATGAGTGACGTCAAGCCCAAAACTCAAACTAATCCTGCCCAGTGCTGTCCATTAGCTGCGCCCAGAGAAAGAGATGGAAAGAGAGAGAGAGAGAGAGAAATCCACTAATAAAATAAGCAAATAGCTGGCAAATAACTTCTACTTATCACTCACAGCACATCAGTGAGAAAATTAAGAAATTATCCCTGGAGACGAAATTGCGTGTTTCGTGCTCAAAGTCGTTGCTGAGAAACCCCTTGACCAACTGCACTAACTACTGATAAATACTATATATACATACCTAAGTATACCCGTATGTGGTCTTACCTTGGCTCACAAAACAAAAAAAACATAGAAATGGGGTTGGAGTTTGCCTCGTTTATTCGATCAAAAGTTACGAGCTCATCTTAGATTGGACATTAAATGGACACTAAAATATTTTCCATCTGCACGCAGCATCCCCAGGCTCAAACCCGTAACTGTAGTTGATGCTGAACCTGAATCTAAACCCAAACCCAAGCCCAAGCCCAAACCTGAACCTGAACCTTTTGCGAGGAACAAGCGAAATAAATGTCATGAAACAACTCATTGACAGGCACATAAGGACACTGGTTTTATGGTCCACAGATATGACCAAAATATATGATTACCATGTGTCCAGCAGCATGCGAGCTCGTAAATAGGCATTTTCTGTGCTTTAGTCTCTTCTTTCTGGACACAACAAGCAACCACCCATCACCCATCACCCACCTACCCCTAACCCTCATTCCCCATCCCTTACCGCCTTTCCTGTCGAAGCTTGTCCTGGCCATTTGGTGACTACTTTTTCTTGATTTTTGTTGCCCTTCACTTGGTTATTTAACAAGTGATCCAGGTGGGACACATGCCCGGATCTCTGTCCCTGTCCGTGTTCATGTCCCCGTCCGGTTGTACTGTCACAGCCTCGCACAGAGTCGTAAAAATCAAAATAAAATGAAACTTATGCGTGATGTTTGCGTTTTCTCATTGGGTTTTGTACACCCATTTTATTTGATGCCCACTCTGCGGTTAGAGTTGAAGTCTTTGAGGAAGGGTGCCTTTTTTGCATTACAAATTACAGTTCAATTGATATACAAATTTCGACATGGACATGACTGTATAACTAATCAATTTTGAAGTTTTAGAGTGACCGTAGTAAATTCCTCTCTCTCTAATTTGTCCAAAGCTGCAACTTTGTTTTCGGGTTCGCAAAGATCATAGGCAATAAAATATATGTACTATTATTGCATGATCAAATTATCTGTGCCACGTTGTGTAAAAATTTCAGCCTCCTATGTCTTATGGTTTATACTGTGCAATGATCAGTGAGTCAGTAAACTTAGTATTTTAGGATGCCTAAGGTACAAACAGATTTTTAATTTAAAGTGCATATTGTCAGTTTTTTGTCAAGTAAGTAAGCATCTGAAGGATTAGAATTATAAAATTTTGCAGATTGTAAATATATAACCTTTTAACATAAAGGTATTCAGTTGGTACATTAACGATAAACTTCGTTGGGGGATTTTATTGGAGAAAACGAGTTTATGAAATGGACAATCGCAACGATTCTATCGCGTGTTGCAGATCTACAAAGAATGACTTTGAATTTCCCCTCTCCATACCCCTCTAGCTCTCTCACACACTGTGAATGATGCTGCACAGCTGAGGAAATGGGAATGAGAATGGGCATCAGTTTGGTATTTGGTATTTGGAATAAATTTGCTATTTATGCAGTCTGAGTGTATGCTGATTTCATCTCATCTCATTCAGCGTTACGTGAGCTGATTACGTTAGTCACGCGCGATTGCCGGAGTTGTGCTAGGGAACTCTTCGTGACCAAATACATGCACACACACACACACATACGCACACCGGGTCATTTTGGCCATGTTCAGTTGCTTAGCGCCAAATGAAATTGTGCCAACTGGCGACTTGATGAGAATTTCATTCGGTGCGGATTTTTATGACTTTGCGAGGCTGAGAAGCACTCACAGGACTCACAGGACTCCCAGAAGTTCCACTAAATGATTTTGCATTATTTGTTCGCTCTCACTCCCCCTCTTTCGTACACTTTCTGTATCTCTCTTTCTCTGTCTTTATTTCGTTCTCTATTTTGGCATCCATAAAAAGTCAATGCATGCGAAATGTTTTCGTGACACGCTCAAACTAGTTCAACCAATGTCCTGGCCAGTATCCTTAGAGTCCTGAATGTCCTGCGAATGGAGTTAGGTTAGTTCAGTCCGTTTTATTTGTTTATTCATTGAATGGGGCGAATCGTAAAAATTATGTTGATGACTCATCAGTAAATGGCATTTATTTTATTGTCACCTATGTTGTGAATTGTGGTTCCCCCCACATATCTTCAATTATGACCAAGTTCTCCTTCTCCCCTCTAAGAGTATATGCTTTCAGAATACTTATGAATGAATGAACTTTGATGCACGGACTATGAATGAGTTTTCTTATTTGTATTATTAATGATGATCCTTCGCTGAGAATGTCACATTTGCTTTGCTACTCATTGCACTCATCGTATGAATGATGATTCATTAGAACACTCACAGAGCTACTCATTGGGTAATAGGTGTACTTTTAATATACTATTATCTAGTCAGTTACATAGCTCAACAAATTATCCTGTCATAAACTACAATTCGTTGCCAGATAAATGCTGCACGATGACACAGTTATTAAGCAAAGCCTACAGCGCACAATGGCCTTTAAATTTAAAATTCTGTATATATATTTTCAATATATTTATGAAATTTTTTTAGATGTTTATATCAGGGAATCAAACCGAAACAAATATCGGTTCCGGTTCCGGTTACGGTACGTACCGAAACAACTATTTCGGTAAACGGTTCTATTTCGGTTTTTTCCTTTCGGTTCCGGTATCAGTACCGGTACGTACCGGTACAGCAATTAACTTAAAACAAAAAATAATTAAATGGTAAAAAAGAAAAATATATAAACGGATTTGTACATACATACGAATTATATGTTCGTATTTTATCGAGACAAACCTATCTTAAATTTAAAGTTATTTTTTAATAAAAAACAGTATTGTTAAAATAAATATATATGGAAAACAACTACAAAAAATTTAAAAAAGTGTACCGAAAGCGTACCGGTACAAACGTTTCGGTTTTCGGTTCTTACAAAAATATTTATTTCGGTTCCGGTTCCGGTTCCGGTACTCAAATTGAAACGGTTAATTTCGGTTAACGGTTCCGGTACCGGTTCCGGTATTATTCCCTGGTTTATATATTTAAATATGACAAATTAATTTCAATATAAGGCTCAACACAAAACCAATTTTAACTTTTACTGAAAAAAAAATTGTTTTTTTCACACAATTTGTGTCACTAAGTGTGCTTTGCCTTTGCGTTTAAATAACTGAAAAAAAAATTCATTATTATAAAATAATATAAAGAAAATAAAATATTAGCTTAGTTTAAAGACAAATCTTTATATAGCTTTTCACTTAAAAACGAAATCATATTTATAATATATAGTGAAAAATAAAAAATTTAAGTCGTATTGTTAAAAAATTTGTGCACACAAATGTTGTATCAATACCATTGTCGTAGTCCCAGTAGCATTTTGGGGCACAACCGCATTTGAGATTTGATTGGATTAGAACAAGCTTTTGGCGGCGCACGAATTGTTGATGTGTCCACTGTGGTTGATTGGAATTGGAGTCGCCTTCCCCTCCTCCAACCGCTAGATTTTAGGAGGAACAGTCACTAGCCACACAGTCACCAGTTCCTAGTTCACAGTTCCCAGTCCGTAGTCCCCAGTCTCCACATGGGGGATTACGCAGTGTTGACATGCCGCGGTGTCACTGTCTGCTCTTCCAATTGGAACAACAACAGCAGCAACAACAACAACTGTGTGGCATTCATATTTTTGGCTATCGATTGACCTGGCTGGGAGTTCTTCTCAATCCCCTACCATCCTCCCAATCACTCGTTTCCTGGTCTGTTTGCTCAACCTTTGGGGCAATTAGAAGCATCCACTGTTTTGAAATTCCCAATTTTCTGTGATTGCCTGGTAGGAGAACAGGAGAGCAGGAGAACGAGCAGGTACAGTAGATTCTGGTGTGTTCATTTCTGGTTTTGTTGAATTGTTTCTGGTCGAAGTGATTATGTTTGCAGCTTGATTGGAACTGACTGCAGAGTGGACATCAAGTGAGTTTTATCCTAGAGCAGACAACTTGCTTCACTCTCGGAAAATATCGCATTGAATTCCACTGCAAGAGTTAAGAAAGATATTTAGGATTTAATACACTTTCAATTGAAATTAGGAATTGGAAGTCAGGGCTGAGTTTTTGTCAAGTTGGTTTAAAAATTAAAAGCCCAGATCTAGAGAACATTTTTTTTTTACATAATTAAGTGAAGTGGTATGCGGAATTAAAAAAGAGGCCGTCTCAGAAACAAATTTTAAGTGTTGTTTTATAATAATTATGATATAAGGAGTTAATTAAAAATAAAAACTTGCAATTAAAATTTTGAATTCTCAAAATTTCAAAGGGGGGACCCTTAGCATCAAAATCGAATTTTAGCAAAAAATAATTTTTTTTAAGAAATTGATAAAATTTAAATGCAGAATGAATTAAGAGGCCAAACCATGATCAAAATGACATTCCGCTTGAAAATCGGTTAAGTTTTGACAAAGTTATGACAGTTTGAATTTGGTCAGACTTTGGATCTAGCACTTTACAAGTCAAAATTTTCCTTAAATTTCCCATGATTTTTGACAAGAAAATGAAATGTCTCAGAAACAAGTTTTAAGTGTTGTTTTATACTAATTTTGATATAAGAAGTTGATTAAAAGTGAAAACTTGCGATTTAAAATTTTGAATTTTCAAAATTTCAAAGGGGGGACCCTTAGCATCAAAATCGAGTTTTAGCAAAAAATAATTTTTTTTAAGAAATTGATAAAATTTAAATGCAGAATGAATAAAGAGGCCAAACCAAGATCAAAATGACATTCCGCTTGAAAATCGGTTCAGTTTTGACAAAGTTATGACAGTTTGAAGTTGGTCAGACATTGAATCTAGCAACTTTACAAGTCAAAATTTTTGTGCGAATTCCCATGATTTTTGACAAGAAAATTAAATGTCTCAGAAACAAGTTTTATGTGTTGTTTTATACTAATTATGATATAAGGAGTTGATTAAAAGTGAAAACTTGAGATTTAAAATTTTGAATTTTCAAAATTTCAAAGGGGGGACCCTTAGCATCAAAATCGATTTTTAGCAAAAAACAATTTTTTTTAAGAAAATAATAAAATTTATATGCAAAATAAATTTAGAGGCCAAACTATGAACAAAATGACATTTCGCTTGAAAATTGGTTCAGTTTTGACAAAGTTATGACAGTTTGAATTTGGTCAGACTTTGGATCTAGCACTTTACAAGTCAAAATTTTCATTAAATTTCCCATGATTTTTGACAAGAAAATGAAATGTCTCAGAAACAAGTTTTAAATGTTGTTTTATACTAATTTTGATATAAGAAGTTGATTAAAAGTGAAAACTTGCGATTTAAAATTTTGAATTTTCAAAATTTCAAAGGGGGGACCCTTAGCATCAAAATCCAGTTTTAGCAAAAAATAATTTTTTTTAAGAAATGGATAAAATTTAAATGCAGAATGAGTAAAGAGGCCAAACCAAGATCAAAATGATCTTCCGCTTGAAAATCGGTTCAGTTTTGACAAAGTTATGACAGTTTGAAGTTGGTCAGACATTGAATCTAGCAACTTTACAAGTCAAAATTTTTGTGCAAATTCCCTTGATTTTTGACAAGAAAATTAAATGTCTCAGAAACAAGTTTTATGTGTTGTTTTATACTAATTATAATATAAGGATGTGATTAAAAATAAAAACTTGCAATTTAAAATTTTGAATTTTTAAAATTTCAAAGGGGGACGACCCTTAGCATCAAAATCAAATTTCAGCAAAAAAAAAAAAATAAATAAAATAAATAAAATTTATATGCAGAATGAATTAAAATGCCAAACCATAAACAAAATGACATTACGCTTGGAAATCGGTTCAGTTTTGAAGTTAGTCAGACATTGGATCTAGAACTTTACAAGTCAACATTTTTGATCAAATTCCCATGATTTTTGACAAGAAAATGAAAGGGAGAACATTTTTTGATTGAAACTCACATAAATTGCTGACATCCACGCGAACCTGAAAGTTGTGCAGCTCATAGAGATTCAGTTTATCTAAGCCTATGACGGATGCGATTTGTTGCGACTCCTCCTCTTCCTTATTGGGGTTTTCATTAAGCTCAGCAGCAGCTGGAAGATTCATGCATTCCTCCTGTATTGATTTGGGTTCCATTTTTAAGTGCTGACGTAAGCTGGCAATCTTTTTATATCGTTTACGTATATATTGTTGCCAGTCGATCTTCTTGAAATTGAATTTCGACTTGGTTGCAGGTTGGACTAGAGTTGTCTGGACAGGAATGGAGCTTATGTATTGCACTCGCTTCTCACGTTGCGGTTCGGTAAGGGATTTCTCATCGATTTGGTTAATCTCTCGCTCCAGCTGATTGGCCTTCTGCTTGTCATTGGATTCGATTGCCATATCGCGTTCCATGATGAGACACACCTTCCGATAGGCGGCACTCACCAACTTCTGTCCGGCTTGTCGTTTAGTCTGCACTATCAGCTCGACATCTCCTTCAGTAAAGGCATAATTCGTTGCCTTCTCGATGTCCTTTGTCTTTTCGTAAATTCTCCTTAGACTGGGCAGAGGCTGAGCATCCCTGTGACAGGCATCCAGGAAGAAGGAGAACTCGCTGCTTGTCACCGGTTGATTGGAGACGACATTCATCAGGAAACTGCGTTGATGGCCACCATGTTTTAGCTGAAGCACTCGCTTAGTTCGATGAGATCCCATCTGATACTCCTGCTCAATGGAGTCCAGGGCAACAATTTCCGAAAGGCGATAGATTGAAGGCTGTTCATTGAGAGCTGCTCCAATACTGACGCGAACAAAGCAACCAATCACAGTCTGATCGAATATGGGTTTATCTAGGAAGTCCTCCAGCTGATTGCGAGTCAGAATTGCCTTTCCGAGGTCCATTAGAGATTCCACAAGCACAACTGGTTCTTCCATATAGTCATCATCATCCGAGCTGCCACTGGAATCATCTGAATAAATATCTTCAGCTTTGAGTTTCAATTTCTTGAATGTCGAATCTTTCTTACTTGCACTCATATTCTGATCTTGATCCTGCTGCAGCTGCTGTTCATTTTCCTCATCGTCCTCGTCAGCTGTTATATGTGGCATAATCTCCACTTTATTTCTGCTCCTTTTCTTTTTACGTTGCGCCAGAAGACGATCAAATGCACTGCGTTTCTTGTTTGTCTTCAGTTGTAGTCTCCGATTGCTGGAACGCTCCTTAGCTGCCACCAAAACTTCCGATTCCGACTCCAATTTGTTTTTTCCCAGAAGCATATTCCTGATACCCCACTTGACCATCTGTTCCTCCCGCTTTAAACTGCGTTCATACAATTCCCGCTCCCGCTCCAATTCACTGAGACCCTCAAGTCTGATCCGATCCGCGGCATCTCCTATCAGATTCTCATCGTATCCATCGGTGTATTTACCCACTGTCCCTCCTTGCGACAGTTCACCATTTTCCAAATTATCTGTCAAACTCAGCAAACGCTTTCGACTATTCACAGTCACAGCCAACATTGTCACCTGCAAATAAAATATTTCAATTAATTGAGTTAAACAAGGTGTATATTACGTATATTTTTGCATTGTAAACCACTTTATTTAGATAATTGAAAACAAATTTTCGCAATTCAGTTTGATTATTATTTATTTTTTTTTCCCAAATATTTGTATTTAATTTTTTTGAGTGCACAGCAAAATATTTTTGAAATATTTGAAAATTTTTACCAAAACTTTTAGTGGAAAAATTTTGCAGAAAAAATATTTTGCAAATATATAATAATATTTTTCATTTTTATTTTTCAGTGTTCAACTTACACTCAAGTTATTAAAAATTCTTCAAGACAATTTTCCGTATAGGCAAACTCACGCCACAAAAATGGAATATTATATTTTCCTGTTAACCACTTCGAATTGTTTGTGCTACAATGGCTGTTAGCAGAATGAAATCGCCGGTCCCCATCATAGATTTTACAGTATTTTAACATTTTTCCAATAGTTTTTTTCACAACGCCAACTGTGTTTAAACTTGTTTGGATATCGCTGTCAATTTGAAATTTTCAAATTTACTATAGGGTTATGTCGCTTATATTTGACTATGTTTCAGAGTTGTGCCTAATTAACTACATAGTATGTATATTATAATTCCTGAGTCTTTTGTACTTCTTAAGATACTCAAACTATCAGAAAATCATATAAATAAAATCTTTATTTAAAATCTATGATATTTTGGATGAATTGTTTAATTTTTATGTTTAGAATAAAAAATACCATAGATTAGAAAAGTCTTTATTCCTTCTAGTATCTGTTGGATACTTTTTAATTTTCAGCTATTGAGCTCAGAATGCGATAAGTATCTGATTGCGAATCCGCAAAATGATCATTGGATATGAAACAGAAGCTGGTCAAATGACAGACTGGAATGAGTGGACAGAATGGACATATAGTAGGTTGCACGATTGGGTGGTAGCCACAATTTCAGGTTTGCCTCAGCCGTGAACACGTTCAACATGAACGGCGATTAGTTGCATTTGTTTACGAGTATGGATTTCGGATTTGTCTCCGGCTGTGACTCGTGTGTCCAGAGCCTGTCCAGTCCAGTCCTATCCTGTGGCCATCCCGGGCCAGCATGCGCGGCGTAATGGCCGCCGCCAGCCGTAACTTATTGCAACGTGGCGTGCCAGCGTCCGGAATGTGCACCAAATGGGGGAGGATTGGTCAGCAAGGCAAAGCAGACAAAACCATTTGGAAAGACTGGTGTCAGGTGGGTCATCCAAGAGGAGGTGGGGGAAACAGGCTGAAGTCTGAATGTTTGTTGTCGTCGATATGGATGTGATTTCGTTTTCTTGCAGCTCAGCCTTTCGACTTTATCCACATTGTAAAGTAGACATTATGTTGATGTGAATCTGGACAACACTACTCCTCAATCTTCTCCTTCCTCCCTGGTGCTGGATAAATCTGCTCATATCGCGCCTGGGACATCAGCAGCCCCAGCACTGTGATAATATCCCTGAAATTATTTTCAGTTACCCGTGCACACATTGTCCATTGGCAACGGCCTTTGTTTTATTGTTATTGTTGTCCTGATGTCCTTAAGGCTTCGTGACTTTGTCGCCGTCTCACTCTTACTCTCTCTCTCTCTCTCTCCCTCTCAGTCAGCGTGCCACATTAGTGGAAGATGGACATTCTGATGTCCGTTGTCCCGCTTTTGGGTTATTTTATGTTATATCTCAGACTTTTTCCAAAAAGCTCTGTACTTGCAATTATACAAAGAGATGAGTACACAGGACATCCATGTGGACATGTGTGTGTGTGTGTGTCTTTTCTGATATTCGCATATTGGCGCTGCAACCTAATGGCTTCACTAACGATTGTAACCGTTGTCCTTAATGGCATCCTTTCGGGCATCACGCGCATCCCCTTTACACGATTTGTTGTCTCCCTTGTTCCTGGTCCATTAGTTTTGTACTGAACCTAATAACTGTGATGGAATTACAAGATACTAAACTGCATGTTGCTCTCAACTATTTCTGTATTTATTAATTTGCAGAATTTAAGAAATCTAAACACTTTATAATAACTTGAATTTAAAAAATCAATTATTCCACTTAATTTCTATAAACTAATCAAAAAAATAATTATTGTGATAATTTTTTATTAATATCTATTGAGGTTGAAAGTAGTTACTTTAATATATATATTTTTATTTAAAGCTTGGGTTCCGCTTAGAATCCCTCAGAAATAATGGAAAAATAACTTTTCTCTTACCTTTTTAAAACCTGCTCTCTTCTAATAAGGCTTAAGAGTTGCCGCACCTTCAAAATTGTCAACAATGGAACAAACATTGTGTTACTTGCGGTCAACTAAAAATCGTACAAATTTATTGTTAATAGAAAAAAGGACTCAACGGATGCAGCACGCACAAACACCAAACTACTGACCAATGAAGAGCCGCAAAAGGGATTGGGAACAGGGAGGAAGACAACTCTGAACCGCGATGCCTATCTTGGCGGGTTGACCAAACGCATCCGGCGGCTGTTTGCCCAGCCCTGGTTGGTGGTCACCGTCCCCTGGTCACTGGCGACTCGTAAACATCTCGAATGATACGTTCTTTTTTTTTGGCGATATCGAAAAATAATCTCACAGCGGAAATGGCATATTTAAAAGGCGAAGGGATTGCAACTATTTAACTTATAAAAAAAGAAGACGACGCTCTTTTTCCACTTCATACTACTGCAACAACAGGCAATCCTTGGCCAAAACCCGCTCCCCCGGGAACATTAGATGGCCAACACTTTGGGGGATTTTTAGTGTTTATTGCCGTAGATTAGTTTGTTTATTGTAATCCTCGTTATAAATTAAGCGAAAACTTGCGCCAATACCAAACTCATTTCGCAGCAGGAAAGCAGGGTTAAAGGGTTTCCAACTCGCTGCAGAGTTGCCACCACCTTCCTCACCTCTGTCTCCTTGGCCAGCCCTATAAACTCTTATTAATTCGCCGCATATTTCCCCAAAGGCATCGAATGAACTTACCCAGATAATTGCTGCAAATAGTTTACGACCGCACTCGATAATGCGATAGTCCAAAGGAATATTATTATGAGAAAATATTCTTTTCTTTGTAAGGAAAAGGCATTTCTTAATTTTCAATTTACTTTAAAAAGTTATTTAAGCAAATGCAGTTTACTAATTTGAGGTGGTAAATTTATTAAGAATTATTATTTCGTCAGTTGAATAAATAAGCTGATTTTTAATAAATTATATTATGAAAATATTTTCCAATATTGCACATTTCTTTTGCTATACACTTTTTTATCAAAAATTCTTTCAATATGAGTCAACAATATTCCTTTTTATAATATTAGAATTCTTACTTATTTATTTAAATTGAAGTCAGCTCTGCAGCTGGCACACATTGCATTTTATTCATATTGTCCATATGTGAGCCAAAAGTTTTATGCAAATTTATTTAGCAGAAAGTTTTCATTATGACATCTCGTATTGGTTGTATGTTGCATAAGTGGAAATCACTAAATAAGAAAACGCCAAAATATGAGTATCTATTTTGTAATATCAAAATATGACAGCAGCTGTTCTCTGACACCCGTTTCTGGTTCTCGATTTGCCGATTCGCTACGCTGAAAACCGCTAGAATATTTATATTGCATACCGCAAGGCGCACGGATTTTCAATAAGTGTGTGCACAGAAAAATCTAATAAGCCAGGTGAGGTGGGGAAGGAGTAGGAAGATATGGAATGTTAGCATAACCAATTCCGTTGATGTTTGCATACAATTTTGGGCACAACACTGAAATGACAAAACCCCATTAAGAATTACAGCTGTCTGTCCTTGTAACGACTGTAGTCCCCCCCTTTTGTATATTATTTCAAAGCTTTTTAATACTTCACAAGGTTAGTTAAAGGGGTATATTGTGTTGAAAACTGGGAAAGGTAAGGACTTAATTAGTTAGCTTAAAATAAAACATATTTTTAAACTTTATAGTCACATTGTTGTAGGATATATTGGAAGGAAGAGAAAGAACATAGTTATCTGTATTAAAAGTATAGATATATTTATACAGTTTTAAAATAGAATATTATTCTTAAATATTTTATATTCTTATAATCATTAGTCTTATTATGATTTGGCCTTAAATTAAATATTTCGATTCCAAATTTATATGTATTTTTATAATTTTTAAGTGTAGATATTTTCTGCCTAGACGGAATCATTAAGTTTATCACTCCGCGATACTGTAAAATGTTTTAGTTGTGTTTGTTGCTACTTTTGTCGAGCTTCATAGAGTTGCGCGTCTAATTGCATTTTAAAATTGCGACACCATAAAATGTGCTTACAGTATAAATAATTATAACGGCATTTGTCGCAACAAACAGCAGAGTCGAACTCGAACTCGAACTCCCCGGAGTCAGAATACTCCGTTGTACTCGTACTATCCGTAACTAGACCTGCAGTCGTAGCCGTAGTGAGTGTCGCAATGATTTTCGGGTGTCACGAGGAAAAGAGAGGCAAATACTGCGACAACGTGTATGAGTGAAAGAGAAGGAACATGCAGCAGTCAGTTGGCTTTCAGTTTGTTGTCGCATCTCTTGGATATTGCATGAGCTTTGTTACCAAACAGCCAGTATACCCTTCACCTCCCTCCATTCCCCTCTTCTGGCTGCCTTTTGTACTGAAACCGAATCCGATCCGCGAGGCAGTCACATTTTGTTCCATGCAACGCCGTGCGATTAACGTGAGCTGCATATTTTCAGCTAATTTTCTAATTAAAATGCTATTTATGCATTTTTCAGTTCAGGCCGAATTAAACATTCAGCTCTAAGAACTGAAGATGAGGACGACGTGAATATGGCTTACAATTAAAGTAGATGCAGGCAAATAAAAGCTGATTATCTCCTACTTCAAGTCATTTGAAACATATCAAACCTTTTCCATTTTCACCCAATAACTCAAAATTAAGATCAGTAAATTCCACAGAGCGTATACTTCATATTTTCAGTAAAATAAAATTATAAATCTAATTAAATTATAATATAATTTATTAATTGTTACATATATCATTTTTATTTTATTCATTTGTCAAGATTAATTTTTAATCTCACTGTAATCATACGTATTTATTTTCAGTGGGATGTACAGTTAGGTGGTTTAAAAATCAAGTTATTTTGATACATTCGCATTTATATATAAATATTCACTCAGGTTCTCAATGGGTTTCTGCGAGAATTTCTTGTGTCCCTTGGTATCTGAATTAATCTCCGGTTAGCTTTTATTTGTGGCCGTTGATTTAATTTAATCACAAATTCTTGATACTTTTTTCGAATCTTTTTAAAGCGGTTTGTTATAGTGCCTACAACTATGAATATACTTAAACTCAGAAATATTAACAAAATATTTAAGCCGATTCGTTTTGAAGAATCATTCTCGAGGAATGAATTCAGAAGTTTTCCACTCTTGGCTTCCACATTTGTCCATATAAAAGCAATGAACACTTCAACCAAAAGTTGTGTCAAGAATAATTCCAAGATGAGCTTACAGATTTCAGGTAAGTGCTTCCAATGTGCGGGTATAAGTTCCGTGTCGTATACCAGGTACAGTAGCGACACATAAACTATAATACTGGCTATCTTTGGAGCCTCTGGACATATATCTTCCTTCTGTATGAAAATAGTTGGGCCGAAAATGAAATGCGTTAGAAAAGTCAAAAGAATGGTAAAATAGCTTGCCATTGTCAGTTGCTAAAGATACAAACTTTTAATTACATTGGGCTTAGAAGAAGTATTAAATGAACTTACTTAAAATTATAAAATATAAAACAATAAATTTAATAAAAAATATTTTTGGTTAAAATTAATGAAGTAGTTTGTAAATTGGGGAATTTAGATGAAAATAAATTTTCAATCGGTGGAAGTGAAATTAAAAGGCAAATCGATCGTGTGTAAATTTATATGATTATAAATTCCTCTATAGGAACTTGCATATAGTTTAACTATCAAACTTTTTAAGAATTTATTCTTCTTTCCCTTTCGAAATTTTACTGTAATTTTTCGAATATCCTATTATCTTTTATTGACTAGTTAAACAAAATATTCTCAAATGTCAGCTGTATATAATCAAAAAGAAATCTATCCAATTTGTCGCACTTAAACATGTACTTTATCCGTGGAATATTTTCCTGAAGAAATAAAAACCCTTACTTATTATATTTATCTTGAACTTTTTATTCCTTTTAGTTTTCTCCGTGCTTACCTATTTATGAGCCATCATTTTAGTTAGTTCAACTTGGATACGCCCCAAGAGGTTGACGCTGTCTGTAGTTTTTCTTCTGCATCTTTTTACTTTTGCAGTTGTTGTCGCTGCCAAGTGACAAGGATAACGTTACGTCAAGGACAACGGAAAACGGACGGCAGCAATCCACTTCCAGTTGATGTCGCATAAATTTGTGGCATGCAACAGAGCAGTCAACGTAATGCAGGCTGAAGCAATGGCTTATGTCCTGTCTGGGCATCCTTGCGTCTTTGTTCCCTATTCCCTGTTCCCATGACAAGTCCAAGTTCTTCGGTTGCGCACGCTCCAAATTTATTTACATTCTTATTTATTTTGCCACTTTGCAATGATTTGAAGTTTTTACAGTCACCAGTCAACGGCATTCTTCTGGGGGAAACTGAATGTGGCAATGACCATGGATGTTGCTGTTGCCATGCTGCGATTGGTTCCCTTGGATCCTTCAGGGCGACATCGATGTGGCAGGACACTGTAAATGAGATGCTGACTTTGTTCAATATTTGATTTCATTATAAATTTGATTTATGAGAATTAAATTTTTATAGGAATTGGTTTGGTTTTTGTAAACTTGCTTTTAAAATTGAAAAAATGTGAGAAAATATCACAGGTTTTTATTTAATAATAGGAAACGACAGTGTTATAAATATGTCTATATATTTATATAAATATTTCTGTCAATTCTCTAGGACACTGTACTTTAGCTTAATATTTATTTAGTCTAATTTGATTTTTTAAGTATTTTTAATTTATTTCATGACTTGTTTAACTATTATATTATTTAGAAAAGTCAATTTTTTTTAAATTAAAAAATTATAATAGAATAATTTAAATTTTATTTAATTGTATCTAATTTTACGTTCAATATTAGTCAAAATATTATGCATTTGACAATTACTTTTAATTATTTTTTCCAAATAGGACTCTAAAATTTATCTTGCTTTTAAAAAAAGAAGCAAATCGTAAATGATTTCCAACATTTTAATGTTGCACATTTGAACAAGTTGTTGCCAATTGTATTCGATGCTATCTGTGGAAAAACTGTCATATTCAATAAACTAGAAAGCACGATCCTTGGGCAACCTGCACACATGTTTATGGAATCACTTCCAGTTTTCACTCCCACTCTTCTTCTTTTCCCCCCCTTTCATATCCCTTAGTGGCTCCAGCTTTCTTTTAATGGTAGATTACATGCGAGTGAATCTCGCATTTTAACGACTTTCAGAGCGAGCGACGTGTGTCCTTTTGGCGGCAACAGATTTTTCTAATGTCTCCATTCGAATCCTTTGGCCAGGCAATTAAATGTGCGCCATCCACTCGAAAGGGAGGGGGAAGGATAATTGTTTTTAGCGTGCGTAAATGGAAATGAAATGAAACGAAGAGGAAGCTTCATAAATTTAGCGGCTAACACGATCTGAAATGAATTATGTCTTATGATTATTAGACAAAAAGGACATGTAGTAGGATGTACTCATAAAGTGAGAGAGAGAGAGAGAGAGAGAGGCGCATCAAGGATGCTGAGACGCAATTATTAACATTTGTGTATGTCGGGGTAACAATTAAAACCAAAGACAGTGCCAACATATCAGTCGAGGTCGACATTGTGCGACCTGACACACATAGCACCTTAAGTGGGGGGTGTGTGTGAAGGGTGGCTGGGAGGGGGAGGAGTGCAGTGGGGAGGGGGTAGTGTGAAGAACACATGTGCAATTGCCGCTTGCCTTAATGGGCCATAAATAACCAGGACAACAATGAGGCGGCTGCAACGCGTTCGTTTCATTTCTTTACTTTTGCTTTTTTCTTTTTTTTTTTCTTTTTGTCCACAGGACATATAAAATTATTGCACGTCGACGTGCAGCCAATCGGTGTGCGTGTGCACCACACACATGGGAGCGAGAGGGAGAGAGAGAGAGAGAAAGAGATAGAGAGTATGCATGTGTGTGTGTGTGTGTGACTGCATGTCCTTCGTCATTCATCAATGTGGCATGCGCTGTGGCTTAAGGGTGGCATCGTCCTTGCACGCCAACAACAGCATCAGGACTACCCACAATAGTTTGGCCAGACATGAAAATTGTGAAAATTTGTGGATATTGTGCAAATGTTGAAATGCGACGCCTTTTGATTTATTGTCAAATTGAAAATCACATAAAATGCTGCCAATAAAATGTTGAATGCTGTCCGTCTCCGTGTCGAGTCCTGCTCACGGAAAGGATAATGCGCTCTGCGTTTTGTTTGTTTTTAATTGAAAATAAATCTTGTCAATTTGCAACGCAACCAGACACATCCCGATCCCTGATCCCTGCTCCTCCTTCTCTGCATCCTCTTTCAGTTTATTTGCTTTTTTCACTGTTATTTTTTTGTTTGACCAAATTGTAAATTACTTCCGCGACCTTTTGTTGAGTGTCCTTTTTTTTGGAAAGCCGGCAAAAGGTGTTGGGTTCATTTTTTGTTGTTGCCAATTTTGTTGCACTTTTCAGCATTATGCGAAGCTTTTTTTTATGACAGGAGACGCTGAAAAAACCAGTTTGGAGTTACTTTTGGCCATGATCAAACGGCGACGAACATCCGCCAGCTTTTGGTCGAGTCCTTTTTGCCATTTGCCTTTTACAATAACCAAACAAAATCTACATATAAATAAACATTAAAATATTTCTGCGAGCAGCCAAACAACAAAAAAAAGGATAAAGTAGACAATGTGTACAATAAAATATGATGTTGACTAAAAAGGTAGATAAAATCGAGCAAAAGTTTTATCCTTAATATCAAATTGCGATACCAGACAAATAAAATAAATCTAAAGGAGAGCTTCAGACTTGCGGAAGTTCAGAGCTGAAGAAATAAAAATATATTATTTATGAAATTTTAAAAATATATTTTTCTTTTATTTTACATAAAGTGCATTTATTCTTCGTTGTGGCAAATAAAATTCATTCCATTCTTAGTTTATTATAACTGTGTTCTCCTTTTAGCATTTTTTCATTCAATAAAGCAACGGAAACTTGAAAAAAATAATGTGCTTTTCTTTCCGTGCGTCTTCACACGGTGTTTTCATAAGAAGTTATAATGTCTATTGTAGTGCTTTGTGTTAATTCTTAAGAATGATAAATATAACTTTATTGTTAAGAAATAACTGATTTTTATCTTAAAATTTGTAGGTATAAAATAAATATGTATTATGAAAATTATAATAGGTGCATCATAGTATTTTTTTTTTTTAATATTAATCATAGTTGAGAAATATGCAAAGCAGTACTTAATTTTCTTATATTATGAACCTGTGTATTTTAAAACTATTTTTTTTGTTAATGTTTGTATTTGAAATATTTGTATTATTAATGACAATGTCAGTGCTAATATAAATATTAATTTTTAATGCTAATAATAGAGCTTTGATACTTTCAACACTAATTCTAAAATAGAAAGCTAATAGAAGTACTATTTCTATTGCCAATATCAATGGGTCTACTTATTCTACTTTATACCAAAGATAAAACTCAGCTTAGAAAAATATGCACATTTCTCAATCGCAAAACTCTCATTAAATTGTCGTATTGATGTCTCCCACCTCGCTTCTATCTCCCATTTCTCTTACTCCTTCGCATATTTCTTCTCTATCTGTCTCTGTCAATTTATGTGCTACAAATCAAAGTTAAAAATCATTTAAACGGTTTCCAAAATTGTCACATTTGATTTGTTTGTCCTTGATAGGGGAGAAAAACTTTGAATTTCTACTCGTATCGCCTGCATTTCAAACCAGAAGAATTGCAAAGGGGAAGAGGAAATGTAGTTGAGTTGCAATGTCTTTGCCGGTCTGGCAAACTCGAGATCCTTGCGTATCCTTCTACAGTTTGCCATTTGGCGTCGCTTGCATTTTCCGAGTTGGCATTTTGTGGCGCAAAATGATTTCATGTGAAGCGGTGATTATTTTCACCTAAATGCCATTCCCCTAACCTCCGTTTGGTTTACCATCCCACTGCCGGAACAGTTGCAACTACAAGCAGCAGGATATTTATGGGCATTGAGCGTGTTCCGCCTCCTTGCGCACTTTTCACTGTTTTTCGTTACTTTTTGGTGTCTTTGGCCGCCTTTTCTGGTCGTTTCTTCGACTTCGATGGCTCCGTTTGTATTTATGTCTTCGTCTATAAATCCATGTCTTCAGAAGCACACACCCCTCTCACTCCCTCTCTCTCTCTCCCCCAGCTGTTGCCTTTGCCACTCACACTCGGCATCTTCCATGTCAAAGCGTAGATTTATAATTTTCAGGGCAACAAAAAAAAAAACGAAAAACGAAAGAAATAAAGAAAGTGGAGAAATGCAAGGAGTAGGAACGGGTGCAGCAATAGTTCTAGAGGAGGCAAGCATACAAGGAAGCCGCCTGCAGTTTTAGCCTGGCCAAAAATGGGGTTCGGCAGCGGTTCTGCCTGTCGAATTCCATGAATTATGATTTTTGATTGAAGTTGAGTTATTGCAATTCAATTTATTATAAATGTGGTTGCAAGTACGAGCCAACTTCCTCACTCCTCTACTCTCCTCTTCTCAACTACCACTTCTACTGACTCTGATTCTGATTTTACCCTCTGCCTGCACAGGACATTGAACTATGAGTTCCTGGCGTGGCCAAATTTCCGTGTATATATGTCTGTGTGTGTGTGTGTGTGTGTGTGTGAACCGTTTTCGACACTTTTGCTAAATTTATTGCCGATTATTTTTACATTTCTTTTTCAATTTGTGGGCCTCTCTCTCTCTCTCTCTGTCGCTTTGATATTACCTCTTCTTTTACCTTATTTCAAAGCAAACGAACTTTTTGGGTGCCACCGCAAATATTTTTTTTAACATTTTTGTTGATTTTTCATTGATTACTTTATGTTTCGTGTTGCCAGCTAAAAGGATATTCCACTTATTGGATGAGTACTGAAGTCCTTGAGTGTGATATGACACCATTGACAGACACAGAAATAATGTCACGACAGATTGCTTAGAAATCAACAAATATTATTAACCATTTTTTAAATTGAAAATTATAGCTTATACACTTGTAAATTATTAGATACTGAACTATATTATATTCTTCGACTCAAAACGAATGATCTAATAAAACATTTTATGTCCTATAATTTCTCTCAGTTTTATGGTTTATTTTTAATTCCTAAAAATATATTAATGTGAAAGTTTTTCATTCGACCCCTTATTTGTTTAAGTAAATTGAAATTCTAGACAGTCATTAAAAATAAATATGAAATATATGTATTAATTTTTTTTTAAAAATAAAGTATATTATAGAATTTACAATAATTACGGATTATTCATAAAACATCATTTAATCTCTAGCATAAAGAGTTTCAACTTATATTATCGAAAATGTCTAGCATTTATAATGCGACATCTGCAGTTAAAACTGAATCGGAGTCTGCATATGGATGCCGTCAGCTTTTGTCGGCTATTGGTGCTACATAAATCAGAAATGTTTCAGAATTATGGCCAAAAAGGACATTTTTCATATACGCAGCAGATAGACTGATAAAAGGGTGAGGGAGGGGGTAGAAAGGACTTTGCTTGCAATTAAGAGAAATATATTAGTCTCGCAGCTGATTTAATTATTTAACAATGAAGTCCAAGAGCAAATGTTTTATGCGACCAAAGCGACAAGGACAACGAACAGTGAGGGAGATAGAAGAGGGTTAGGGAGTGGCGGTAAACAAACCCATTGCCCTCAAACTTCCCCTCTCTCTTCTTTCCCCCAGCTAAGCGATTCAGACAACCGCATCACAGTCAGACAAAGGCATCAAGCGAATGGCCATTGAAGAGAAAAGGAGAAAGAGAAGGGTTTAGGGAGAGCGAAGGAGAGAGAAAGAGAGGTGGGGAGTGGGGAGGGTAGGGGAGAGAGGTTAACTGACTGTGGTGTGGGATCTGTAATTGCAGCAAACGCGCATAATTCATATCAAATGACCATTTTAAAATCCTTTTATTTCTGTTGCGTCGTCCTCGAGGGAGAAGAAAGGGATTTCCCACCGCCACCGGTACCCTGCACCCCCCTGCCCCTCACTGCTATCTCGCTCAGCTCGCAGCCCCAAAATATTTGAAATAATAATTCTTTGAGATAAATTACCCAAAAAACAGGTGTGTGTGCGCTGCTCTAAATTGCCCTGGTCCATGTCCTGTTCCCGTACCTCCTTCTGCTCCTGCTCCTGCTCCTCTGACTGCTCCTGGCTCTGCTTCTGGTTATGGTTCTAGCGCGAGACAATGACACAGAGCCACAACTACAACAACAACAACTATCAGTCTAAGCTTCCCTCTCTCTATTTCTAGTTCTATCTCTCTCTCTTCCCGCTTCCTCCTCTCGCTTATCCCTGCTTGCAATGGCAGTCGGTCAGCGCACGGTGTATGGGCTTAAGTGCTCGTCCTGTTCGTCCTTTTCGTCCCATTTCGTTCCATTTCGTCCTCGTTTCGTGCACTGCGTTTGGCATTTAGCATCAGGAAATTATGCTGACGCTGCCAACTGGCCAAAAGCTGGCTTGGAATGAGCCTGTGCCCATTTTGCCGGGGCAATCAGCGACGTCTGCAGATGTGCATGCATGTCCACATTCACATTCACAGTCACATCCATGTCCACATTCATGTCCTTCGTATCTGTCTCGCATCTGCGCAGCAGCGCCATCTACTGGCTGCTGCTGCTGTCCTCATTAAACACACACATACACACACACACACACACACTGATAGCCCGCTCTAATGAGTTCGCTTGGCCCCCACAAGGGGCATATGTTTGGCACTGTGGATCCTTTTGCTGGTTGCATCCTCGCTTGATTGCCAGCCCGCTGCTTCGTCTGCTGTGTCACACATCTGGGTGCAAATTATGGCACATTTCAAATACACAGCACCAGCTACACTGAGAGAAATAATACAATAATACAATTGTAATAAAAAATAAAAACACTTAATGTTTTATTCTGAGAGGTTTCATATCGATGTAAAAAAACATGTCAAATTTAACAAACATTTTTACCTTTAAAGTTGCTAAATCAAACGTCTGACCAACTTCAAACATTTATAACTTTGTCAAATTAAACCAAATTTCAGGCGAAATCATTTTGAGCATGGTTCGGCCTCTTTATTTATTATTAACTTAACCGATTTCTAAGCGGAATCAAATTTTGTTAATGGCTTGGCCTCTCCTTTTGTGTTTTTCGAAAATTTTTAAATTTTTTAAAGTATATTATAGAAAATAAACCTATATCGATATTTATTTCGGTTTGATTCCCTCTCTAAGAGAATTTCATATAATGCTAAGGAAGGAAGATATAGAAAAGGAGAGTAATATAGAATTCTATAGTTTTTTAGAGCAGGATAACAAAATCAAAAACAACTTGAATGGAGGTGTTTTAGATGCAGATGAAAAATTTAAAGAAATTTCTCTCAGTGGATGACTACATTGCAAATGTGCCAAGCTTCGCAGCGAGAAAGAGAGCGCGATAATCGCATAAAAGTTTACATTTATGATGCTCCAGCTAGAAGGAATGTTCTGATAGGTGCTGATTCTCCGTGCTTCACACACACACACACTAACATATAGAGAAATGTGTGTGTGTGTGTGTTTGTGTGTGGCAGTCACAAACACCTCGGCCGTAAAACATTCGGCTGACGGTAGCGTACAAAGACTGACGGGACAGACGGACAGACAGACGGACGGACAGACGGACAGCTGTTTGCGGATAGAGAAAAGGTCGGAAAAGGGGGAAAACGAAGGGGGTTTTGGCTCTAGGTCGTACTAGGCTCAAATGCAATGTGCAGCAGCAGCAGAGAGAGAGGGAGAGAGAGTGTGAGAGGGGTAGGGTGGGAAGAAAGAGAAGAATGAAAACAAAAAGGCGCGAAAATCCATTCGCACATAAAATGCGCCACAGTGTGCATTATTTTAATGTCACTGATAAATCATTTTTATGTCGGTGCTAAATCAAAAGATGGACGAGCAAATGCCCGTATTTCAAGCGTGGCAAAGGGGTACGAGAGAGAGAGAGAGATAGACAGAGGGAGAAAGAGTGAGAGAGAGAGAGAGGGTAAGGGTAGGGAATGGGGTGTAGAAGGTGTCACACATGCAGCTGGAACTGTAGTTGGAGTTGGAGTTGGAGTTGATGTTGTTGCTGGAGCGGCATAAGGTGTGCCGTTAGCGTTGCATTCGTCCATTAAAATGCGCTCCGGTGTCCAAAACACAAGCACCGAGTTGCCTCACGCTCTCTTGCCACCCAGCATCCCCAGTCATGCCACGTTTATTTATTATTAACACAAAAAAGACCCCGAGGACGAATTGCAGTCGTGTTGCGAGCAGCCTCCTTGGCCTAGGACCCTAACAACATAGCAGCTCCTTTCCGCTACCTCCTTTTTCACTGCTCCATCTCCATCTCCACTGCTCTATTCGCTCGTTTTGTGGAACGCGGCACAAGTGCGCTGAGTGGCTCATAATTCGTCGTCGTCGTCGTCTCTTCTCCACTGCAGAAATTCATCTGTTTGCGGTTCAAACACGTGCCGTGCCAGAAATAATGTGCGCCAGAATCAGCAACGACTAATGCACTATGGTCCGGATGACGATTTTTTAGGAATTAATTAATAACTCGAGAACGAATTAAGTTTTTTTGGTCTAGTTTTTTGCATTGGGCTTATAATATCAACACGCAAATGGTCATGAAAAGTGGGCATGGTCCCGCCTTTTTTTTTAATTCTGCGATATTTAAATTTTTTGTTTTTCAAGCTATCAACACCAAACTTACAGGATAGGCGTGTTACTATGTCCGTAACGTGCTGTCAAAATTTCATCCAAATCGGACAACTATATCATATACATATAATAGGAATAATCAGTCGAAAAGTCACTTATTGCATAAAAACTCTAATTTTTTCAAAATATCTGACCGAACTGAACGTATATATTTGATATTGGCTCCTCACATTCTGGCTAACCGATATACAGATCGGAATACTATAATTTATAATATAATATTGTTCATATTATAAAAATCGGTCGTGAACTGACTTTTTGTATGAAACAAGAAATTTTTATTTTTAGTCGATTGTAAAGATTTAACTTTTATTCAATAAGTTAACATAAGTTTTTGTAATTTTCGCCAATGCGCACAATAAAATAAGCTTAAAAATCATAATTTTCGTCAAATTGTCTCATGTGTTGTCGACAACTATGCATTTTTCAACGTGAGGTTAGCTGAAAGAAAGTGGAATTTTTAGAAATGCGCAAAAATGCGCAACTTGAGCTTAATAGTACCAATTCAGAATTGATTACTTTACAAAATGCATATAGTCGCATTGCTAGCATATGCTAGCAAAATTAGTTATCTCCTTCCAAAGATAAAATTTAATCGAAAAAATTTTTAACGAAGCAAGTTTGTTAATTTGAAAAATACAATACAATGCACGTTGATTTTCGACAAAGCAAATATATAAACATAAAGTACAAACCATAATGAATACAATCCATGATAAATTTTGTTAAATAAGCTATCCAATTAGTGTTGTAAGATAATTCAAATTAACCTTAAATATGAGAAAATCTGTTTCATGTGCTATCTGTTCAAAGCAACACTGTTTCACATCTGTTTACTAAACAGTGTTGGAAAATGTCAAAATTTTGGGTATGCAACATATGATGTGGAAGTATTTTGAATGCATCGCCATCAAAATATTGTTAATTTGAACCACTTTAAATAATGACTTTTTTCCAAATAAATCGGCATCCGGACCATAGTGTAATGGGGCTATAGGGCCACTCAAAATGGGAGCATTAGGGGTTAGGGTCATAGCTGCATCAGAAGCGGGCACAACTGCGCCAAAATGTGTGCTACCAAGTGCACATTGCGTATACGTAATATGGCATATAAAGAGTTGGTATGTAAGTAATTATTTTGAATTTTATTATATTTATCTTTTACTTTTACTACATCGAAAAATCCGAATTAATTATATATTATGTTTGTTGCAAATTTATTTCTATATATTGATAATGATTGACAAATTGGCGGGCTTTAACATTTCAAAATTGGAATTTTCTCTCGCTAAATGGTGATTTTTATTTTATATAAATTACCACGTCTATGAGGTGAGTTTACGTAACAAAATAGGAGTAAGTCGTATGGTTGCACAGAGAACAACGAATATTATCAAACTGGCCCGAACTTCATCCTTGGCACGCTCCTCAATTTGGTCCGATGCGATTTGCTTAAGGCGTATCATGGTAACTGTAAGAACAACTTGAATAATTTACGAATATGTTAAGAATAATAAATCCAAATGCTTACCTATTCAAATTAATTGAATGCGATTTCTTTTGTTTGGAAAATGAGCTTGAGACAATTACTCGATTCGATTTGATTTCCAAATAAACTAAATAACAATTTGTTAGAGTTCCGAGATGTGACAGATAGTTCAAGGGTATTCACATTTTACAGATAATCATATACAGCTTAAAAGCAAGCGATTAACTTCCACTTGACGGTAATTTAAATATGGGAAAAACCACAAGGAAGACCAGGACATCGACCTCATGGGCTGACAAGGGGAATATAAATCAAATAAACAAACCTCATTAACATATTATAATATTATCAGCAACGAAATTCTGACACGGTCCCGTCATCTTGGGGCTTCCCAGCGACAAACCTGTCACGAGGCATTAAATCCTGAAAGGAAACTCAGCCGCAAGGATAAAGACTCAAGTGATGCCACTTTTGTTGACTGTTGACTGTTGACTTGGAAACAGAAGGCGAGTGACGTTGCGGTGGTGTCGCCACCTCCGGCGGAATTCCCGGAATCCGGCACACATAATTATGCGTGTAAACAAGCGTGATGATAGTGCGCTGACGTGTGACGATGCAGGAGAAACTGATGCTGACATTGAAGGTGATTTTGACTGCGAAAGGGTTGAGGTCTAAAGACTGTACAGGTTGCTCAACCCTTCTATCCCTTCCAGCTCTCTGATGGAATACTCAACTACTGCTAAACAAATTGCCGAAATTCCTCACGGCCCGGAGATGGAGACGGAAGAAGTAAACTCGAGTCTAAGACGTAGACGCACCCTATCCACATTAACTGTCAGTCTGTTTTCCGGCTGATTTATTCGTGTTGTGTTGGCATCAATTAGAAAAGTTACCGCAGGATGTGCACAACAACAGACCTACAATCTGCTCTCTTTCTCTCTCTATCTTTATTGTTCTTCCTCTCGCTTTCTCGCTTGTGCGTTTTAATTTGACGAAAGACTGATGACATCTCATTAATATTCATTGCCGCTGCAAGGCGCTGGGATTTGCGGCCATATATCCTGTTTATGCCCGACTTTATTCATGGCGCCGCCAAATAGTTGTAGTTGTAATTCTTCATTGTTCGTGTTGTTGTTGATGTTGCCCTGGTATGTAGATGAGTCCCGAGTCCTAAGTCCTGATTCTAATGAGGTGTTAAATGTTTTTGGCTTGACAAGCTGAAGGATTACCCCCTTCCCTGGGGTGACTTATGGGTGGATCATAAAATATCGAAATTAAGTGATAGAGATGTTAATACAAAAGACTTAAAGTTAACATTGAGTACAGATAACCGGTGAATTGACATTTAGGAATAAATTTAAATCAATAATTAATGATAGTTGTAAGTGATTTTTATATTTTTATTATGCAAATACAAATGATAAATGAAAATAACTTAAAGTGAGCATGGAGAATACATTTAAATGTAGCTTATCTTAGCGATCTAAGATTGCATCAGCTTAAAGTGAACATGGAGGACTAGGAATAGACAAATTTAAAACTAAATAGTTAAAAATTGGAAATATGAGAGCTAGAGTGATAAGCATAAGATATGAAGAAGGCTAAAGTGAACATGGAGGAAAGGAAAAAGTACAATGAGTGTTCAATGAGCCAAACAAAAACGTATAGAAGATAAAAAAAAAACAACATTAAAATTTAAGGCAAGTCAGAGTTAAAAAGGACTTTCCGCATTTAGGAACACCCCTTTCCTTGTTTAAAATAAATGTATTTTATTAGAAAGCGTATTTGAAATAACAAATATCATGTTTAGAGCCTCGCATTACATTTCACCTCAAACTTAAGAACACTAATGCTTCGGGACGTTGTCATCCTGATAATACCCATCCAATTCGCCTCATGCATTCGGTACGAGATGAGGCGAAACGTTACGATACAATATATTTAGCATATTTAAAATGTAACCTTAATCCAGTTTTGTTTAACAGTTTATGGTCCGGCCCATGCTTGGCCCATAAGTATTTCAAATTAATGAGGACACTTCAAAATAATTATGAAGCACATGCCGCCAACGTAAGGCCGTAACAATGCCGAAGATCTTTGGATTCCCCGTCCCGAATCTCCTGGCATTTATCTCTGGCAACAAACGGTGTGTGTACTTACCGTTGGCACTTTTAAGATGCTGTCCTGACATATTTATGAAGTTCAATTATCATAAAATGCAAATGAAATCGTCATGCCCGAAAACGTCAACCTCAAGCGGAAGGACTCTGTTACCCCACCCCCCCTAAGTCCCCACTTGCTCTCCAACCCTAAGGCCCAATAAAACAAAACAAGTGGCAGGGCCTAAAAGACAACAAGAGAATGTGAGGGAAAGACTTGGTTTCCCGGGGTTGAGACATGGCCAAAATTAAGCAATTTACTTGCGATATCCGCCAGCGACACGCCCGCTCACTCCTTGACCTCAGCATCCCAACCCAAACCCCCCACTCTCTAACTGGGCGCGAGACATCTATGGAAGATGCAGAAGACATCAGTGTCAGTGTCAGTGTCAGGTTGGGTGTGTGGTGAATTTTATCTGTCGACTGGCGCTATTAAAAGAAATTACGCTCAAAACTAAATTGCGGGCCAGTAACAAAAGGTGAGCGGCAATCCGGGAAAAGGGGGCTGGCAAAGCGGGGAATCCCCTACCTCATCCACACCATTTGAAATGAGAAACGATTATGTTGGGCCCGAGCCAGGCGAAGCATAAAGAAACGCCGAAGAACAACAGAACAGAACTTTTTAACTTGTTTGCGTGTTGCTATTTACAAGTCCTGTGGGACAAGCGAACTTCCAGTACCATCCCTTTTGCTCCTCAGTCCTGTCCAGGGTCGGAGATGGAGTTCAGGACAGGTAACTCCATTGCCGCATTGCTGATGTTTGCGTTTTTCGCGCAATTTCTTTGTTTTGGGTTTATTTTAAATGCCCTACGTCCTGGTGCAAGAAAGGGGTATGCTAGCCTATCGCAAATGAATGTAACAATTAGTAACAACTCTTTAAAGTATATATTTTCTTGATCGATTTCAAAATCTAAAGGGGCTAGACACTCCAAAATTGATATATACCACAGTTAGTTTCAGGTAATTTAACAATTATAACTGGAGCAATTATGCAGTTTTTTAATTTAAGTTTTAACATTATATGTTTCAATGTATTATTGGCTTTTCCCCAAAATATCAAAAAGATCAGACAATAAACTTAAGAGTTATTTTAAAATTAATTTTTATAAAAAGTTTGGCTGTACTTGGCTGAACGGAAGATGAAAGACCGAAGTTACAACATTAAAAGAATACATGCTAGGGTATTCTCGTTGCGAGCACACTTGAATACAATTCCATCTTGTATTCTGTTGTTTTTTTTTTTCGGTGTATTTCAGTTCGGCATTTGTCTCGACTTGTCCCTGTCTTCTGTTCGTCCTGTTTGTCCTTTCGTTTGGTTTCTCAAGTTGCCGTAATATGTTTCCGTTAGTTTTGCGCTCGTCTTCTTCATTTTTAGTGGCAAGTGGCAAAGGTGTCTGCCCCGTTATGGTAATTTAGTGGCGCAATTTTGCGGAAATTGATGCTGTTCAGGGGATAGAGCTGTGAGGGGGGAAACTAACTATGACTATGAGTTGCCAGTGGCTCTTAATATGCATTTAAATGTTGTTGATTCCATATTGTGCTAATGCTACCGATAAGGCATTTGGAAACCCTTTATTACGAGACACTGTACTAGTCAGATTCCGACGAAAGTTTCCTTTTTGATTTTACTGTAAACGAAACTTTAAAAATATATAAAAATTGTATGTCTTGAATACTTACGTCTTCATTATACAAAATTAAACACAGGCGTATTCGCATTGCAAAGAAACGAAAAAATAATCAAAGAAGAAGACAAGCAATTGAATGACAGCATTCCAATAATATTTCAAAAGTTGTCCTGCTTCGCTGAATATATTTCCCGTCTCACAATGAAGCTCAATAAGAAAGATGAGAAACTTTTGGATTATTTTCAGCAAAATGATGGTTGTCACCAATACAAAAGTATCTAAAGGCAGAAACAGAAGATCGCCCAAATACGCCAATATCACAAAGACGACTCGTTCGAACATTAAAATTAACTGCAATTTGGCCATTTGTAGAATTGTACATTGAATTTTTAATTAACAATACTATTTTTTACAATAGCTTACTAAGTCATCTTCACAAAAATAAAGACACAACTTTTCAGAAATCAATAATCCAGCCATAGACACCAATAAGTTCTACAGCATCAATGGGAACCTCTTGCAGCCGTCTTAACATGTTGTGAGCGGCCCTTAGCTTGGCAATCTTCTTAGTTGTTCCCATTCCCATCTCGCGATAGATTAAAATGTTACAGGCAATCATATATAGTTCATCCTGGTGATCTTCCTTCTCTATGACCGTTTCATAGAACGGCAGGGACCATCCACGTTGAAGGCACTTCTCCTGAAGCCACTCAATTTGATTGTAGTATATCTTATTATTCTCATTGTCCACGTAAGATTCGATGCCGTTAACATTATTCACAGTTGTATGTTGCGGTATTTGCTGCAATCCATGAACAAGATTGTTTTTTTGCTCCATACTTCAAGTCGTCAAAAAAAAATACCCATTTATTTGAGGTTAGTGTTGGGTTACGCGATACACATGTTAAAGTGAAAAATAGTTAAATATCGATCTACCGATTTGCAATTTGAAACATCAAAGTTATGTAAATTCATCAATCTATTTCGGTAGCTCATGAACTTTATCGGTCATTTGTTTCGTTGGTCAATTTCTATATAATTTTCTTTAATGATATTATCTTTATATTTTCGTGCTTAATATCAAAATCATTCAATCCATAAATTCAACTTGCAATTAAAGTAACTGGATTTTGTCACTGATATCGCTCATCTTCAATATGTGAAGCAATTTTATTGCTTTCTGGCAACGCTCGTTACGCACGCTTCGATAACTAGACAAGGAATATTTAATTTTCGATAAGTTCGCATCGTTTTTCGTATTGAGTAAATGCAAATTCAATTAATCACGAAAATATACAGAAAACACCTGAACTATCAACTGAAAGAATTGCCACAGCTAGCGATGCCTTCTTCTTATAAAGATATTCGAAAATCCTCCTCAAGAGACAAACGGGGAAATAAACACTCACGGAATAGAGAATCACATGAAAAGCACAAAAATGAAGTAAAGAAATCGGAACTGAAGAGTGAAAAAGTAAAGAAAAAGTTGTTCGACGAGATAAAAAAGATACCGAAGACGAAGAAAGTGCAGAAGGAAAATGAGAAGGAGGACGGTGAGGTTTCTGGTGAGGACAGCAGCATTTCGGGGAACGAAACGGAGTTGCCCATTTGTCGATTCCATTCGACCAACAGTTGCACTTGGGGCAACAACTGTCGATTCAAACATCCCCGCTCTAAGGTCATGGGCAATTATGTGATGTTTGAGCAATTGAAGCTGCCAGTGTTGCCACAGTCAACCAGGGTCGATTTCCAGGGTATCTATGGTAAGCACCGTCACAACGAGACAACAGCGAATCCAATGGGATATCCAGAGGATTTGGATAGCTCCTTTAATCACAGTCTACAAGATCTCAAGCGGATGATGCAGGCTGCGGGCTATAAAGTTGGTCAGAATAAACCCCGATATGTCAGGCACAAGCCTTGGGTCGAGTTCAATGATTTGGACACAGATCCCTACTACACGAACTCCATAGAGCGGCCAAAGTCACACGATTCCCACTTGAAATTGCCAGACTATTCTAATCTGCAGCGAAATCAACCCTGGTTAATGGATCCATCCAGGAAGGTATCACTTCGGTCCAGCAGATCCCCCAGCAGCAGCAGTTCTTCCGATTACACATCGACAACGAGTTCATCCTCGTCTTCATCTTCTAGTTCCTTGTATTCCGTGAATCTTCGCAAGCGTAAACTCACTTTCAGGCAAAGATTGAATGCAAAACGTCGAAGGGAAGGCGACTACGCCTCCCCCTATAGCAGCGATTCTGGGTCCTACGAGTCCAGCACACACTCCTCTGAACTGAGCTCATCCTCATCGGACCTAAATATCAAATATGAACGAAGCTCAGATAAGAAAACAAATGCCAGAAAGGACTTGAATATTAAATCTGAACCAATTTCAGAAAAGAAAACAAATATCAGAAAGGACTTGAATATCAAATCTGAACCAATTTCAGATAAGAAAATAAATATCAGAAAGGATTTGTATATCAAATCTGAACCAATTTCAGATAAGAAAACAAATGTCAGAAAGAACTTCGATTTGAAATGCGAACCAATTTCAGATAAGAAAACAAATATCAGAAAGGACTTTAACATCAAATCTGAACCGTATTCAGATAAGAAAACGAGTGTGAAAAACGCTGAACTCGATCAACGTAGACGCAAATACTTGGAGCAAAAATTAAAATCGGTCGAGGCCAAAATTAATAGAAAGGAGAAGAATCCAAATTCTTTCGAATGATTTTTTCAAGTTATAAAACATAAATATTTTTCTTAAGTTGACATATGAAATGTGAAATGCTTTGAATGTATTAACCTTGTTTAATTCAATTATATTTAGAAACGGTGAACTTACGTATAAAACACTATAAACTCAGAACTGAAGTTAAATTAATGAAATAGAAAGGAAATTGAATAATTTTTATCTTTTTTATGTGATTCTATTTTATTTACTTTTTGTAGAAAATAAGTCGTTTAAACATTAGAATATTGCACTGGAAATCTTCGATCATTTTTGTATTTTAAATATAATTTGATATCAGTATATGGATTTAGTTGAAAAAACATTATATCAATATATTAATTTAAAACATGTTGGTTTCTTTTTTCTCTTTAAATCAACTATGCCAAGCAGAATTGTTTTCTACCTGGTATTGGTTTAATTAATGAATAGCTCCCCTTTTCTGGATGTTTAGAAGCCGAAGAAACTGAAAAGTTCACTTAAGATTTGAAATTAACTTACCAAATCGAGGACAGTTGCAATTGGTTGATGGATAAGCTTGAGGTCGGACAAATCCCGGATTGTGTTAGCAACCGTGTAAGCATCCCTGAGACATACACAAGTAGCTGCAACAGTCGTAAAGCTCACAGAAGCTACCACAAAATGGTGCAGTCACACTGATTGCAATAAGTGTGCGCCTCCCTCTCTCTCTCTCTCTCTGGGTCTCTCTGTCTCTCTCTGTGGTTTCTGCTAATATCCTTGTTAATATTATTAAACATTATTTATGGATTTGTTTAATTTGTATTTAGTAACGCTTCCTTAGCAGCTCCGGCTCCGGCAGTGACTCCGACTCGGTCTACGTGCTTTTGCCTCTGATTCGGAGTTGTACCGCAAACTTAAGATTTGCCTGTGGTCGTTTGCTTGCCTCATGTTGCACCACCACCAGCAGCTGCTGTTGCTGTTGCCTGCTCCAACTGTTTCGCTGTTGTTTGGTTTACTTCAACACTCCCCCTTCCCCCTTTCCCACCACTCTCTTCTCCCTATCCCGTCTTAACCCTGTGCTTACTGTCGCGTCGCCCTGGTGGAACAATTACATGGTTTTGCCTAATGAATTTATCTGCTCATCAGCATCTCCACTGTGTTGCATGGTTCCTGGCGCGTGTTCATGTGTATCCTTTGCTATTGCTATTGGTATTGGTAGCAAGAGGCAGCAGAGTGCAGGGATTGAAGGTGGAGAGTATGAGGGGGGTAGAATGTAGCGTTCACAGTAAATTTTATGTAGATTTCCTAACACGAATTATGTTCATTTGCCGGCATTGCATGTTGTTATTCCCCTCCAATCTCCACCTACTCCTTCGGCTTGAGTGAGAACTTTATGAAAAACCCGTTGTATGTTATGTATGTAATATCCTCCATCCCTTCCTCTCCCTCCCCCTCTCTCTGCCACAGTCAACCAGCTGCTTCCGGCGAATCTGAGTAGCCATAACTTTCAGGGCTGCAAACATACTGTCCTAGCATAAACAAGAGATGGCAACAGTTCAACCAAAATCCTTAAGAAATATTTATGTTTATTGCAGATTAATTTAGTGTTGTAAAGCTTTTCATTAATATCTGGTACAAGAATTAAGAAAAGTAATAAAAAAGAACAGAACTTCTGCTTAAATTGCAGTGACAACCCTGTTTTGGCATTCATCTTTATTTTGAAGACTTGACCACATTTATTGATAATAAGTAATTTGGAGAGTAATTTTTTATTGTGGAGAGTTATTTTTAATCACAAAAGTTTTTTTTCATACGAAAACTTATATCAGTTTTTTGAGAGTAAACAATTTACATCCTTTATTAGAAAGACAAAGTTTCATCCCTAACAGGACAAAATTTAATAAATTTATTGGAGAACAATTTTATTAGCATCTTAATTGTGATTTGTGGTTTATTTTGGTCAAGTATTAATTTATAGATTTAGTTTTCTTATGCAGAAACGTATTAACTGAATTCTAATACATATTATTCATCATTGCCGCTGTCTAGATTTTCATTTATCACTTGTATAGCATCATTAAGATAATGATAGATCACAATGATCGCAATGACGAAAAACTGTAGCATTTGCAGATGAAATAAGATAAAAATAGACAAAAAATATAAAATTTATTAAAATAAATAAATAATAATCATAATGGTAATTGATTTCCTTACCAGTGTAAAGTTGGCCAGATCAAAGCGCCACACTGAGAGAAATTTGAAGTGAAAATGCTGTGATAAAATCGAGCGCATATCCTTGACAATGGAACGCATTCTCTTGGTAATTGAAGTCCTTTGCTGCAACACAGAGTTCAGTCTTGATAAAAATTCCAGGCGCTACAAAGAGTTATTACTTATATCAAGTGTTTACTGTACTTTACTGCACACTTACCTGTTGCTCAAGGGAGGTTTGTGAGAATAATAGACAAATGTAATCACAGGCAATGCAGGCATAAATTAAGACATTACTGGCATAGAAAATGCGTTGCTTGCGCTGCTCGAAGAGCACATGCCAGGTACTACTGTAGTAGGTACAGGCATAGATGCCAAACAGCAGACAGTTGCCGTTGACGCCGAGTAGCAGCAACAGTGAGTGTTGCAAGCTGTCGAAAATGGCGCCGAAACGTGCCGCAAGTTGTTGCAGCTGCTGACACTGGCTGCGTAAGTTATCCTCCGTCGAAGGCGTCGTGGGCGTGGCAGTCGTTTCAACTGCCACAGAAACGCCCGACATTGGATGCATTTCGGTCTTGATTCTATTGACATTCAAGTGCTCCTCTACCTCCGAGTTCAGTTGCCTGAGACGACTCCTCGTTATCCAGGCGAGAATACAATAGAATCTCAAGGCTCCCGCAAGCACAAGATGTGGCAGGAAGAGGGCAAATCCTATCATGGCATCCTGCAGAGGCGGCAACTTGAATTGCATTTCATAGCCAATGTAGAGAGCGAAGCAGAAGAGCACCAGATGTGTAGAGTAAATCAATCCATGGGCAATCAATTCCTCCTTAAGGTCACCACGTTCCTTTGTTGCCTTCGTGGGCAATGTTTCAGTGAAGGACTTGACCACTCCTACAGTCCTGACAGAGGCGTAGATGGCATAACTGAACACCTTGACACTCAATAGCAGATGCATTCGAGTTAATCCATAAAGAAATGGCGACACATCATGCAATGTCTTCAAAATTGCCGATGGTTGAAAATGTTGAGCAAAGCATCCTGCATAGATGCAGCCAAGGATAAAGACATTTACAGCTCCTGCCAGTGAGATTCTGTAGCTTTGCAATCTGGCATCGAACCAGTGCATCTGGTAGCCCGAAAGAATCAGATAAATATTCGAACTCCGCAATACTCGCAACTTATTCATTGTGTAACTTTAGAACTCTGATCTGATGCCGAATTAAACTCTGACTAAACAGACTCATGGTTACCAATATTTTCAGACTACACTTGAAATTATTTGTGCATCGAATCGTGAAGCTTTTAAAAATACGAGTACTACAATAGACCTCAACTGAACCGTGTCCATGTTATTTGGACAACTTAATGCTTAACTGCGCTGAATATTATTATTATTTTTTTTAAAACACCAGGTTTTTTTTATAAGAAATTAAATTTAAATATCCAATTAGTGTAACAATATTTGTTGACTATATTGATTTTGAAAACCCTTTATATTCGTTATTAGAAAGTAAGAATAGTTTTTTTGGCAATGGAATTTATAGAATTTTTCATGATTATCAAATCATTCATCCATAGAATTTCGAATACTCAACTGATTATATTTACGTTTGTGGAACCCCTCGATAATTTTAGACACATACATCATTAGGTAGCTCAATCAATGGAAACTTTATTAAATTATATATACAGATTTTCAAAACATTCCCTTTATTACATTTCAATAAATAAATATGTATAACTATAATATAATACTTAAACTCAGTCAAAAATTCTTCTCTATAAAATATGTCGTTTTAATTTAAACAAATTATTAAATTCTTAAAAAGTCGATATACATCGTCCAGAGAGTCATTACGATATTTTTTAACACAGAAAGTGGTCATTACTTATTATTTGATTAATTTATATATATATATATATATATAACACCAACTTGACATATTCTAATTTTGTTATATAATTTAGATATATATTTTTGACTGAAGCTTTTTAATTCCGATAAATATCAGAATTATGGAAGCCATACCATAAATTTCTGTCTACACTTTTAATATTTACCTGGCAGTAATTGGATACTCCAGAGAGTAGCCAATCTTGGGCAAACACAAGTGATCTAGAGATGATTACTTAACTGGCACAATAAAAAGATGTAAAGTAACCGACATTCTCCAATTGTCTACATCAGCTTAGGTAACTGGTAGTTGTTTAAAAGAGAAGTCAACAGGTTAAGCGAATGTCTAATGAAAAGTCATAAAGTTTCGGCAGAAACAAAAGAATCAACGGCATCTCAAAGACTCCCCCAAGTGATAATCGAGGGGGTTAAAGTGGGGGAAAATTTCACATATTCCTAATTAGAATGTGGATTCATGTCGTGTGCGGCATTTCTCAACTTCAAACGTGTGGCAACATTGGCTGAGGGTGTTGAGGGCCAGTAAGTAAAATCAACAAGCGGCTAATGGAAATAGAACGCGCTTCTACGGGGTCTGTCAACACCAGATAGCGATAGAGATACGTAGAACTAGCTACCACTCGCAGTGGGTGGGAGGGAAGTGTCAACATCGAAATTAGAAACAATTAAAAGGCAATGCCGACAAGACGTCTCCATATTCAAATATTTGCTAGTTGTGGAAAATCTCAGAAAACTGCGTCACACTCCCTTTGATAAAGACAAAAAAGACAAAGGCAAACAAGTTGACGTGAAATAAACGAAAATTTAAGACAAAAGCTCAGTTATAAATTTAAGATTGAAAATCAGAAGATAAAGAGCTAGAAAGTCATAAAAGAACACAATAGATTAAATGACTGGGGGAAATAAGAGTGAGTTATAACTAAAATACTAGTATAACGATTGTATCGTAATATTAGTGATCTTTTCAATTGATAAATTTGCATCACATTATTTTCAAGCATTGATAATTATCAATTTATAATAAAAAAATATTCAGAAATTTTCCATTAAATATTCCGTGATGATAACCCAAGTTTTCTCTTCGCACAATAAAAGGAAGTTCGTATCCTCAGTACTTTCAGAATGATCAATCAGTATTAATGCATTGCGAACTGTCTGGATAAGCTTACAAGCCATTACTCCATGTTGGGGAAAGGCCTCTTTTTTGCATTTCCACCTGGAGGCAGAGTCATAATTCAATAAATAAATGCAAGGATGACATGTGGACAGCGGCAACATATCGCATCGAATGCACTCAAGTGAGCACCGGGAAAAACTGTCCGCCGAATGAATGAAGTAAAATTTACGGTCGCCCATTCGTTAAGTAAAACAAAAAGCCGTCTCCCTTCCCTCGACTTTCGCCCTTTCTCAATCCTTTTTGAAAGGTGGACGTGGGCGTGCATCCTGTGATTATATGCAGATGCGTGGAAAAGATGCCACAGCAACTGGCGTATCGAATACGTTATTCGCCTGCAACTCGTGCAACCACAGGATGAGGATGAGAATGAGGACCAGGAACAGCAAAAAGAGCAGGAACAGTGCAAATCTATTAGCATGCGTCCGGCAAGGACATGCGTCAATTGGGCAGACTCCTGCTGCAGGCTGCGCATGCACTCAACAGCCTCATCCTTTGCAAAGTCGCATGGCACATTCTGATGCCCATGAGGATGGGAAAACACAGGTGCAGGTGCTGGCATTAGGGGTGGACAAGAATCGGAGCTTGCAAAAAATGTTTACTGATATTTAAAATTATTTACCATTTACTTACTATTGCAAAATACAAAACAAACTATTTAAATGAATAAAAATATTCTGATGAAAGGAAAGATTTGTATTTAATTAAATTCGACAAGAGCAATAGAAAAAAGAGGATTTTTAAAATAATGCTTATAATCAAAGTCCAAGTTTAGAACATTTTATGTTGAAAATACAAATTTATTTATCAATTATTTCTTGGCCTTTTCTTAATATTATTGTGCCATACTGTGAACTATTTTTAATAATTTTAATAGTTTTAATTACATATATTTGTTAATGCATTTAAATAATTTAAATTACACAAAAATGTTCTTTTTGTATGTTTTTTTTTATTTTAATAATTCTAATTTCATATAATTGTTAAGGCATTCAAGTAACTTAAAATACAATACATTCTTTAATTTTTATGTGTTTTATTATATTCAAATATTTGCTTTAACTGCTGAATATTAATAAATAAAATGTTCCCTTTTCTTTACATATTTACGTATGTATTATTTTTTATTGAAATTTACATTTACAGAATTTTAAACTAAATGCAATTCATAAGGAGTGAGCACCCCCAATGTTGCATGCAATCTGTGGGCAAAAGCGGAGTTGAGGGGAAAAGGGAGAGCTGAGGTTACTCTCCATGTAACCAACCATTTTGGCTGTTGAACGCGATGATGATGATGATCCAGTTCGAGTTCCAGTTTCAGTTGCTTGCCTCGAAATTATGATGCATTTTTATGGATTTTCGATGTTTTTGTGCCGTGGTGCAGTTTTTCTAGAGGATTATGTTTCGTCAATGTATGTACGAGTTTGTAACTGAGCCTCTGTGCATTCCCAATTGGGGTCTATTGATGGTACAGTAAAGGGGCGGAAGCTGTTGCGTTTTTTGTCAAATGTGAAGCATCCTGTGAGCATTGTAGGTGGAGTTCCCATTCTATTTTTTTTTGTATTTCGATGGCCTGCAAACTGATTTATGCTTCTTGATGGACGCTTTCGGTTGCCTTTTGGTGTTCGTTAAGGGGTGAGGTGGCGTGGAGGGGGGGTGGTACTTGGGTTTTGGCCAATGCAAGCGTTGAGTGCAGCAAAAAATCAACAGCAGGCGAGTCGAAAAAAATTTATGCATTTTCATTGATATGCAAAGCACTGCAACAGAGAAGGAGATGTGGTGTGGGGGTGGGGAAAGGGTCAACTGAAGACGAAGAAGAGACTGAGCGCGTTTCCGTTTCCGCTTGCAGTGCTGCCTGCATGTGTGTGTGTGTGAGTGTGTGTGTATGTTGTGCGTACGGTAGGTCGACATGTTTGGCGTATTGTCGAATTGCATAATATGCACTTTTTCATCGAGGCATCGGACAAAAATTTACAGCCCTACACACATCGATTTATTGCCGTGACAATTGTGCCGAATCCTCGTTGCAACAATGCCACGTTGGAGAGAATGCCAATGGATTTGTGTCCTGTTTTCGGGTCCCCGTCCAGTCCAAATGGCGCCTCAGCCTGAGTTATGACTACTACCGACCGGCCAGGCGATTGAATGCGATTCTCCTGTTCCCCTCGTTGTTCTTTTTCTCGAATTCCATCAACGAATTTCAATAACAAACAGACGAAACGACAATTCTGACCATATCCATATCCACATCCATCCATGTCCTGCCTCGGCCATTGACGACAATTCGCGTGAAAAATAATGTTTTTAATATTGACAACATGAGAAATGTGAAAACAATAATCATAAATTTTTATTAACAAGAACAAAATGGTAAAACTTGCATTGCCAAAATGTTGCTGGCAACTCGTTTTTCAAAATATAAAACACCACAATTTTTTCAGCCAAAAAAATATGTAATCACAATTACATCCTCAAATTTTCTTCTCTTGTTCCATTTTTTGGACGGATGAATCATTGACATTGCAATTGAATCACATTGAATAATCACTAAAAAATCTAAGTGAAAATGAGTTGCAATATATTCATATTTTGTTGTAAATATCCTGAATGCCTGAGCCTTATAATATGATATATGAATTCCATTATACGAAAAAATAATAAAGGTAAATATTAATCCATATATTATTTAGTTACAATTTATCTAACTAACTTAAATAAATAATAATTATTATATTATTAAATTTTAAGGGAATATATTTACATGCTTAATAAGTCTTAAAACTAAAAACAAGGTATTTTATAAGTTGTTGAGTTACCATAACAGATCTGCTAATTTTCTAACTCAGGAAATCGTTAGGTCGATTTGTATATTGCAATTATTATGAATTTTATTTTCTAGATATTGAATGGAATTTCTTTCTCACAATATCAACTTATTATATTAATGTTCCATCAACTTGCGACTCAACTTGGTTATTAAAAAAAAATACAGTTTTGAAGTCAAGATGATTGTTTTAATATAATTTTGCTTTGTTTTAGTCCTACATTTGAAAAATATAAAAATTTCCTACAATTTAAAAAAATTTCAATAATTTCTATATCTCTATCTCTTGTTGTAAAAATCAGAGTTTTGTCATTAAAATTAAATTTTTTTTATATGTTATTTCTTTTAAGAACTGATATGAAAGCTAACTTTTTTTCAGTGTATTTAAGACAACAATCAAAGCGATCAAAAATGTTAATGCACTCAATCTCTACTGCATTTGTCAGAGTATTAAATCCAGCGAATAGAGAGTGAGTGTCATCTTACAAGTCCCGTGTCCCGTGTCCCAAGTTCCGTGTCCCGAGTGCAGAGTGCAGAGTCCTGAGTTCTGCTGGAGACGCGTTCCAGTGGCACATCATCATCGTAAATCATGGTTGGGGCTTTTGGCCCGTCGCTTTGGACAATTCGGACCATTCGGACCATTCTGGAGCTGTCGGACATTTCGGTTTTGCTGGACTCTAAACATAAAAATAAATAAACATTGTCCTGACAGCGGCTCTGCTTCGGGGATACAAAGCGAAGCTCGGCGAGAAAATGCAGCACACAAAAATTTCATTGGGTCGCATTTTTTTCTGTCTTTTTATTATATTTTGCTGTTGTTTGCGTTGCAGTCAAGAGTCTCGGCCGATAGATGGCGCTGCTGTGCCGTTGTATTTCACAAGGATGTGCTGGAAACAGAAGGACAACACGAGAGGCGCGCACACTCAAAACAGGAGTTGTTCTGTCCAACGGCAGCCAAAAGGATTTCATAAAAATTGCGCAATTTAAAATGTCACAACATAAATTCTGTTTGCGTTTCTTTATGCAACAGCAGCTAAAAACAACAACAACAACAACGAGAGTTTGTTGTAGAAGGCGCAAAAGGCACAATAAGTATTAAATTTTGTTAGAAGGACCAGGGCGCAAAATGTCCTTCTACGCAAGAAAACAACGCAGTGACACCTAGAGGAGGGGGTAGTGGTGGGTAGGTGGGAAGGAGGTGGGGGGGGGGGGGGGGGGGCAAGCGTTGACGCCGCTGACTGGCTGTCGAGTAAAACTGAACTGAGCCAAAGGGAAACAAAAGAAATCCAAAATGCACACAAAACCGCGCGCACACAGGACACAAGGAGACGCGGAGAGGAGTACACGAACGAGGGGAGGGGTAGAGGAACAACACACACACGGGACGCAGGACACTCACACACACACACACACACACTTACAGAGTGTCCTCTGGCTGACACAGGACAACGCGACGAATTCGCGCAGCATCTCTTCTCTGTCTGACTGCCGCCTGTCTCTCTGTCCGTCTGTCTGTCTGTCTGTCCGTCCGTTTCTCTGCCCCTCTGTCCAGTTGCCTCTTTGGTGGAGGCTACGCTTAGACGAAGCTCCTTCTTCTTCTGCTGCTGGTCACTGTTGTTCGTCAGCGACATCAGCGTCCTCGTCGTCGTCCTGTTCGTCCTGTTCGTCGTCGCCAGCCGGAAACGAGCCGACAACCTCGACATCGTCGCCTCTGTCGTCATCGTAAGTTTTCGTTGCTTTCTTCTTCTTTGCTTTTTACTCCTATTTCGTTTTATTTTACTGGTCTTTTTGGCATTACACTACACTGAAAACAAAAAAATGCAAAACGTGTTCTATACAATTTCTTTGGCACTTTTGGCATAGATTAACATTGAAATGTAGAATTTATTAACAATGGATAATTTATTAGTTTGTAATCAAATTAAGTGCGGGATAAACCTGTTATAATTAAACAAATATAATCAAAAACATTTTTAGTGAGAATAAAGCATCTGCGATAAGCTAGACACAATTATAATTAAACAAATAATATTAAAATATTTCTAATGGGAATAAACCATCTGTGATTAGAAAGCTTATATATTAATCATTTAACGATTTCAAATGTCTTAACGATTTCATGGGATTCTTTTTTTCGAACTTCTGAATCAAACAGTAAAGTAAAAAATCCCAGAGTGAATATTATACATAAAGCGGGACCAACAGATCCAATATAAAGTCGAAGCTGACTCTTTCCAAACATCAGTTCCACTTAAGTCTTCGTGGAACAATCAACAATAATGCAAATATTTTCTATAGTCGGCATCTTTGTGTTTGATCTTTTGACATGCTTAATGTGATGAAGACTATAATAATACTTCTCACTTGATAGAGCTAAAAGACCGATCATAAAGATGATGACAATTGAGAAAATCTGCATTATTGCTGATTGTTCTACGAAGACTTGAATGGAATGTATAGAGTCAGCATCGGAACTTACATTGGATCTGATGATTATTATGAAACTTTCGCTCAGTGTATTCGCTGCTCGTCAGTGACATAAATCAGGACACAGCTTCTACTCAGAATCTCTGCCTGTGTGCTTGTGTGTGTGTGTGTGTGTGTTGGAGTTGCAGCAACGCCCATTGTGCAACACTTTCAATTTTTTGTTGTTCTGTTTTGTTTGTATTTTCTGTATTTCCCCCCTAAATGTGAGAAGGGGGTTTTCTTTCCACTTTAATATTTTTTTTTGTTAGTTGCCATTTGTCGTTTTCATCGTGTTTTGTTTGCTTTTAATTTTTGCAGTTTCTTTTGCACAGGGAGGAGGAGGCGCCTCCCTTTGTGGCATCAACATCACATTCGTAGCTGTCCTTTGGAGAACGAGGCGAACATTTCAGGATCTCGACGCTGGACATAATCGCGTCTGCATTATTGGTTGATGTTTGTTGTTGCCTGCATTTTTTACATGCAGAAAAAAGGAGTAGAGTGTAGAGAGTTGAGAGTAGAGAGGAGAATGGGGAAGGGAGAAAGGAGTAAGGAGTATCTGTTGGGGCAACACGTTTATCGCTTGCCTCTGTTGCAGTTCAAGGGAACGAGTGGCATAAATATTTTGTTTGCTTACCCCTCTCTCTCTCTTTTTCTCTTTCTCTCTCTCTCTGTCTTCACTGACCATGTCGCACCTTCTGCTGCTGTTTTCTGTCTCTTTTGCTGTGTGTTCTGTGTTTGCTTCTATCATCGTCCTGTTGTTTTCCTTTTTGAAGATTATGTGTGTTTTGTTGCCTGACAGGGATCAGCATAAAATGCTGCAAGCTGAGCTTTTTTCCCATTGCCCCTTCCCTTCTCACCACACCTCAACAACAATTTCTTGGACCTTCCCCTTTGGCCAACAAAGCGGCAACAACATTTGACTACACGCTGTTTGCACTGTTGTCCAAAAGGTGTGTGTCAATGTGTGTGTGTTATCCCAAATGGAAATTATACACGTATGTGTTCGCGTATGTCCTGTCCACGTCCTCATCCTCATCCTACCTTGCCACTTCCCTCCTCCTTTCTCCGTACGATGTAAGGCAAACAGCAAAAACGGGTTAAATGCTGTGGCGAATTTGTAATTAGAAATTGTCGCTTGGCGCATTTCATTCTGTTTGTTTGACGCTCCTCTTTCCCCCCTTCCCCCCCTTCCCTCCCTCGAAATCACCACTAGTGTTTGTTAGTTTCTGATTTTTCATGCCTTAAATATTTTATTAAAACTTAGTGCTCAAAACTCTAATTACAAAAAACAACAAGAAGTAACAATAGTTTGTCAATTTTTAAACTATTTTTCAATTACAGGATATTATAAAATAATATTAATATTTTCTTTCATCAAAATAAGAAAATCCTACATCATATTTTATTAACTGATGTCAATAATGTGCACAATGTGTGAACTTTTGTCGGCCACTGTTTAAATCGACAGTTAGAGATTTGTATTGACTTTTAGTTAAGACTTGGATCTATAGTAATTATATATTCTTTAATACATTTATGTATATTTACCTTAATTTATATTTCAGAGTTATTTTTAGAAGCAATATTCAATGAAAAATTTTACATTTCGGGCATTTTAAATACGTATATTTATTGAAATTAGAATGTGTGTGATTTTAACATAAATATAAAGAGTATATAAACAAAAGAATCTTTTAAAATTGGCGAGTATAATATTATTCATATGAATTATAATTCAAAGAATCGAATTTATTCATGATAGCAGCAGTATTTCATACCAGGTTTACAACCTGTACAATTCTCAATTACTATTGCTCCAGAATCGACGAATGGACTATTCATAATTAGAGATTATTATTTTACTTATCACTGGCCAGATTCAAAAGACCAAACACAAAGTAGATGTTTCTTGAATGTTCTTCGAAAACTTGAGTATAACTAATGCTTTAAACGATTTAGCATCGAATTTATACAAGATCTGTGGGAAATTTACATATTTCATAGTTCAAGTTTATGACTGGGATTTTTGCACACTGTGAATAGGCAATATTTACATAACATGGGTTAAATGTACTAAAATATAATCAGGGAATTTCCATACTGTGTTGTATTAAGCTTTAACGTAAAATAAAACTGATAACATGCTGTAATGTACTGATAAAATCATGTGTCTGCTTCAACTACATAAGTAAATTAATATATAGTCATCTTAATACTCTGTTTTCACTGTGTCTATTCAATTGACGCGCACTGTAAATTAACCCACTCTCAATCATCGGGCAATAAATTCACTTGCCTTCGTCTCTTTCTCCTTCCAGCAAGTTGTTTACTTATCCGCTTGCATATATTTTCATTATTTTCAATATTTTCATTTAACTAGTTGTGTGCTTTTCACATTTTCCACGGGAAAGAGAAAATTATGTCTTCATATGGTCAGAGTAAAAATGATTACAGCTTCGGCTGCTGCAATTGCTGTTCTTTTTTTTGGGACAAGGATGCAATGCATAAGGACTCTCATGTAGAAAGAGAGCGACATACAGAGAAAGAGAGAGAACGATAGATAGATGCTCATATCTGGCCATATATTCGTCTGGGGTTTTCATTATTCACACGACCGAATCGAGTGAATTTATTACAGGGTCACATTTAATGCTGATTTTTATGCCTTGCGAATAATGTTTATATGTTATTTTTTTTTTTTGTATTTTCCATTTCGCTCTTTTTTATATTTTCAACTTTACGATCATAAATGTCCAAAGGGGGCTTTGATTTATATCAAAAACTTTTGTACTTTACTCGCCAAGCGACTGACAATGACGTCGCAAAATTGTGGTTAACTCTAGGCTCGACAGCATTTAAAGAGTTCGCAAGCTGTTGACAATTTCGAAAGGACGAATGATAAATCCATAAATCTATCTCTTCACATAATGTCCTTACTTCAATTCCCCTTTCAGTCCATTGGCTTATTCAGTGCTTCGTGCATGGATAATGAAGATTATTTTCAAACTTTCTGACTGATCATTCATTCATTCATTAATTCACACACGTCCATTACTTTAAGAAAAACACACTTTGAACAAATTTTTAAGAACCTGTAAAATGCTCACTTTATCTTTGACTGACTAGAACCACTTGCGAATTAGAAGAATACAAATATTTTATTGTTATAGTTTTTTTAACTTTTGTCTTAAAAGAGTATTTGCGTTTCATTCCAAGGAACTTTAAAACAAATTCTGTATACAATTGACAGTGATTCATTTATTTATTTTTGAAAGCTTTTTTAAAATGGCAGTCTGAGAATCGAACCCGGTTTTTTGTTCAAAGTAAGAGTACTAAATGTAAAAGATCGGCGACTCTAACTATTTCTCCTTTTTCTTTCTTTCTGTCTACTCTATCTCTCTTATTGTAATCTTTTCAAACTTCTTATTTCTCTTGCCTCGTTATACTCTGTCTTTCTTTTCACACTATCTTCTTCTTTTTATTTACTCTCTGTCTCATTTGTTACTCACTCTTTTCTCTCTTCACTTTTTCTTTCTATCTCAACTCTTTTTTTTGTCTTTCTATTTCACATTCTTTTTCTTTTCTTAAGAAATCTTGTCTTTTCTTCTCACTATTTCATTACCTCTAGCTTTTTCTCTACCCTGCTCTCTCTCTCTCTCTCTATTTTTTGTTGCACCTTTGCTTGCCTCTTCTCAACTCGACTCGAGTGCTTGGTAGTGTCAGTGTCATTACCTGCCAGGCGCCATATATTACCACCCCCATTCCACCCCATTCCACCCCAATCCAACCCCTTCATCACCCCTGTTCAACCATTTATATTGCCTGCTGCATCTTGACGACACTGAGGACATCCTCATCATCCACATCCTCATCGTCTTTGCATTTGGTCCTTGCTGCCGTCTCAGCCAAAGGAATTCTCTGATCTATGGACTCTTTGCGGGGCAACGTTTCGAAGAGCGCTTGAATGGAGGAGGGGGTAGTCTGATAATGGTGGTGAGGGGTGGGGGTGTGGTACATATATTTTTTGTTGCTCCTGCAGCTTGCAATTTATGTGCATCCCACATGGAGCCTGGCGTTGTCTCCTGTCCTTGTCGCGCCTCCATCCGCCGTTTGCAGTTCCCCGACTCAATTCTCAGTTCTCGCGTCTCTTGTCTCTTGTCTCCTGTCTTCTGTCTCCTGACTCTCGTCTCTCGTCTCTCGTCTCTCGTTGGCTGTGGCAATGGCAGACGACGTTTTTGCTTTGTTTTCGTATTTATGGATTTTCATTGGTGGTGCAGTCAAGTGGTACAGGGTGGTGCAGGGTGGCACAGGGTGGTGCGGTGGGGCAGCGACATCGTCGTCGTCGTCGTCGTTGTCGTGTCAAAAAGGAAATGATTTATTGAACTGACAGCGAGAGAGCAGTGAATTTTGTCGAGTCAAGTCGCAGGACACAAGGATGCGGCATCCTCTCAGCTGAATGCGACACCGATGAGAAACAAGGACGAGCCTTCGACTCCCACTTGTCTCCCTCTTTCACTCTCCACTCCACTCCACTCCACTCTTCCTTCTCTCTTTCGGCTACACTTTCTAGTTTTGCCGCCATTTCTTGTTTCGATGTTGTGCACTTTTCTCGCTTCGCTTTTTGCTGCAACCCGAGATTGGTGGGCGTGGCAGCAGTGGGCAACAGGAGGCGGCCAGAGGTGAAGACTGATGGAGGGGGGATGAATAGGGGTGGCAGGGGTGGCAGGGGACTCAACTCAACTGAAAACTGAACTAAACTGAGCGCTGGCGCAAGAAATGGCACCGATGTGAAATGAAGTTTTGATTTAGTTCAAAATTTTTATCAAAAGAAACGCGTTCCTGCTGCTGCTGTTTTCTCATTCTCCCCCTCTCCCCTTCTCCCCCCTCCCTCCACACCTCTACCTTCCGCTGTGCTGCAGTTTTCTTCTCTTCTTCTAGCTTTTTTCTTATTTCTAATAAATCACAGCATGGGTTGTCTCTGATATGGGCGGGACCTTTCGGGCGTAATGGAATTTTGATTTATGCCTCAACAGCCATAATGCAAAAGTTCTCACAATAACGTGGCAAACACTTGGAACATTTTAAAATAATGCTCCAACCGATACGGTTACGTATACGTAATGTTCTTCCACAATATTGATTGCACAATAACACATGCCGATACATGTTGGACGATAACCGATTTAATTGCTAATTGCACTTAATAAATACAAAATATTTCTCAAATATTTTTGAATCTCACAATCTTAATGTTTTGTATTTATAGTTTTATTGAACAGTGCCTTAAATTAGACGTTATTAAATTTACCTACATATATCATTAAATTAAGAATTCAATGGATTAGTATAACATTTCCATTTTTTATTTTCTATTGCATTTTTTATAATATTTGTAGAAAAAATTTAACCAAATTAATTCATTGTCAGTATTTTTAACTCTTTAGAATTAATATTAGTTTTTCGGGTTATTTCTTTTTGTTTAATATACTTTCTGAAGAAAATAGATCAGCTGCGATATGCAAGGAATTCCCAATTGATCATTATAATGTATTACATATTTGAATGTAATTAATTATTTTCAGATATAATTGACAACCATTAAGTGAATTTTATGGTATGTTATTAGAATTAAGTAACTAGAATTCATTGAAAACAATTCAAATTAATCGTTAATCGAAAGTTAATTAAAACTGGGAATAATCCAATAACTTACACATTTTTTTCAGCAATAAGAATTATGTAAAACTGATCTTCTTATACTTTTATTCATTGTAATCGATATGATTATGTGTCGTTGCCAAAGTACTGTATATATATATATACATATAGAAGTGTGTGTCAATGTGTGTGTGTGAGTGTATGTGTGTGTGTGTGTGTGTGTGTGTGAGTGTTTGTGTAATGCCACCCACTCAATTCTATCTATCCTCCATTCCTTGGCGCTTCACTAAATGAGCATGTGAAAATCTCAGCGCATGTGTATTGGTGTGAGTGTATATGTGTGTGAGTGTGAGTGTCCCTTTATGTGTGTGTGTGTGCTCATCAGTGCGCCATACGCTTGCCATATCCTGTGGCATGCATAAAGAAAAGTGTAATAAAATTTGATTTATTGTAGACAAGATTCGAGTTGGATATGTTGTCCCTCTACGTCTGTATGCATGTATGTGTGTGTGTGTTTGTGTGTGTGTGTGTGCATTTCGCATGCTCATTCGCTACTGCTGTTGTTGTTGTTGTTGCTGCTTCCACGCCTGCGTCCTTCCTTCGTCCCTTACAATGGCAGCCATGTCTTCCTCTTCCTCTTCAGCCGAGTTCATCCGGCGAATGAAGCGTCGGAATTTACGTAGAGCAAACTCAACCCACACACACACACGCACACACACACCCACACACCCACACACAGTTATAGCAAGCTCTGGCTACATATGACAACGGCAATGGCGTCGCTGCCTCTGCCTCTGCCTGCGTCGCTGCCTGCGTCTCTGTCCCCAAAGCGACTCATGCATCATTCGTCTAGATATCATCCATCTCATTGCTGGCATTTACCTCGCCACATTACCCATGCCACCCCCACCCTCCTCTTCTACCCCTACCCCTACCCCTACCCCTACTCCTTCTACCACCCCCTTCCCCCACCCTTTCAACCCCACCCCTTTCGCCCCACAATCGCATTCACATTTTCTGACACTTTGCAAAACTTTTGCTGTTCGCACTGCAGGCGCTTGTCCTCCATGGTGTCCTTCGTCCTCTCTGACTGTCTCTCTGTCTTTCTGTCTCTCTGTCAGACTGTGTGTTAGTCTCATTAGTCCTCTCTCGGGTGGTGGCTAATGGAAGGCGTTACTTTCAGTCTGTCTGCGTATGTTTTTTGCACAGGAATTACGAAAATATACTTATGTACAATTTATCTCAAGCATCCTTCGCTTTATTTCCTTTTTTTATTATCCTGTTTTTCTCTTTGACTTCAACGACAGATCTCAGTCATTATGCATAAGGGAGTGAGGGGGGTTAAAAGAGGTTTTACAGATAAACTGTTTATTTGTGGCATAAATCAAGACAGTTGTAAAAGCTATAGAAAGCATTACTTCTGATCTTCAGCAATGACATATATTAAGATTGCATTTCTTATAAACAATAAAAATATATATACTATATCAGTTTCTCCTCAATATATTTGGGAGTAAGACCTTTTGAAATATTTCAGTGATTTTTTAGTATAATTAATGTATATGAATTGAAGTTATTTTAAATAAAAGCAAACGAATTCTTCAAAACTGTCATGAGTTCTCTAATGTTATCTAAATTTAATAAAAAATACTTTTTAAATTTTTTTCATTTCATTAAAATTATAGAAAATGTACCAACCTTAATAGATAAATGTCTTCTCTAATGCATTAACAATTTCATTAGCATTATAAAAATCTATAGTAGACCGTAAAGTTTCAGCTTTACCATCTGAGCTGCATTTTGCTAATAAAAGGGATTCAGCAATAATGTATTAAAATTAATATTAAATATTTCAATAAAAATTTAAATAACAAAAAGGAACATTAAAAAGGTTTTACGATATTTTAAAATTTATTTTAATGTCATGGTTATCGGATACCATCATTTTTTAAATTAAATATAATAAAATTATTATATTAAATATAATAAAATTACTTGATTTAATTGTTAATATTTAATTTTCAATTCAAGTTACTTGTTACTTTAGTAAGTAGGCACATAATTTCTACCAACACTGTATATTAACATTAGATTTTTTGTAAAAACTTGATATTTCCGTCAGCGCCTCCAGCGTCTTTTGTTGTCAACCCAACAACACACACACACACACACATACACAAGCAGTGCCCCGCCCACTTTTGAGTGAAGCGAAGGCGGCAGTTTTGTGCTTTTGGCTTATCAAAGAGGCCAAAAAAGTGCGATGCATGACACTTTTCACAATTTATGTGTTTGTATCTCATTAAGCGAAACAGAAGAAGACTCCACCAAGGGGGTAGATAAGGGGGTTGAAAGAGGGTAGGGGGTGGGCTCGACCCAAAGGTGTTGCCGTGCTGCAACTTTTGGTGGCAAGCAGAAGAAAAGAGCGCGAAACGAAGCCGTCAATGAAGCCGAAAAACGAAAACTTTGTGTGGGGAAAAACATTTTCTCCAAAAATTATCTCTTAACACAAATGTGACACCAAAACGCCTCATTTTCGGCACGCCCCCTCGGGCAGGATGTGTGTGTGTGTGTGTGTGGCACACACATCATAAATTTTAAGTGAAAATGAATCCTTTGGCAATTGAAGTTTTGCGAGGAGATTTTCGTTGTCGTTTTTCGGATCGTCATCAAAGTCACGGCAATAGATACGACACACACACACACACACACAGGAGTATCTACGAGTAGTGTGGGTGTGGGTGTGCGTGTCTATGTGTATGTGTGTGTGGCAGCATATGAAGTTCGCATCTTAATCCTTTGTTGGCCATAAATCAGCGAATCGCGTTCACATTTTGCGCATGTTCCTGTTCCTGCCACAATCCCTTCACTCCCCCTCTCTCTCTCTCTCTCTCTCTCTTCCACCCACCTCTTCTTGGCTAACCATATGCCTCCATAATTCAGGTTTAATTAACTTGGCGTGTTTATTAGCAAATATTAGTTTACAATTTGATACGAGTGACTCATGTTTAAATTCCGCAATCAACTGCGATTTCGGAATTAACGATTAAGAATTCTGGAACGGTCGTCCAGGGAAACATTATAATTAAGCCCAAGTGGAATTTACAATATGATGTGACAGATAATTATAATTTGATATTAACTGAAATGTAAGATCGTTCTGAATATTCAAGAAAGTAGTAAAAAATACATAATAAAAAAAATAAATAAAATAAAATTAAATAAACTAAAAGTCAATAAAAAATATTCTTAAATTGTTCACTAGTTGAACATAATATTAAATATTATTTGGAAGATTTCAACAATTGGAATTGAAATTATTTTGCTTAGATATGTTTAATTCCATTTAAATTTTCCAGATAAATTGATAATATGATAAATTATATTTATGCCAAATTTCAATAAGTTATTATGATATAATAAATACCAAATTTAAAGTGTTTGGCTATTGGGAACATTGGGAAATTAGAAAGCAAACGATATTCAAAATCGATATATATGTAAACTAATTTTAAAATTGAATTAACTTTATTAGAAAATTTTAATTAGTAACCAAAAAAGATGTTTCTTTTTCTCAAAGAGAGAAATCACTTGAATAAATAAGAATTCTTTGTTTGTTGTTGCATTGAAATGTTTATTGCATTTTTCGTTAAACTTACTTAAGAACTAGGCGAAAAGGAAGCGAAATTAGTTTTATAAATAATATCACAAAAACTCAAATACAAGTCGTATACAGATACAGATATTGATACATATATACATACGTATCATATCATAGGTATTATCATATGTAATCATTTAAATTAGTTTAAATTATTGTTGCTGATGATGTTGTTGTTGTTGTTTTTGATGACAGTGAAATGTTTAACATTTGTTGCATATTGTATTTTTTTTTTAAGTATAATATTTTCTCCTTTTCTTTATGTTTAGTATTTTTGGAAGTCTTAGGTTTAATCTTAGGTTAAATACATATATTTAATATATATAATAGGTATACATTTGTTGTTGTAATTGTTATTGTTGTTGAGATTTGCGTGAGTTTGTAAACAGTTTTTGTTGTTCTTGTTGTTGGTATACATATATATATATATATAATGTTCAATTAATTAATATAGTTAAGTATATTTGTATAATTAATGCGTATACATGAGTTGCCGTGATTACATTTTTTTGATTTTTGACTTTTATATATTAATTAATTAATAATAGTAATAGTATAATAGTTAAATGTTTCATTACTTTTTGGAAGGAAAGTTCTAAATTCTACTTATATATTTACACTCAAAAGTTGCCTCTTTGCTTAGTGAAACAATAAATAAAAAAAAAAAATGTAATTTCTATCTTTTACTCGTAAAATGAGTTTAAGTTTTGTTCAAAGAGATTATTAGTTTTTTAATTCTTGTTTTAAGATTTTACGTATACTGCGTTGCATTTTTGTATTTACTTAATTTTAAATAATTATTTAAGTTTGCTTAATATTTTATTTGGCACGCTTTTTGACCAGGAACCGCAATTTGTTAAATTAAAAATTCCACTCAATTATTTGCTCTCTTTCGCTCGCACTCAATTTGGCGCTCAAACTGGTTTCGATTGTGCTCAATATATCCCCCACCCATTTGAGCATTGTTACGCTTGTTGTTGGTATTTTGCTGCTGTTGCTCCATCCAATCGCATGGGTCAGCATGTTTTGCTTTTGTATTTTGCTTTTGCTCTTGCTTTTGTGTTTGTTTTTCACTTTGACGAACTGTTGTCGTCGCCTTTCGTCAAACTGTGGCGCACACTACGGCCATCTCTCTCTAGCGCACGCCTGCCGCTGCACTTGCCAGTGCTTGTATCGGTGTGTGCCTGTGTGTTTGTGTATGTGTGTGTGTGTTTGTTGTTTGATGGACAGCAGTTCGTCAAAGTGGTGGTAATTGAATTTCGGACGCCTCTTGAGCGAGCGAATGCGATGGCATGATGACTGTGTGTGTGTGTGGGAATTGGCAAGCAATAAAACTGAGAATCCTCAGCGCTGTGACGTCAAAACCCCAACCAGGGGAAATGTGAACGCTTATTCAGCAAAGTAGGGGAAATCTGGCTGCAGAGAGAACGATAGAGAGCGAGAGAGCAGTTGAGAGCGGCAGCAACTGAGAGCTTGCTGTTACGCTCTCTCTCTCTCTCTCTCTGTCTCTCGAGCACTCTCTCTGCTGTTTTGATCAGAAATCAATGCAGCGACAATTGCATCGATTACGCGACCTAACCTCACTAATTATATGCCCTCTCTCTTTCAGCTCCTTCTGCTTCTGCTCCTTAGGCATTCTTCGAGGACAACTGCTTGGCGAGCTCCGTGTATTTCAAGAACTTCGACTGCGGACTCTCATCGTACAGCGACGTCGACGTCGACGGCGACGTTTGCGGCAGCTGCTGCACGGACGGCGTTGCCGGACTGCGCGACATGGAGCGTTTGGGTGATGCCAGAGGCAGCGATTTCGGTGACTGCGCAGCCGCCGGCGACTTCAAGGTCGGCGATTCCTCGCCCGTCCTTTCGTCCTTGACGAAATGCACCTTGGACAGATGATGACGATAGGCGCCCTTTGACCCAAATGGCGTATCACAAAAGGAACATTTGATTATCAACTCCGCTCCGGTGCTCGCACTCAACACGGCCTCGTTGCACGCCCAACTGAAGGCCACAAGGTCACTCCCATTGCCCACGCCCATTCCAGATCCCGCCCCCATTCCCGGTGTGGCAGACGAGGCGGAGGCACTGCGTGTATTGCAAGCTGGAGGATCGGTTGTCTCGCAGAGCTTTTGCAGGGCGGCCAAAGGATGCGCCTTGGGCTTTTTAGGGTTGCCATTTCCATTGTTGTTGTTATTGTTGTTGAAGCAATGTCCTGAAAGAATGGATAATAAGAAGAGTTAGGTTAGGTTTTGTGTGTGAATTTCTATAACTATAATGTTACTTTTTATTTTGGGATTTTAACTACAGATCAAAGATATTAATTTTAAAATGATCTTTTAAAGACTGATTTTTAGCCCTAGCTTCACCCTCGGACTTAGCGTTGCCACTTACCATCAAGGGAATACACTTTACCCCTTTTTTTTTCAAAATTCATTTGCCCATTTACTAAAGCTTCCTTTATATTTAGTTCGACCAACCTACTTTCTTATCTTCATGTTAAATATTTACTAGGATACTGAACGTCGCTAATTTTAATGCCATTAAGACTGATTTTATTTAAGAATGGAAGACCTTTTCTTAGGATTTTTGGCAATACCTTTAATTAATGTAAGTCCACCTCTAATTTACCCTCTTACTTAGGGTTGCCACTTACCAGTATTGTTGTTGTTGGTCTCCACGTTGCTCAGCTGATCGAACATGGAGTTTAAAGCCAGAAGACTGCCACTTTCGTTTAAATTTGTCGTCTGGTTGGGTGGTTGAGCGTTTGGCGAGTTGTTGGATCGATCGCTGCTGGCACTGGGACTTCCACGAGGATTTCCAGCATTGGACTCCATGTTGAATTCCTTCTTCACATTGATGAGATGCCGACTCGTCTCCACTTCCCCGGATTCACACTCCAAGGGCTCCGATTTGATGGTAGTGCTGCTGCTGGGAGGAGGTAGCGACATCGAGGGCGGTGCTGGTGTGTCGGGAGTACGTCGAGGCGTCGCTTGTTGTCTGTCCGGCGTATAGGCGGACTCTACTCGACTGGCGGAACTCGATTCACTGGCGCTGCGATCCCGTTGCGGATAGGAAGACCGGAGTAACTGCATCTGCATGGCCTGGGCATCCATCAAGGGTTTGGTATAGTCACTGCTATCGTCAATCCCTAGTCTCTTTAATATGCTAGCTCCCAGGGGCGTACCAGTCTCCGGATAACCCGTCGCCATGCGTCCCACTCTCGACTCGAAGCTCTTCTCGATCAACTGCTCCAGGGCATTTAAAACCGAGGGTGCTCCGCCGGAAGAGGACCCCGAGCTTCCAGTGGGTTTCTCCAACATGCTGGGACTTGACAATCTCTGCTCCGTTTGGGATCTTCTGGGAGGAATGGGAATACTCTCCCCCAGACACTTGCGTATGTGTTCCACGAACAACGCCGTCTCAATCTTTGTGCCACATTTCTCGCAAGTAATCTTCGTGGCTGCAGCAAAATCCCTTAGGGGTTTTAAGGCCGAGTCCAAGCTAGATCCACCACCGGATCTTTCCAGTTCGAGGAGTTTCCTCACTGGCAACGACTTTTTCCGCTTCTCGTTGCTCCGTGTCTGTCGGCCACGTTTGGAGGCGCCACCTGCCGTCGAGGGTGGTGCAGGCGGGGACACGGAGGAGGAGCAACTGGAGGAGGGATCCTTGTAATGCGATTGCTGTGCCATGTGCGTGCTGAGCTCCTTGAGTGTGGCAAATGCCTGATCACACACCTTGCAGGTCAACACAGCGCTGACACTTGGAGCGGTGGTGGTGGGTGTGGTGCTGTTGCCCGTGGTGCTATTGGCGGCTCCTCCAGCTCCATTGGAGGGTCGCTCGTCGCCGGATTTCCAAGAGATGATCTGCTCCTGGGATATGATATTCGTATAATGCTGCGTCTCTTGCATGTGATTCGTCATCTCCGCCAAGGATCTGAAGCTCTGACCGCACCACATGCACTTGAGGATCTGACGCGTCTGCTCCGCCCCTTTGCCCAGCCAGACGTCCTGACCCCGCACCAGTTTCCTGGGCAACGGCATTGTCTCCTTGATGAGCATATTCAACTCGGACTTGGATGATGTGGAGGATGAGGATGTGGAGCTGCTGCTGGAACAGTTCGATGTGGTTGTCGAAGTCGCATTCGTGGTACGAGTCAAGGGGCCGCAGGTGGAGGCGGAGGGAGAGGGTACCTGTACTCCACAGTGTTGGGTCTCCTTCATGTGGGTGGTCAGCAGGGCGAGACTGGAGAAGCTCTGCTTGCACCACACGCACTTGAAGACATCCTTGGCGGCATCGGCGCCTTTGTTGAGCCAATGCGATTGCCAGGCACTGTGACGACCTCCTCCCGAAGAGTTGCCCCCTCCACCGGCTGCTCCTCCTGATCCTCTGCTGCTTGGTGGAGGCGTCTCCAGACGACTCATCTCGCTCATCTTCTCCAGCGCCTTGCTGGCCTCATTGGGCGTCCCCATTTTCCCATTTAATCCAGACTTGGCAGCCACTGCCGCCAGGTAGGGATTGATTGGAGGAACCCAGCTGCCAGGTGGCAAGGGTGACTTGTAGTCGTTGCCAGCACGTGGCAACTTCCTTGCTGGCGCTTCCTGTTCCAGGCTCGGCGTCTGTCGCTTCCTAGTGCTCACCGACAAATCCAATGGCGCCGTCTCCTGATCCTGCTGCTCCTGCTCCTCATCGCTGCCAATTGCCTCGCAATCACTGGAATTTCTCTTCCTGCTAAAATCCAAGGCTGGTGCCTCCTCCTCGTGGGGATTACTCGCTGGAGATGCGGCCTGTTGCGTCGCCTGTTGCACCAAGGATGCGGCTGCTGCCAGAGGATTCGTCAGCAGCAGATGATTCTGTTGAGCTGCCGCCAGATAAGCGGCCATCGCTGCCGACTGCGGCGGAAGCAGCGCTGCCGCAGCGGAGGGAGCCAACGTCGCCGTCAAGGGAAGACCCACCGGAGAGGCGGCTGTCGGAGTGGGCGTGGGGGCCGGAGTGAGACAATCATTTGCGGAGCAATGAGATTCGTTCGACGGGCAACGCACATCTCCAGCTATAGCTGAAGTATTCGATTCCCGGGACTGACAACGCGGACTCGCCAACTCACTATAAAGGGAGTGGAGATTAGAGGATTGTTAGAAATTTTTTTTATATTAAGGAAATCACGTATTTATGGGAAATAAACTTAAAATTAAAATCTATACTTAATTTATTTACCCTGTTAGATTATGAGCAATACTATCTACATAGGAAATATCATAGAATTCATCGAAAATTCTGTAGAAATCGGGTAATATTGTATTAATAAGAGATAGACAATTTCTAAAGGATCTATTTAATTTTCAAATAGATTTACGTAGAAATAATTAATACGAAGTTTTCATATAAAAATAAATACAGAAGGAAAGTTAGAGAAAAAATTACACACAATTACGACTTTTAACAAATATTTAAATTAAACCCACGATATTACAGAATCTCCTAAAGGAAACCATAATAATTTGTTCAGTAATTATTTATTAAAAACTATTTATTATAAGTTATAGCACTCTTTGTCAACTATTGAACCATATTCATCCAAACTGCTTTTATTAATCTATTGCACAAAAATAATTAAAGAGAGTTTCTGAAACCGTAAATCTAATAATATAGAAGAATGCGACATATTGTCAAGTTTGAATTTCAAAAAAATTTCATACTATTTTCAAACAAAAGCTATTTTTTTCTAAAAAATATTTTCCACAAATAACTGATTAAAATTATTCATAAACTATTTATCACTTTTTCACCACTTTATTAAAGGAAAGAATTTTTTTTTTTTAATTTTAAAAATATATGTTAATCTCACTATTATTTCTATGCTTTATTTACTTTAAACAATTTCGAAAAAATATTATCTGTATTTTGTGCAAAATTTAATAACAATTTTGTTATCAACTAAAAGTCACGAAAACCAAAAATTAATCATATAATTTAAGATTCTGTCTTGAGTCTTGAGATTAGAACTTTTAGTACAATTGATAAGAAAAGTATGTCAAACACTTTGAGATTTATAGGTGTCAGACAGAAATATTAATTGATAACCTATTAACTAACAAATTTGCCGTGTCATTACATTTAACTCGTGGATTGTAACATTATAATTTATTATATATATTGAAATTTATGAATTATTTTAAAACAAAATTGACTCTGGTAGAAGTCTTCAAATATGATTAAATCTTGGCACTGCATTACTTCATGAATTCCAACTAAAATCTGAATATATTTAGTTAAGATACTTTCATTCTAAAAATATCCTAGCAAAAAATGAAATATAAATTAATAATTTTTAAATAAGTCTAAAAGTTGAGCAGAATAACAGAAAAGTGAAACCAACACTAAAATCAGTTGCTCGCACATTTCCTTGCACTGTCCAACACAGGACAAGGACAAGTGTAATTAATTATAACGGTTTATTCACCTGGCACTCAACGCCTGACGATAGATCTCCAACATGACAGCTTCGTGTAGCATCATTTTGACGATAGTTTTCACTTCAATTTGTCTTTCACTCAAAGTTCACTCTCTCTCTCTGTCTTTGTCTCTCTCGTGCACACACTCTAATTAATTGCTCGCATCGATTGTTTTTGTTTTGATTGTTATTGCTGTAATTCTTGTTGTTGTTGTTAAAGTTGTAGTTGTTTTTGGTCACACTTTGCACTTAACTAAACCAAATACACGAATCCAAATACAAATACAAATACAAATTAAATGTATTTCATTTCATTTGATTTTATTTTCGTTTCGATTCGTTTCACGTTTGAAATTCTTCAGAGCGTCGCTGCCGTCTCTATGTCTGCTTGTCTCTCTGTATGCGTGCGTGTGTGTGTGCCTGTGTGTGTGTGAGAACGTGTCAGTTTCGTGTTGAGCTTCTATCAAAAACACACACGTCAAATAAATCAAATGTCACAATGGGCGTCCCTCTTTCTCCTCCTCCTCCTCCTCCTTCTGTACTGTTGCTGTTGCTGCTGATGACGAACTCTCGCTTGCTCAATATGTTTTACTGCCAGTGCCTGAGTGTGTGTGTGTGTGTGTGTGTTTCTCTGTGTGTTTATGTGGTTGTGGTTGTGTAGTGCAAGCGTCGCTGTCGCTGTCGTCGTCGCTGCTGCGGTCAACTGCCGCCAATTTCCAAGGCAGCGCTTCCTCTTCCTCCTTCTCCTTCTGCTGGCAAATGCCAACAACACACAACAGCTGTCCGTATGTATGTATGTGTGTGTGTGTGTGTGTGAGGCTATTAATTTAATGATTTACTGACGTTGCCACAAAATTTATTATTATTCTTTAGCTGCTGCTGCTGCTTTTTCTTCTTCTTCTTCTTCTTTCTGCTGGCGACTAGAAAAACGCGCGACTCGCACGAAACGGTTATGAAGCTTAGAGCCGTTACTGAATCGAATCGGTTAACCGGACAGGGCGACTCATTAGCGTCGACTGATTGACTGATTGACGCGCACGTTGCAATTTTGATGGGCACCGCTGCCGGCAGCGACGTTACTGCGCTGCTACTGCTGCGTTCGGACGTCGTCGTTTGTCGCCGTTGAATTTCTTGCGAAAAATCCAACAATGAAAATATGCGACATGATTTCGTTCAGCGCTGCCGTTGTCGACTAAAACATCTTTTTGACACTGACAACGTTGAGAGCTGACAGCAATAGCAACAGCACACAAGCAGCAGCGGCAGCAGCAGAGGCAGCAGCAGCAGCAGCAGCAGCAACGCGTCGCTGCGAGAGCGAAACAAATGAGCGCGCGCGAAGGCAATCAAAATGAATTGTGGCATGCCCAAGTCAGAGAGAGAGCCGACGACGTTTTCCCCATTAATTTGATATATGCCGGCAGCAGACAGAAAGAGAGCGTTACGTGCTCAGAAGAGAGCAATCTCTGCCGACAAGTTATGCGGTCTGCGCATGCGTCGACGTTGCCAGCTGGCAGCGGCTGCAGTTTTGTTTTGATTTATAGCTTCTGGCTTGGAATGAGGAGAAAGCTTTTGGCGAAACACTTGAATTGAAACTGAGACAAATGGGGAGCGGAACAACTGCAATGGCCGTGAGAGCACAAGTGAGAGCGGGAGCAGGAGCGGAAGTGAGAGCGAGAGAGCGACGCTGTGCAGTGCGACAATGTGCAGTGTGACAGGTGTTTGTGTGTGGGGGCCGGTCTGCTGTCTCCCTCTCTCTCACTCACTACCTCTCTCTCTCTCTCTCTCTCTCCCTCTCGCGTCGTAGCGTAGTCGCTCTCTTTGCAATTGTGTTGCAGCTGGTTAAACCACTGTGGGGGTGAGTGTCAGTGCATTGGCGTCGGCGGCGCTGTTGACGTCGCTGCCGTCTAAATCAAGGTTATTTATTGAAATTGAAAATGAAGCGGCAGAGAAAGGCAGGGAATGAGAAAGACAGCGACAGAGAGAGAGAGAGAGGAGTTGGGACAACTGTATTTGCAGTCGCTGCATCAAAACACAAAATTTGCCAACTTACATTTAATTCATTTACTTTGCCGCGTCGCGTTGTGTAAAAGTAAAATGCTAAATCGAGTCGCTTATCACTTTCCCCCCTTATCAAGTGAACTTCCCTCTTCCTCTCCCTCTTGTTCCTTCGCTGCTTACGCAGCCCAATTGTTGAATGCGCTGCGTTTGCTGCGCTGCTGACGACGACCGCAAAAGCTCAGCCTCAAAACGGGAATTTTGGCTGCGTAGGAAAGTGTGGAATGAGCGAAGGAAGAAGAAATTCGCACGTGACAAAGTCATTTATCTGAGTGTGTGTGTGTGGGACAATTTTGATTGCTTCGGTAAGTTTTATTCCTATTATTTGCATAGATTTATTTTGCTTTTAAGCTTATTTAATTTATAATTGCACACTTTTTGCTTTTTCCTTTTTACTTTGTGCTTTGTTTTTCCTCATTTTCTCATCTCGTTCTTCCGCTCTGCACTTTGTCTGTAATTATTTTCCGATACTTGTGCGCAGCCATCCATTACGCATCTTTATTAGTTTCTGTTTTTACTTCTTGTTCGTTCTTTCATACTCGTCACTTAACGAAAGATATAACAACAACAATAACAACAGTAACAGTTACAACAAAAAAGAGTTCTTTGTGTTTCATTTTTCTCTACACTATCGAGCATGGAAAAAACAGTTAAAATTCCATAAAACAAAAGTATTACGATTAAACAGTAAATTTTCATTAAATATATTCTAAATATGTAAATATTGAATTAATAATTAAATATAATTAATTTGTAAATAAATTTCCATTAAATATATTCTAAATATGTAAATAATGAATTAATAATTAAATATAATTAATTTTCATATAAAAATTGCATATAAAAGAATTTCTATAATTACCTGTAGGATTTAAATATTTTTGTAAGTAAAGTTTCTTTTCATGAAAATACGTATTTGTGATAATTATCTTAATTTTAGGAAATATTTGCTTAAAAAAATGAGTTTATTAGTTTTATGAGTTTTAAAAGCTATCATGCGGTTCCTGAATGTTTTTCTGAAAGTAATCATATTTTTGAAGTTTATATTTCTGATTCCTGTGATAAATGTTTTCAAATGTAGCACAATTTTAAAATTTGTATTTTTTGCAGTTTTTTGTTTAGCTTTTAAGAACTGCAATATACAATTTTGTATGAAAATCTATTTAATACTCTTTTTAAATAGCCTGGCTTATCTCTCTCCATTTAATTCCTATTAAAGGCTTCGTTTGCGTACTTCTCTTCCCCTGCCCCTTCCACTTCCCCTTTCCCATCTCCACCCACTTCTACTTCACTGTACTGTCATATATCTCAAATATCTGTAATCGGATTGACAGGTCCTCGAATATCGCGGCACCTGACAATTGCGGCCAAAATGCAACGCCAACTGCTGTCAAACGTCAAAAGTTGGATTCGTTATATATGGTATGTTCATACATACACATACATATCACATATATATCTTTTTTTTTATTTGTGGGCTAGAAATGTGACATAACGGAATGTTACCAACCCCACTTCTCCACCCTCCCCCCACCACCACCACCTGTTCTACATTCTCTCATCTCGCGGTACATTGTAAAATGATTTCAATTGCACAATGCATTTTTTGTGTTTGCATTGATAAACGCGAGAGGGAAAGGGGGATAACTCTTAACTAAGGGAGTGAGGGTCCCAGCAAACGGTAAACTTATTCTCAGATCCTCAAAAAAGGTTTATTAATTTTATGTATATTTAATGTTTAGGTTAAGCGCTTCCTATTTAATATTTCGAAGCTTTTTTAAAATTGCAGTTGGATAATTATAACTTTACAGTTTTTTACCTATATTTAAATTAGACAATTTACAAATTAGCGCAGAAAATTATGGAATAATAAGAAGTGCATTTCTGTAATTTATTTTTCAACATTTTGAAACATGCCAATATATTACTTATTTATGCTTATATCTTTTTTTTTCTTCAAATCTCTGAACAGAAGTTAGATTGTTTTCCAGTATTTATGCAGTATTTTTAAAACACTGTTTTTCATTGAAATTTATTTCAAAATAGATTGCGAAACATCTTAAATTGTTGCGGTTTAAGAAATTTAATTCCTGACAAACTCGTTAACTTTTTTAGATCTTTGTACAGTACATTTCCTCAGTCAACACCTTTCCCTATCCCCCCTTCCTCTCTCTGGGCCGCAGCAGAGCTGTCACTCAGGGGATGGTCGAAACGGTTGAAGACCTGAACCGGTTAACATTTATTTGATTCGCCCACATGGTGTCTTTGGTTGCATGGACTTTGGTTGCAGGTTGCAGCTGCAGCTGCCAATTCACTGCCACAAATGTCATGTTGCGCGTCCGTTTCTATTGCAACAAACTGTGGCAGCAACAACAGCGGCCACCCAATTTCATGTCCCATTCCAAGGTAATAAAAAGTCAACTAAAATCGCTATAGTCGAGAGCCTGACTATGGAATACCCGTCACAATATCTATAAATGTTCAGAATCAACAAAACAAAAACTACTGCATACCTTTAGGCGCTTCGATGTCTGTAAAACTTAATAGAGCCATAAATAAAATCATATTTGTTCGATCTTGATGCGATTAACTGGAATAATAGTTAAAAATTTAAGTAGACATTAACTATATTTAATATAAATTCTATGCACTTTATTTTACTTAATTATAATAATTATATAGAACTTAAAATAAAATTGTAAAGCAATTTTATTTAATAATAATATTATTATATAAGTATATAATTTTTTATTTATAACTGAATATACAAGATGGATCTCCCTGTAACATTCATGAAAAAGAATACAATATACCCTTTATCTCTCTGAGTAATAGGTATAACAACGTTGTTGTTGTTGTTTTTGTTTAGGCGGCGGTTAACGTCAAAAATCGAATTGACACACGATTTTATCACACGCTGTTCCATATCATTCCATTCCATTCCGTTCCGTTCCGTTCCCTCCCATCTGTCAAATGGATCTGGAATTTGCCGTATGCAATTTTCTGACACCTTTTTGCGGTGACGGACGCGTCAGACGCTGATGCTGACGCCGACGCCGACGTTGACGCCGTCGCGACGATGCAACGTCATAAAAGCTGTAAATGCCTGGCGCCAGTCACCGACCCCACCCCCTCCCCCACCGTCCTTCCACCCCTCTGATATTTCCCCCGCCCACCCTCTGAACGTTACGAAAAATGCGTCAAAAACATTTGTTTTGTATGGAAGTTTTTGTTGTTGTTGCCGTTAAATTTAGACACGACTCGTTGCAACGTTTTGTTGCAAGCAGATACATTCCCCCTTCCCACAACCCCTGCCCTTCCCTTCCCCTACCGCACCCAATTACAATTACGAATGAAAAGTTTAAATCAAATCCATGCAACATTTTCTATACAATTTTATTCGCAATATTTTTGTTGCAATTGTTTATGAGTTGTGGCCAAAGCGTCTGTCAGCAATTTTTGGCAAATTTTTCAAGCGCCGCGGGTTGTTTATTTTTCCGGTTTTGGAGCTGGCAATTAATTTGCCACAAGACGAATCAAAATGGGATCGAAAAGGGGAGGAAATTGATAGAGGGCAAAGGGATGTGGCAGCTTGTTATTGAGTCCTTAACTTTGAGTATGTTCAGGTATCTTCGACAGCTTCCTTTTGCTGGTTTTAAATTATAAAGGTTTTGCAAAAAATAAGGAATGGTACAGCAGTAATTTTGGTCCTGATTTCTTTATAAAATTCGTACTCTCGCTCTCATGGGATTTTAATTTTACTATACTTTATTTTAATAACATACATTGATTAATATTTAAAAGTAACCTGATAAAATGAACTTTCTTAGTATTAAGTTTACTTAAAATTTGATTTCAAGTTTTATTATTATTATTTTCTGAACAAAATTATAGTGCGATTTATGATTATTATTATCGACTTTTTGAGTACGATTTTTGTGTCGAATTTTGGTCTACAATTTAGAGTAACATTATGGCAAGCTTAGCAAATATTTACCACATTCATCAAACAGTAAAAGGACCAAGACCACCTCCTTTAACCCACGTCTGTTTTCCTTAACCCTCTGTTACCTCCCTTGACCCATCTCTGAGCCAGAGCCAGACAAAAACACAACTCAAAATACAATTCATCTGCATAAACATTTGTGGAGCAATTGAAAAACAAACACAAGTTCAGGCAACAACAATAACAAAAAGAAAAACTACAACTACAACTACAACAAAAAGAAGAAGAAGAAGAAGTACAACAACAAAGAGACAAATATCCCCAAAAACAGTGTCGAAATGCATGTGAATGATACGAGTGAATGAATTGCTCCACAATTACCACCCTGTCCGCCACCTCTTTACACCCTGTGTTCTGCTGTTAACAGACAGTCAACATACATGACAACAACAACAACAATGATGAAATCTGACGACGACTATGAAGATGAAACATTCATCAAGCTGCAATATCATAGTCATCACAGGGTGGCCACAAGTGGCACAGGGTGGCAATAGTTGGATACAGAGGGTCACTCTCTGTTGAAGAAGAAGAGAAAAGGATAAAGGAGCATACAAAGAAAAGGAGATGGAAGAAGAGAAGACGAAAAGGGCGATGAAGAGAAGAGCAAAAAGGAAAGGTAGGAGAATAGAGGAAAAAATGGATGAGAAATTTAAGGAAAAAGAGAAGATAATTAGAAGAGAAGATGGACTCCCAGAAGGAAAAAGCAGATCAAAAAAATTAAGTTACAAACAGAGAAAAGAAGGAATTGAGGGGGAAAGAAAGATAAAAAAGAGAAGTTAAGAAAAGAAAACAACTCAAATTGAAACGTGAAGAGCAGAGATGATGACGGAAGAGAATAGAGATGATGGAGGGAGATAAAAGAGAATCAAGGAGAAAGGAATCAATTTGCTTGGTGTTAAAAGTGATGAAATTCAAATGGAATTAATTTCTAAGCAAAGACACAGAGCAAACTGGATGATATGATAACTGCTAGATAGAGAGTGAGAGAGAGAGGGAGAGAGAGAGAGAGATTGAGTGGGATGGCGTAACGAGCCCAAAAACACTAAACTCGAAAACTGAATGAATGAGTGTCAAGTGTGATATATCACCGCAAAAACAAGACCATAAGCATGAGTGATAAACGCTGTTGAACGTTGGTTACCGCGTACCAACAACAATGACACACATACACTCACACACACACACACACATTCTAATACACATACACACACACATATGCAGTCATAGACATGTCAACATGTTGATGATGGTAACTAACTGAAGCAGCGCGATAAACCAACGAGACGAGGACGACGCAGAGAATGTGGATGCCAGAGAAGAGGGAGAGAGAAAGAGAGAGGAAGAGAGAGAGAGAGAAAGAGAGAGTGTGTGTGTGTGTTGGGGCAGGCAGTCAGGCAATGGACTCACTGGCAACTGACTGAGGACAGACAACACCAACAGCACTAAGTGCCGCACAGTGGTATAAAGTGTCATTGAAATTAATATTAAAAAAATACACAATAATAATTAAATTTAATTTTCAATTAAAAGCTATTAAACTACACTTATTTTGGATTTTTTTAATAAAAATAAAATATAAAATATATTAATTAAAGTTATTCCATAAATTTTATTTTACAAATTTGGTGTATTCCATTTTGCCGTAACATATTTTTTTTTACATTGATTTATTTCATTAAAATATACATTCATAGTTCTTAAAGATAAGGTATTCCCATAAAAAAAAAACTAAATTTTTTTTTCAATGATCTTACTTTGAATCTCCAGTGTATGAAATTCCCAATCAGAATGAAATAACTATGAGATATGGGAGATTCCGAACCGAATTATCGGCAGATTATATATAATTTCAATGATGCCTCTTTAAAATTAGGCGATTTTAGGTTAGGAGTTTAGATACATGCTGTGGTTGCGATTGGAATATCCATTATCGCTGAGCTTTGTTCAATCAACTAACTTAAATTTGTTATTGTTTAATTAATTCAACAAATTCTAACAATTATAATAAATATTTACTCTTTTAAAACCTTTTTTAAATGAACACATGTATAAATATAAAAACGAAATATAAATATTTAAAATTTTAAAAATGTTCAATTTGATATTACAAATTTGCGACATATTCATTTAGATAACGTTTCCTACCACTGTGCGTAGAGCGCGCCTCAAATACTTGCAACATGCTGCGGCAATCACGTGTGATGAACTGTAGAGTGCTGCTGTTGTTGTTGATGTTGTTGTTGCTGTTTTTGGCAAAAAGGCGTCAAGGCGTTTAAGCCGAAAACAAAAACTGGCAACTAGGAATTCATTGGCCAAAAACAATGCAATTAATTTCACTTAGTCGTCGTCGTTGCTGCCGTGAATGATGATGCTGCTGTTGATGTTGTTGCGACGACAACAGCAACTACTCATTGTTGTTGTTGTTGCTGCTGTTGCTGCTGATCCAGTGACTTCAGTTGCAGCATGAGGAGGCATGTGGCATGTGGCGGAAGTGTCAACGAGCGGCTTTCACTGAGCGGTGATGAATTTCATAGTTGTTGATTTTATGATTGCCGTTAGATGTTGCTGCTGTTGTTGTTGCTTGTTGCCTGTTGCTGTTGTTGTCGCTTTGCAGGCAGTGTGAGCTGGTCGTTCATATGTGCCTTGCTTTTTACAATTGTCAACTTCAAGTTTATTGCCGCTGTTGTTTCTGGTGTTTTTGTGGTTGCTGCTGCTGCTGCTGTTGTCCTTGTTGCTGTCGCTGTCAACAACAGTTTGAGCTCTCTTTGTGAGCAATGTCCATGTCTGTGTGTCTCTCTCTCTCTCTTTCTCAGTCTCTATCTCTTACTCACTTTTGCTGCTGTTGTTGCTGCCGCCATCAGCAACATTCGTTGACAGCAGCAACATTATGCCGCATGTCAAAGGACGGACGCTGTCACATCGTGAATCCTTCAACACCAGTCGCTGTCTGATGACTCTTGTTGCTCCTGCCCCTCTCGTACCTCCACCTCTGCCCCTCAGGTGTCCCGCCATGTCGGGACGCTTTGTGGTCCAACACAAATCTAAGCAATTTGCATTGTTGTTGCTGTTGCTGTTTGCTGTTGTTGCCACCGCTGGCAATTTGTGTGACCACAAAGCGCAGCCACCCCAAAAACCCAAAACCATCGCACAAATTCATCGCCTCGCCTGTCGAGGCCAAGGCCAACATCAACACCAACACCAACACCAACAACAACAACAACCACAACACCTTATCCCCCCTCATCCCTCATCTTTCATTTTCATCCCATGTCCTAATTCACTCTCTGCGTTTTATGCTGCGATTTCTGTTGCCAAATCGACAATGTGGCTCTTGTGTTGGCCACATTTGATTTGCCATATTTGTTCAGGGTCAAAAGTTGATTTCAGATTGATTTTAAATGTAGTTTGCATTGATATTAACTAACGTTTAGTTATAGGTACTAAACCAAAATAACAACATTGTTACAAATATCTTTAAAGTGTTTAATTTATACAATTCCTTGACCCCATCATATAAAATCGATGATGAAATTTGAGTATAGATCGATTTGAGATCAATATTAATTAGAGTTAAGTATGCTTTATTTCTGGTATGACTTTATTTATTTTATTTATTAACAGCAACTTTTCAACACTTCACTGGCGTAAAGTTTATTTCTTTAATGATTAATGTATACAGAATTTCCTATAGATTCTAATCCAGAATACTCTTAACATAAGCGGTCAATTCTATAGACAATTTCCTGACAAAAGTAAAGTCATGATCACTGATCACAGGAAACTGATCTCGAGGGCAACTTAAAATGTTGGCTAAAATGAAATGCCGTTTGTCAAACAGAAAAGTAAGAAAATCTCCAGTTATGAGCACTCGACTGATTCTTCTTTCTTTTGGCCATCTTCTGGCTTATGGCTTATCTGTTGGCCGCCATCGTGATGGCCTCATCATATTTTCGCAACATTTTTCAACACCAGAATGCGAGGATCGTTTATCAAGTGGACACCAAGGATCAGGCAGATGCTCCATTCTAGTGTGAATTGAGAAGGAGAAAGAGAGAGAGAGAAAGACAGAGAGAGAGAGAGAGAGAGAGAGAGAGACGGAAAGTTGGCAAAGAGAAACGCGAATAAATTACGCACATCTGTCAACTCTTGAATTAGCCATTAAGGCACAAAATGTGCAACATTAATAACTGACACGATGCTCGATTTGATTCGAGAGAGACAGAGTAAGAGAGAGAGAGAGTGAGAGAGAGAGAGAGTGAGCGTGTTGCACATGCGCGCTATGTCAATGTCAACGCGCAACAAAAAGTGGATGCAACAACGACGCGTCGCTTGCGCAGCGTCCTAATTGAAAGAAATTACTTTGAGTCGAAAATGTCATTTGTCAACTTTTTGTTGTGGACTTAGCCAGTAGTCAGGCCAAGTACAGGGCAGCTGTATTAGCCACAAGAGAGAAGCATAGAGAGGGGAAGAAAGAGAATGAGAAGGAGAAGGAGAAGAAGGTGATATTATGATTGAAATTGATACCAACCCACAGTCCTGTTGAATTGCCGACTCTTGACTTGATTGTTAGTTGCGATTCGAGTCATAAATGATCCTCCATCCAGCATTGTTAAAGATTACAATGTAAACGGTGTGCAAATTAAATGAAATGAGATGAGTTCCTGCTGTACTTGGTTGGGAATTACGGGGATTTGGATTGTATTTTTTTGAATACTTAAGAATTCGAGTAGGATGGTCTTTATGGAATGCAAGTTTGTCTCATCAGATAATATAAGTACTTAAATATCATTGTGGAATTTCTTTCTGGAATAGGTTTCTAACATTTTTAATTTTTGTTCAAACTGTCATACATTATTTTTATCTGATAAGACTCTGCATCAACATGGGAAAATAATCAGTTTTTTTATCATTGTTGAATTTTAAGCAAAATGTGGTTTGGGAAAACATAAAACTTGTAACTAGATGTATTTTATTCCGCCTGATACTTTATTTTTTAAATTTTACTAAACAAAATATTACTTTTATCAATATTAGAGTATAACACAATTATTAAAGTTGCTTAGTAGTTGAAGTACAGTCGAATACTAGATAAATACTGCAAGTGCCTCGCACTCATTTCACATTTTCATGAATTTCAAGTTGATTTGCAAATTAAATTTTCAGCTTTTTTTTTATTTGCTTGCAATTTCGTTGAGAAGTTTGAGAAGAAAATGGTGAAAATGCTAATGATACTATCAGGAGCTGTTAGAGGAGGAAGGTCAGATGCAAGCGTACACACACAGACACCGTACACCTACACACACATACACGTACACAGAATAACACGGACACACTTGAAATTAAAAGCAGAGTATACAAGTTAAATTAAGACACTCAAAAATGATTAAGAAATGCGAAAAACAAAAAGGCAATGAAAAGATATTGCTTAGGAGAGAGCGAGAGTGGGAGATGGAGCGATGGAGAAAGTGGGAGAAAGAGCACACAAAAGAAATGAACATTAAACCGAAAATGGGAAAGTCCCCTCTCCACCCCGCTGATGATGAAACAGATGATATGCCCGCGGGAATCGTTGGTTGAGATGAAGCCAACAAAACCAAAACGAAAAGAAATGCGAATGGAAAAGAAGTTAAGAACTAAGAACTAAGAAAATCCAAAGCCAAATGAGGCAACACGGAAAAACGAGAAAAGCACATTTTGTAATAATTTCATTTTGCAAATGACGTGCGAGTAACGAAACAAAAGAAATTAAATTTAACATAATACAAAAGGAAAATGTTATGGGAATCCCCCTACTCTTCAATCTCTTTCAACCTCTCTTTACTCTATTTCAAAGCGGCCTCTGGCGGACAGTGGGCAAATTGCCTTATGCATTATAAAAGTGATGTCCGCACAACAAACTATTCTACAAAACGCGAATTATTTTTATACTCCCAAGCCAAATAGTATAGAAGTGTTATAAATTTGGGCGTATGTATGTTACACTTGGAGGTATTTATGACCCAACAAATTATTTATACAAGTGTGTTCCACCATTTTCTACAGATTTTAATGACAGTCACAAATGATCAACATGTCTTGAAATTTATAAATAATTTAAAATAAGAAAAGCAGTTACTAAATTAAAAAAAATTGAGAAAAGCATACTGAGCAGTCGAGTTTTACATATAAACATATCATATTTATAATTGTCTGTATGTCACCTTAGAGCCTGTAAGAGCTAGAGCTATGAAATGTTTATATCAATAGTTTAACGCAGGTTTGAGTCCCCGAAATCAGATTAAATATTTGCTTTTCAATATTTAATTTTTTTAGATTAAATGGTGGGGTGGTAAGTATCTTACTGTCTAGCTCACTTGACTGCAGTTTTCTAACTAACATTTTTTATTTTTATTTTTTTTTTTAATGTCAACTAGAGAATTATATTATACATAGAGAACAGAGGTGCAATAAAATTTTGCCTCACTAATGTGGCCCAGGCTGAGAGGCAGAGAGTCGGAGACAGAGTTAGTGTCAGAGTTGAAGCAGATGTGACTGCCCCAGACAGACGTTGATAAAAACTCATTTCAACTGATGGCCAAGTACGTCTCTCACCTCCCCCTTTTCCGCTTCTTCCATCACCAACTGGCAAATGGCAACCAATGGAGCGTTATGGCGCACATCCATGTTCCCGTTCCCGTTCCCTTTCTCGTTCCAGTTCCAGTTCTAGTTCCGACTCCAACTACGACTCGGGCTGCGCAATTTGACGACTTCTGACATGACGAGTGCAAATGCTTGGCCAGAATCCAGAACCCGTCATCTTCCATCTCCGCCTGCTGCTGACGTTGGCAACATTCAACGTCGGATACTTACTCTCTTCTTCTTCTCCTTCTTCTTCTCCCTCCCCTTCTCTCTCTCTCTCTCTCTCCCACTCGTGTGCTGTTCGTTCTGCGTTATATTTTAATATATTTGATACAGACCATTACTTTTAACGATTATTTTCTAAAGTAATTACGTTTCAAGTACGAAATATGAAGAAGCAAACGGGCAGCGACCAACTCGCCTCACATGGCTAGTGGCAATACCCCCGTCCCCCTTCCCGTCCCCTTGACCCTTCCCCAACCATTCGGTGGCAACATTAAAATGAAATGCTCACACAGTCAACTAACGACAACGTTGTCGGGTCATCGTCTAGGCCCAAACTCAGTTCTCAGTCCTTAGTCCTCAATCTAGAATCCAGCATCCTGAATTCAGACTCTTCAATCCTCAACCCTTTGACAAGCCATGAATTAAACTTTGTGTTTTTGTGGGGAGTATGAAATAAAAATGTGTTGCAAGTTAGCCACTTTTTATCGCCGTTTTTAATGAATATTACTTTTGGCTTTTAATATTTGTGGGCATGTTAAGAAGTTGCCCAGTCAAATCTCGACGAGAGCTCATTGGTTCATACACGAGAATTCAGGAGGTAAACTGAAACTGATCCCAACTGAGGGATTATACCATACGAATACCCGACTGAAAGTTAAGCCAAACCAGCTATTATTTTAAACAACATATGATTGAGTTTTATTATCGGAGGTTGAATTTAAATATGGGTTTTGGGTAAGGACAAAGGTTGCCCCTTAAGATTTACATATAAATACCACCAAACTTAAAATAAGCTTAGGCTGCTCAGGAAATTCCATTATCTTTAGATAATGATCTTGAATACATGTAATATAATTTTTATGGCTTGTATGAAAAAGAAGACTTTATTCAAAAAGTCTCCAAAATCCTAATTTTTTCCGAAACTTTAGGATATTAGGAAACTTATCAAAATATTTGAGGTATAATTGATCTTACTTATTTTGACAATAATAATAATTTATGTCATTTATTTAGTTACAATTTCTTTTATTCAAAGACATAAGTATTTAAAAGGAGCTTTGAAGTATATACTTATATCCTTTTATGTGTTTTAAAAGAAAAACAACGGATTTAGAGATTTTTAAAAATATTAAAAAAATGAATACTATCGAACTATAAAAAGTTGTAATGGAATTCCATGCTAATGTGTTGGAATTACCCGGCTTTGCTCGTACATTAAAAGCTCGTCCAGCTGCTTACCAAGTAATCCGTCAGCCACATTTTATACAAAGAGAGAGAAAGCAACAGCTCTGGCCAAAGGTCAAAGTACAGTCTGTATGAAAATAAAGTGGAATGGAAATGGTGTTGCTTGTCACAGGAGTTTGATGCAAAAGGGATATCAAAAGCTGAGCTTAACAACACCAACAACAACAACAACAAGGACAGTAGTAATAACAACAACAAGTGAGCAACTAAATTATACCTTTGAGAGTAATTTACGTGCTTTCCTTCTTTATTAGATGCACAGGATAGAATAGAACAGCAGGACATAGGATAAAACAAAAACTGAAAAAAAGCAAAAGAATAGAAGGAAAAGAGGTGAGACAGCTTTCCTCCCTTACACCCCTTAAATGTCCACCCCACTTGTCATGATGTATTTGTTGTTGTTTTGTATACAGTGTCCAGTGTCCAGACTCACCTCAAACCTCAACCTCTGACCTCAAACTCGAATATCCATTGTCAGGGTTTGGTTTTGTTTTACGTAGACAATTTGTTGTGTGCTATTTTTGTTGTTGTTGTGGGTGATTTACAGACACTTTGACGTCCGTCCGAGTGACGGTTGACCCATTAGTAGAATGCCCAAAAGAAGCAGGATCTCCCTCGGGTCGCGGTCTCCTTTCCCCTTTCCTCTCTTCTGCTGTCTCTGTCTTTGCCTTGACTTGACCAGAGTCGAAATAAAACTGGGAAGTGTAAAGAACAAAAGCAACAACCACAGCAACAACAACAACAACAACAATAGCAAGAAAATCATGAAATCATTGTTCATGATGATGTGCAATACATTATCCATTCCCATTCACAGGACACGTTGCCGGAATACCTCAAAGGACGAATCCTTTTCTCAGTCGCTTTGTTTTTCAGTTTTTTGGGTAGTTTGCTGGCTCATGAGTGATTTCAGCTGAACTCAATCCTTTGGGGATGTATTCATCAATAATTCAAGCACACTTTTCAACTGCCACCTCGTCCTTAATCTGGCTGTTGTTGTTCCTCGTTTCTGCATAAAAGTTGCATCGCAATGCGGTCAAGAGCTGATAGCTATGATAGCTTGATCCTTCAAGCAGTTGGAACAACACTGAAATTCGAATTGAAGTCGAAACCAATGTCCTGCCAAGGATTTCGCTTACAATCACCTCAATTGTTGTGGCTCCTGTCGACGGCACGTTCACATTCATGTGGTTGTGCCCTCGGTTCAAAGCACCAGACGGGACCACATAACAATTGCTGGAAACAGCTGGACGTCAGGACAACGGGACGAAAGGACAGCTAAGGATGTGGCAGGACAACGCCAAGGCTTGTGTCAAAGTCAAAGGCGATGGGCATCTTTCGAGTGCAATTGGCTAATTGATTTCGATTCTTTTCTCCGAAAAGCTTCACACGTTCGAAATGAGTGGGGAGGTATTTATCATTAGATGAAAAGCAAACGTTAGCAGGACCTTGTGCACTCGTATTATTGTCCTTCTGATTTCTATTTGCCATTGCTAATTTCGTGGCAAAGACGCCAACACAGCAAAACGACGCGACAGGTCAAAAGTTATTCGTCTTCTTTGAGGTTTTATTTTCGTTGGACAAGACACATTGATTAAAATGTTCATACCCTCGACTTTATCTCATCCTCTTTTACAATTCCCCTTCCTTTTAGCCCCTCTCTTTGTTCAGTTATTCGCCTGTTTCTCTGGCATTTCACTGCGTTACCAGTTTTCTTTTAACTGAAATTGTCATCAAGTGTCTGCGCAATTTCGATGTGTGCAAACAAGTGCAGTCTTTCTTCTTTCCTCTTCCCTACTCTCTCTCTCTCTCTCTCTCTCTGTCTTGCTGTCTCTTTCCCCTTACTTATACGCTCCTCACATGTTTAGTGCATTGCTTTTAATTACAGTCGACAAGAACTTGAATCTCGCTGACCAGAAGCGAGTCGGATCCAAGCCAAGTTAGAGCAAGTCGAGGCAACCCATCAGCGTCATCCTTGCATCATCAGCAACAGCAGCTGAAATGGCGATAGAAATTCTTATCTTATGTCTTGCCTCACTGTGCGGAGCGTGGCTAGAAGGGAGTTTAAGTGGGTCATATGGTCATAAAAAATAATAGTTAATAATTAAAATTAATTAATTAAATCATCTTCAAATCTATTTAAAAATGTACAATAATTTAAAAATTCTATACTTTTCATGTTTTTCTCAAAAATATTGTGATGATAAGAATAGAAAAAAATTATGTTCAACTCAAGTAATATTCAAAAAAGACCGACGTTTTTCTCTCTCTGTCTATAAACTAAATCTTTTACTTGGAAATAAATGAAAAATCATTAAAATTTCTCACTTTCTTGACAATAGAACAATTAATTTAAGGAAAATTTAAAAATATATTATAATAAATTTAAAATTTCTCACTCAGTAAAATACTTGAGGCATCCCCTTTTAGGCACGCCTCTGGCTGGCATTTTCAATTTTATTTGGAGACTTTTGATACGTTGAGTTTTGTGGTTAGTTTTAAATGCTATCCTCGTAACTGAACTGCTTTGAACATGTCCAGTTGTGTCCTTAGCTGGACTTCAAGTTGGATTTGTTCTCAGAAGTTGTAGTTGTTGATGTTGTTGGAGTTGAAGTTGGAGTTGAAGTTGTCATTTCATTTCATACAATGCCCACGAATTGATGCGAAAATTGATTCGGTTGCATGTGACATGTTTACAGATTTGTCGAATTGTTTTACAACTGACAAGAGCAGAGAACTGTGGGAAATGCAATCGAAAATGTTGTAATTATTGAAAGAAATGCAATGGCAGCGCTTTTTAAGATGCCTTCAGTTTGTCTTTGAGATTCTTTTTGGGATTGCACAAATCTTTTACAAATCAAAAGCATTCCAAATGTGGCTGCTGTGAGGCTAATTAGTGCGGTCACTCGGCTTCCCTTCTTTATTTTAACTTGATTTCTTTTTTTTTTTTTAATTAGAGACGAAAAAGCGATGGGACAAAGATGCGTCAGGACAGTCGGCAGTGACAACAAACAAAAGATATCAAGAATTTCATTTCTTGGCACACTCCCCCACACATAGGCGGCAATTGAAGAACTGAAGAGGATAACAAAAAGAAGGAAACGAAACGAAGCGAGGAGACGACAAGACGGCTATCAGAAAAAAGACAACGGACGCATTTGGCTAAAATAAGGGAAATGCCAGCGAATTAGCAATGTGCCGGCCAAGACAGAACCCAATCTCAGTCCTGGATTTCAGACAGACCGCAGACCCCAGCGATGAATTGCCCATGTCCATGTCGAGTCTCTTTTTTACAAGGCGCAAGATGCGCTTTAAAATTCCGCTGATAACAGTCCCATCTTCGCTGCCGAATCCCTTTTCCTTAACCATTGCCATTCCCAAACTGCCAGTGGCGACTGAGAAGGCGTCAGTGTCAGCGACAGACATAAGAAATGTGTCCTAAGCAATTACCATTGCGTTGTCCACCTCCTGGTGCTCCTCCTGGTCAAGGGTGGCGCCAGTGAAGCGTCTGTTTGGATTTGGGATTTGAAGCTATAACAGAAGTGCAAGTTTCAAATGGAACAGAAGTAATATGCAAGATTTGCAAGGATTGCCTTTGACTTTGAATTGGAAATATTTGCGAAAATAATTATTCTATTAGAAAACAATAAGTCTTAAGTCTAAATTTTAAAATAGAGAAAAAAAGAATAGTCAAGGAAACGTTTGTCTGATAAAATAACAGTAAGATAAGTGGCATTTATCTTAATTAGTAAATTAACAGTTCAAATAACATATACCAATTTATTTCTCAACTTTTAGAAAATTGAAAATTTTCTTATTAAGTATATATATAGTTTTATTCTTCAAGTACTCATCCTACATTCTCTCATAAGAGGCACTAAAACATATTTTCAGCAGAATGTGTAACGTTAACGAAAACTGCACGAAGAAGAACTGAAAAAATAGTGTGATAAGCCAGAAATCTACTTTGACATTCTATAACTTTTTAGCACAGTCTGTGCAACGTTTCTCTAAAAAGATCTGCAAATAAAATGATGTTCTTAGAGATTTATTATTAAAACAGAGCACGTTTTTTCGATAATACATACGATTTAACATCTGTGGTCACATATGATGCGTGTCCATCGACAGTTCTATGGCAAAAGCTCAATGATTAATAAACTGAAAATCAAATTTGTGAATTGAATGAGTATTATCTGCAACATTCCAAGGGAGCGATCAGTTTAATTGCTGTGATATATCAAAATCAATGTGGAAATTTCGATTGCCCGCCTGAAATATGGCCTCATATTTCAGAGAAGAAAATGCTGATACAAAAAATAAATTATAATTCATAAATTAAATACAATGCTGTTCGCACTTTCGCACTGGGGTGGCTATTTGGAGGCTATTCTAAATAAGAAGATCGAAGACTTGGACTCGTATTGGCGAAATTTTCAATTCCCCTTCCGTTCCCTTTCCTGGGGACTGGGGAACGAGTGCGAAGAGATTTCTCATATCAAAATAAACAAATCATCAATCAAGCGATCTGCACGCAACAAAATAAGCAGCAAACCGTCGATCGAACACAGTTGGGATCGGTAAAGAGATGCAGAGACGCAATTGGGGATGGGAATGGGGATGGGAATGGGGATGAGAGAGGAAGAGGGGCAGGGGAAGAGAAAGGGGAACGGCGGCAAGCTGGGATATCTTTGACAGTTTGCCCCAACTTAAACAAAGTCCACGATCACGTCGACGTCGCTGTCGCTGTCGATTCGAGCAGCAGCTGCGATACTCATATGCACTCAAGCAATCAACAGGCGCGAGAATTGGAGCCAACATTTCCCCAGTTGTTGTTGTTGTTGTTGTGGGAGTCAAGATCCCTCGACGACGCACTGCTGTGTTCTGCACAGCAGTTGGCATTGCTGGCAGCTTGATAGACATTGCCAAGCATTGCCAAAGAGAGTACAGTGCAGGACACACTTGTAGAAGCGATACATATTAAATACCAATTTACAAAGAAGTTAAAAAAATTATGAATGACTATAAGACTGCTTTTAAATGGTAATATTTCTGCAAAAAATTTTATTACAACATGTACAATTAGTTAAGAACTGAAGTTAGTGGATAAGTTATCAGTAGTCAATGACAGCATAACTAATCAATTATGAATCTATAAGAATTTTATTGATGTGGTTTTTAGTTTGTTCTTATAATATTTCGAACCTTTTGTGTGATCTAATAAAGAATTTATAATTTTGTAATGAAATACTAACTTGGAATTTGTTAACAATTTCATTTATTACAAAAATTAACCACTAAAAGAATGGGATAAGCAATTTTGTTAAAAAATAAATAGCAATTAACCTATATTAATATGCTGTGCTGTAGCAAAATGAGATAGATCGTTCGGTTTTGGTAGGCCCAAAACATATTTGCCTCTCTTTTTATTTTTTCAATATGTGTGTGCAATTTTCCAGGCAAGACATGCAATTATGAAAACTCAAATCAAGTGGCTCGACAGCTCGCAGTTGGAATTGGGATCTGAGTATTACAGATTGGAGGATTGGGGATTGGTGGATTGGGGTATTGGCAACCTACCTCGTTGTATGGGATGACAGGCTCGCGATCGAATCAATATTGCATCGTGTGCGGGTGGCCAGCAGTCGGTATGTGTGTGTGTGTGTCAGTGACTGTCGGTGGTGTCAGTGACTGTCGGTTATGTCGGTGGTGTCTGTGCAAATGTTTGTCTAGGAATCAACGCCTCGGCGAAATGATTTGTTTATTATTTCTTATGGAGTGTTTTTGTTTGGCATGCGATTACATTTTGACAACGGCAACAACAAACAGGCGAGTCTATATGAAGAGCAAGAGATGTAGAGAGAATGTCAGACAGAGAGAGAGTGAGAGGGAGAGATCAGTTCGATCTTTCGATAGGCATAAACAATGGCAATGAATTCCACCAATGAGCTGCTACCGGACTGAAAGTCTCAAGAGGTTGACATCTGGGCCTGGTCCAAAGAGGCTGCAATGATCTCGCCCCCGTTTGATGCACAGACAATGGCCACTTTGCTAGCTGCCGCATTGCTGTTCCGCCAATGGTAGCATGCAACATCGAGAGGTGGTTCCCGTTGGCCCCAAGCTTGACATTGATACATGGCCAGGCTGTAAGTTTGATAGCTGCTACCATTGTTACATTTTTTCCGATGTTGTTGTTGTTGTTGTTGTTGCTGCCAGTGCCAAAGTCGCCGAGCCGGTTTCTTCATTCAATTGGCTTCCTTTTACGTCGTGGCCAAAAGGCAGTTTATGCTCATTGGTTGACCGATCCATGGGGACATCAATTACCAAAGCCAGAAGCCAACAGCTTTTCAAAAAGAGAGAAAGAGAAAAACCAGAAAAATTAAGACTTTGAAAGTTTTCTTATTCTAAAATTATTCAATTTTCTCTTTTTTATTAAGTTTAGTACCTCAAAGAAATCTTTATTGAGTCTGCTAGATTTGAAAATTCAGTTCTATTTTATATTTTTAAATTATGGATGCTTTTATGTTTTGTCAGAAATTATAAATTTATTCAACGTAAACAAAAAATGTTTTTTTTTAATGTATTAATTTTCATAATGGCTTTAAAAAATTTTAGAAAAAAAAAATTATATTATGCTTTTAATTAACCAAGCTCATTTTACGAAATTCAGAAAATGTTTTGACTGGATATTTTAAGAAAGCTGATTGTCTAAAAAACAGTTTTTTTTAAGGAATACCTATAAATTACTATTGACCTAACATTAATTTTAAGAGCATTCACAACCATATTATTCTTGGGGTGGAGAAATTTTTTAAATGCTATCATAAGCGATGGCCTCAATACAACATTCAACATTCTTCTATTATAAAGTATAGCATTGCAAGATGATGACTAGTCGCATTGGCATTGCCATTTCTTGATTACTTCGCGCATCAGATGCCAACAGATTTGAAACGGATGCAACTGCAGAGATGCGATACAGAGATACAGATGCAAAGATACTCAGATACACAATCCTTGCGCTATGCATGTCTGTCAAAATAAATTTCGACTGAGCGAGAGACAGAAGCGAGAGAGACAGATGGCGATAGGGTGGAAGGGAGAGCGAGAGGTGCAGGCCCGTGAATAAATCAGTTTGTAAACATAAATAAAACAACAGAAATAATTTTTTTCGCACAATTCGTGCGGTGGCGAAGTTGTCGGTGTTGGTGCCGTGCATGGAAAATCTCAGCCAACAGACCAACAGGCCAACAGGCCAACAGGCCAGAGCAACAATTGTATCTCATGGATTCCATCAGGCATCAACAACAACAAGACAGTTGAGGGGTGGGAGAGGGGGGGTATGGCCATGGGCATGACTAGGCCAATTTATGAGTCCAACTGCTTTATGGCCATGGCGAAGCACCAAAATTAACGCATTATAAATAATAATTTTTATGATTTGCAAAATAGATGCAATTTATTGGTGGCCAACTACAGATACAGATACAGATACAGATACGCCAGATATTTCAAGTTGACTCAACAGCTAACAACTTTTCAAAAAATATCTGATATATAAATAGTTTTAATATCTTTTACTTGCATGGATACTTTCATTTTATTTTCATTAAATTTATTTTATTAAGTTTACTAATGACCAATGTTCCATTCTAAAAATTAGTCACAAAAATAATTATGATTTGCAAGTAGCCAACAAATAAACAGCCACTGTATTTTCAAATGTATCTGCATCTATAGCTGTAGTTGCATCTGTATATGTATCTGTATCTGTTTCTGTGTCTGTATGATTTGATTGCGTGGCATTCACAGCAGTATTTGTTGAATTTGTTTGTCGATATTTGAATTATTTCCATCGCCACTTGTGATGGCTGCCTTTTGGCCACAATTGTGGTCGCAGCTCTCTCCCCTCTCCTCTCTCCTTCCTCCCCAGCAGTAAACGCGACTCCAAATCAATTGTCCGCCTGCGTTTGCCGAGTGCCTAATGTGCTGTCGATGGGTTTACAGTCCGTCAAAACAGTTATCGCTCTGAGTGCATCATCATTGGCACTTGGTCCCCATTAAGCGAGTGCTACAAATAAACACTTTTACGATTGCGCGTTGCTGCGGAGATAGACAAGAGTTCTACTTAGTTGGAATTAACATAATTAGTATTTGTTATTATGTAGTTTAAGAGAACAAAAGTGGAGACTTCTTTTCACTGGGAAAAATCCTTGGAAAAATTATAACACAAGTTGCCAATTTAATTTGTTAAAAAAAAATCGATTCAATCGATTTAAAAACTTCATATTAATTAATTAATTTCGGTTCTTAAAAAAGAATTTTTTTCGTTTACGGTTTCAGTTCCGATACTAAAAATGAGACAGGTTTTTAATCAAATCAAGTGTTTTCTTCCACATTTTCCCTTGAAAAATCAAAATTTTTGTAAAATAAACGTAATCAAAAATATAAAAAGAAAATAAACACATCAAATATTTCAGTTGAAAAGAATATTCTAAGCTCTGTATAAATTAATATAATATACAGCTTTAATAAATGTCAAATAATAAGGGAAACAAAGCACAACAATAAATAAATAAATATTCCCCGGTTTTAAGATAATAAACGCATTATTAAAATATTGTTAAACATTTGTTTAAAATTAAGAATACAAATAATTAGCTCTTAAAAATAATATGTTTACAGAGTTATGCTCTAATTCCTTCTTCAATATTAATGTAAATTTGTATTATAAGTTAAATTTGTTTATATCATAGTATTACATTTTTAAGCAGAACAAAAATTATTGCATAACTGTCCTTGTTAGTATATAGAATAAGAAATGTTCATGCCACATTGCTGGTGAGTAACTCCTTATTTATCTGTGCATCTAGTTGAGGAGTATTGTAATCAAATTTCCTGAGCCAGCGATAACAATGGGTTGAACAAATATTGCCAAATTTCTTTTCTTTTGTCGGGGGCAACGATCTATTAAAAGTTAAGCATCATACATGCAACCGAGATGAAGAAAGAAAAGCAGTAAGACAGAAAGGAGGGGGGGAGAGGCAACTGGAAGCTGCAGTGAGTGGCCAGCGGTAACAACAATGGACAATGAGCACATAAATCAGTGTAATTAATAGAAAACTAGCCAAAGTCAAAGTATCCACGCATGCGCAACCGCAACATGTAGCATGCAACAACAAAAACAACAACAGGTTTTAGGACACGTGCAACATAATCGGAATAGGAATGGAGTCCGGGGCAGATGCCATTTTCGGATCGATGCCGGAATGCCACAAGAGTCTGCCAAATCTAGCGCCTAATTACAATTGAATGCGGCAAATGCCACAGCAACAATGTGGCACAAGAAAATTGTTAATTGCCAACGCAAATGGAAATGCAAAAGGAAAATGTCTATGAAAAGCAACTGAATTAAAATGGAAAGTATTTATCAATATTTATGTTTCACACTCATACAAACACACAGTTACCTCACACTACCAGAGGTGGGAGTGTGGTTGTGTGTGTGTGTGTGTGTGTTTACACTTGGTGTATTTTCTTGCCTCAATTGGTGGCAATTAATCTCACAGTTTGATGCAAACGCATAAATCTCTCAACGCGCTCACAATGCGATATTTCAATTTCAAATTTAAATAAATATTTAAATACGCATCCCTTTCGTTTAATTCTTACTTTTATATTTGTTGCTCGTAAGCAAATTAAATTTATTATCAATAAAGCAAATTGATCAGCCGGAAGAGACACCCACTCACACTTAAATATACAGGGTTGCCAGGCTGGTATGGTGCTCATCCATCAGCGCTGAAATCTCAGCCACAAAAGCTGAAATTCTCCAAGGAACTAATTCATTCATTTGGACATTCCCCTCCCTCCCCTCACCGCCCCACCCCCTTGCCAAATCACTGGCCATTCATTTACCAAAATGTCCGGCAAACGGACAAATGACCAAGTCCTTAAAAAGCGAAAGGGCTGTAAGCCACCGTAAACCACTTTCACCCACTGACTAAAAAAAAGTCACCTGCAATAAGTCAGGCCAGTTACTGAAGTATCTCTGATGTTTAGCTATCACTCGCTGTGCCCTTCAAATTGCCAACTGATTAGACTCCCGGGACAAGCGGTAGATGTTGCTCTTCTTCTTCTTGATGCTGTTGTTGTTGCTGCTGTCGACCAAAGTCATCTGTTGTGGCTGACACGGTAGCAACATGACAGCAGCAGCAGCAACAGCAGCAGCAACAACATCAGAATTGATGCCGTCTGTTTCTCTTCCTAATAGCCAGTCCCATTCTCAAAGGTTTTGGCCAACATGTGTCTAACTTTTACATACTACTACTATTAATAAAAACTAGTATAAATAAAGCTTGCTACAAATACAATTTATTAATTTTTCCATCATTCTCGTTTAATTCTAAATTAATAACTAAAATATTTAATTTTAATATTCATTAATTTCTGTAAATTGTTTATAAAATTTGTCAAATTTTCATTAAAATATATTTCAACTCTTTTTATTACTTACTTCATTAATATCAGTAGCTTAACTTGATCTGTGGACCAAAAATATTTGTATCTGTTGCAATTCTAGTCAAGTAAATGCAAAAAGGGAATGTTGTTCTGCTGTTCATTGGGATTGAGACTTGGGTTGGGCATTTGCTAGTCAAAGTTCAAGTGTTGGGCATTAATTTAGAGTTTGGCCAGCGATCGTGTGACACAAGGAATGGGTGACAACCCTAAAACTTATTGACAGCGGGCATAGCATAAATTATGGCGATGGCAGCGCGTTAATCGCACATTTTACTCACAGCAACAAGCAAGAGAAACAACTACCACAGCAACAACTACCACAACAACAACAACAGCAATTGGGAGAATGGTAGCCTAAACGATTGGCAAATCGGCGACTGCAGAGCACAACACACAGCAACAACAACTTTGTTGCTGCGATAACAATCACGAATGCAGCAGCAGCAACAGCAACAACAACAACAACAACAGCTGCAACAACAACAATCGACTGAGAGCAAAAATCCAATGGAATTGCCTGCTCCTGAATCTGAGATCTGTTAGTGATCTGCTGCTCTGTTGGTTGCTGCTGAGAGAGCGAGTGAGAGATGCAACAGTCTTGAACATAAGCAGCAACACAAATAATTCGCTTTAATGAGATCGCTATCTGGCGATTTGCGACAAAAACACACGCGGTTTGTGTCTCAGTGCGTGCGTTCAGCGACCAAAGATGAAGATGAGCAACTCTGCCCCAACAGCAACATCAGCAGCAGCAGCAGCAACAGCAACAGCAACAACTGCCGATCCTGATTCCGATCCCAATGCCGATGCCGAGATGCCGATCTCAATTCCAATCATCGACGATCGTTCAGCTCTCGTTGTTGTTGCTGTTGTTGGTGTTGTTGTTAGTGTTGCTGCTGCTGATGTTGCTGTTGCGCTCATGTTGCTGTCAGCGCGCTTTGACTTGTTGCTGGGTCCATTGGCAGTTGCAGGCTTTGAACAGGCTTCGAGTCGCTTGTTGACATGCCCAGCATGCTTAGGCATACAACAACAACAGCAACAACAACAACAACAACAGCACAGCAAAGACAACAACAACTTGGACTCAGACGTCAAAGTGTCATGTTGTCATTGTCGCTTTCCCCTTTCCATCTCTTCTTCTTTTGGAATTTTTGTGATTTGATGCAATAATTTTTATAGATTACCTGTCCCCTTTGCCACGCCCCCTTTAATCAATTCAATTCAACGCAGTCGCAAGTTTCCATCATGCCACAAAAATGTTGCACGAATTAATTGGCGCTATTAGTGCGACATGACGCAAACTGAATGATTAAAATCCTCTGCCTTCTTTCATCCCAAAACAAAAAGTTGAGTCCAAATTGCGCCCAAAAAAAAAAGATGGAGTTGGTGGAAAATTTAGTATGTCATTTGTCAAAAGACTCCTGAATCCACAAACTCGATGTGGGTCACAAATTAAAGAAGTGAGTTCTTGAAAATATATGAGTTGCGAAAATAAAGCGATTTCAAAAAGAGTTCAATATTCTGACGAAGGTTAAAAGCGGTTTAAGTTATGAATATCGATACACTACATCGATTGCCGGGGTTACTTTCAGTGTGAATAAAAAATGATTGATATAAAAATACCTTAATATATTTAAAATAAAAATACATTAAATTTTCTACATACTTCATAGAAAATATACGCTTTTCGGTTATATATATCGATTTGTTATCTGTCAGAACAAGTGTTGTAAAATACAACACTTTTCGATACCAATTGACAAGAGTCAGAATAGAAATAGAAATTCTGCACATTTTACTTTAAAAAAGTATCAAAAAATCGTTAAATCCCTTCAAATCAAAGAAAAGGATGTTGAGTTTAGGAGCATTTTATCGGGTTGCAAGTAAGGCTGCAACTGCCACAAAACTCGGACCCTTGACCAACTCTCTGTGGCTGCGGGAACAGAAGACCATGCACGATGTGGACAAGTGTGGAGTGCCTCCCAAACAGGGTTATTCCCCCTTTGGCAGGGACCAAATTGGCTGGACTGAGTGGTCGCTGTGTCGATTGGATGACCTATTGAATTGGGGTCGCAAGGGCTCCTTGTGGCCGATGACCTTTGGCCTCGCCTGTTGTGCTGTGGAAATGATGCACATTGCAGCGCCACGTTACGATATGGATCGTTTTGGAGTTGTCTTTCGAGCATCCCCAAGGCAAACCGATCTCCTGATTGTTGCTGGAACGTTGACCAACAAAATGGCGCCAGCTCTACGTAAGGTCTATGATCAGATGCCCGAACCACGCTGGGTTATATCCATGGGGAGTTGTGCCAACGGTGGTGGTTACTATCATTACTCCTATTCGGTGGTGCGAGGCTGTGATCGGATTATTCCAGTCGATGTCTATGTGCCGGGTTGTCCTCCCACTGCCGAGGCCCTGATGTATGCAATTCTACAGATCCAGAAGAAAATAAAGCGCATGAGAACTCTACAGATGTGGTACAGGAAATGAGCATGGAATTCACTTTCTTGATTCTGTATTGAAAATTAAATAAAACTTGACTCTCTTCTGGGTTACTCAAGCTGTCTTCAGTCTAACTCATTCGGTGATCAATTGAAGAATCGTCGTATAACTTTTTGGACACTCGACGATCAGTTAACAAATTAGATTCTATACTATTCTAAGATCAGTCGACGACATCAATTCTATCGAGAAACTAGTTAAATTATTCAGTCAGCTCTTAAAGTTACTTGAAGTACCACGATCAGTTAAAATTGAAGAAGAATCAGCTAACGAATCTCACGCAGGATTAATGATGAGAGAGTTGTGTGTTTGTGCAACCGTAAATCAAATGTTTAATCGATTCAATTTAATTAGAAAACAGCAACCATCAAATGTGGCATGCAGCTGCTTCTGCTCTTACCGATGTTGCAGTTGCTTCCCGTCTTTTGCTGCCACTTGGAGCTGTCCAATCTGTGCGATCGTGTCCGATCTTGTCCATTCTGTCCATTGGCATTGCATGATATAGCCTTGGTTTCAAGTCCAACGATTAAAGCTCAATACGATCGCTGTGCATGCAATTTGCGGGTGGATGAGAAGGGGGTTGGGATGTGGATTGTGGTTGTGGATTGAGTGTGGTTCACTTGGTAGCAGGATTGTAATGTTGCTGCCTCCTGTCTGTGCCACAGCATGTGCTCAGTTAAGAATTGTAAGATGTGCCTTGTAAAAGGTTCTACACACCACAGTTGTGGTATCGCAGCAGTTCGATCGAAAATGGATTTGTATCAATATCGACTCACTAACATGATTCCAATAAATTAATATGCATACAAGGCAGACCAAGGCAGACTAAGAACCCCCTCTTCAGCTCCAACTTCAACTCCGATCCCGATCCCGACTCCAACTCTGACGACGCGATCTCGATCGACATCGCCAAACACACGATGATGCATGTGCAGTGTCTCTGAGTTGTGATCGTGTTAATGTAAATAATTGCCAGCTTCAGATCCAGCTCAACTCCAACTCCAACTCCAGATCCAATCCCAATCCCATTCCCATTCCCAAGACCCAGACCATTGCAGATGTAATTAAAATCTCTCTGCAGCTTCTCACTTTCTGTCCCTCTCTCTGTCTATCTTGTTTCTTTTTTTTTTTTTGGTGTTTGTCTGCTTGTTCCATGGTCCCAGAAGAGATTCGTCTTGACTGATATGAGCCAAGCGACATACACGCAAACCAACTCCAACTTCAGCTCCAACTCCAACTCCAACTTTAACTCTAGATCCAACTCCAACTAAAATCCAACTCTTGATGTTGACAGTTCACGAGTTTTGTTTGGCATTTTGCGATATTTCTTTGCTCTCAGTGCCAAATAGTCAGATACGAATTCGACTTGGGTTTTGGGTTTGGTATTAAGATACGTTTTCGAATACGATTTTCGGATTTAAATTTCATTGTAGTGGAAATCTGTTAACGACTTGTCTAATTGGTAGAACTGAAAGTCGCTTATTTAACAGTTTTCTTTGCACACGAAGTAAAAGTTCAAATAGATCTAGTTTCCAAAGATCATGTAATAGATGTAATAAAAAGTCTTTAAATATATCAGCTTCACTTATCAATAAAAGCTTTCAGTTTTGCAGATTACACTGCGAGATACTTTTATTGTATTATATCATTTATAAAATCTCTCATAAGCAGAAGAAAACTTTATTGAAATTTTGTCTAATTTGAATACTGTTCTAATTCCATAATCTAAAAGAAGTAACTCATATAACTTTGGAATAACTCAAATGATTAATATACATATATGTTAAGATTATAAATAGTGTATTTCCTAAATTTATATAATACTAATCATAATACTTAATTACTTAATAATTAATCATTTAGTAGTTTTCCCAACTTTTGCGATGCTAATATCGATTTCAGTCGAAATTAAATGTGAAAGCTCTAACGATTAGGTGTAATTTTGGAATTGTTCTTAAATTTGAATGCTCTCTAAATACTGAGCTTCAGAAACTCAGCAATCTGCCATCGACAGTGCGAAATACTTCGCCTTCGACTCGGATGCAAATGCACGTGACTTTCAAGAGACAAGGCAAGAGAGAAGAGTGAGGAGTGTGGAGGATAGAGAGAAGCTGTTGCCTACTTGGTTACTCCTCGTATGTCAGGCTAAAGCCGATGCTGAAGCTGAAGCCCTTGTGGAAAGAGATACATTCTACTGTCTGCGTTTATTTATGGCCAGAGATGCTAAAGATATAGCGCCAGACGACGACACATCAGAAGACTTGAGGAGGGCTAAAACAGAGTCAGGGATTCAGATTCAGATTCCATTCCAGAGCCAGAGCCAGACGAGTGACTGGAGTATTATATGTGCTTATAGTGTATATGGAATTGGAAATATCAGCAGCATCAGTTGACGGCGTTTCACAGAAACTTCAAGTCTCACTTTTATATCGATGCATTGTTGATTAGTCTGTCCAGGATTTGGATACGAATTGGGATGCCAAATATTTACTCTTTTCTTTTCTTTTTTTGGGTTAACAGTCACGCACCCGAGATCGACTGAGAGCAACACACTCTCTCTGTCTCGCTCTCAGTGAGTTGTCAATCAGGTTGCAAGACAACTGGGAGACGTGGCAACATTGCTCTGTTGTCAATTTGTGCGTGTTGTTGGGAAAAATATCGCAATGTCATTATTTGTGGGAACCAATCCAGAAATTTGTTCATCACGCTCAGTTTGCCTCTCTCCCTGTCTCTTTCTCTCTCTCTGTCTCACTCAGTCGCAAAAATCGAAATATCATTACTTCAAATCTGAAACAAGCATCGCGTCAAGCAAGCAATCAATCAATCAAAACTACAAATCAAACACACGTCCCATGTCGATCTCCACAACTCTCTGAGTTGTTCAAGTTGAGCTCAAGTTCAAAACGAGTTCAGTTTCAGTCACAATTCTACAATGGGCCACATATGACAGATCATCGACAATTGATCCCCTTTCCCTGTCCCATTCCCATTCCCATTCCCAATGCCGATCCCCATCTCAATCCCGAGTTGCCTCAACTCGGCTGTGTTTTTTGTGGCACTTATTGTGAGTACAAAATTCATTGGTTTTTACTTTTTCGATTCGTCGTGATTCAAGTGCACAAATAAATAAAATATTTATTATGAGAGCACACACAAATAAAGGTTAATGAGCTTTTTCTCACCTCTCTTTTCTCTATCTTTTTTTTTCTTTTTTATACTCTACTTATTATTCAATTGTAGCTGAAGTAAAATGTAATGAGCTGTTTTTGTAAATACTTACGCATCTATATTAGGATCGCTTTTACAAAGAGTTAAATATCATGTGTATGGATTACATAGGATAGGAATATACACAATTTGAATAGCTTTAGCTGATTATATTATAAAGTAATACACAATTGTTTATATATAAGAAATTATATTGAATTATTCATTTAAAAACCATACATTTTTCGAAAATAGACAAGAGCCCAGATTTATATTAAATTTTCGCTACGACATTATTTCATATCGATTAATATTAAGCTTAATCCAGAGCAAATCTTTGTATTTTCCTGAGACATGTCAGCCAATCTTTCGGAAAATATACATGACATTTAATTTAAATTTTTATTATCCAGCTTCTTTTAATTCTCCTATAGGTGATTTTTCCGTAATCTAATGAAGAATGTTGTGTCAACTTTTCTATTTATGAATAATTCAATTATAATCAAGTCGCATAAATAGAATCCCAAACTAACTCTTGCCACAACATCGATATTTTCTTTCTGCTGAAAAGTCTTGCCTGTTTTCCCCCACCCATGGTCATGATTACAGTGGTGCACTGTGGTGTGTGCACAGTGGTGCGTTCTTCTTCACATAATGTTTGTGTTCTGCAATTAAATTCGTATTCTCTTACAATTGAGGCGCTCAAGTGGAACTTCCACGAATATCATGGATATGGATACTGCGCTGACAAGCGGATTGAGATGCAGCTGCACCACAGCAACAGCAACAACATCTGCACCACAGCAATCGATGATGCTGTGTGTGGATCAGTTGAGTCTAGGCCCCGTTGTTATTATAGGTCCCGAGTCCCGAGTAAATACTCAACCCGTTGCGTATGTGTGTTTATGTTATACACGTAGCTGCTTTTGGCTCTCTTCTCTTGGTACTTGGCTCTAGATTTGGCTTTGACTGCGACTCTGGATGTGGCTTTATCAATGGGCAAGCGGCGTCTGAAGCACCGAGCATATCAAAATAATCAAAATTTTGATTGAGTGCAGTTAGTGCGTCTGTGTTTACACGACAGACAAGACGTCGAAGAAGAAGAAGAAGAAGAAGAAGAAGACGAGTGAGAAGAGATGAGGAGCAAAAGAAATAGGATGGGGGAAGATCAATTCATTGCCTGAGCATTTGCTGAGACTTTTCTGTCCAATCACGTTGTTGATATTGATAATGACATTGATGGCATCGAGTTCGACTGAGTGACTATGTGACTTTGTATACATATACATACAAATATATATATATACATATATATATATAACCATGATGACGATCTCGAGTGCGAATGCAGTCGATTGTTTGCGCGGATTTTGATTTCGATTTTGATTTAGATTTCGATTTACAGCTGAGACTCAGAGAGACTGAGACTGTGGTTAAGGCCTGTCAATCGGAGTGAAATCCGGCACAGTTCGATGGAATTGGAACTCGCATCGAATTCCGCTTCAAGTTGAATGATGATATTGACATTATCGAGAGACACTTTAAATTGTACATCTGATGTAAATGATAATGCGACCATACTCAACCGATACTCTTGCACGACCAGACACGCTCTTTGTAATTGTAATTGTTTTCCTAGCAATGACACTACCCAGTGTATCTTTCAGATACAGATACATGTCTCGTTCAGCTCTCTCACACTCATCAGCTTCATTTCGGGCTCGAGTCGTTGCCTGCTCTCAATTGTTTTGATTGATTCGCTGCACTTGACAGATAAGCAGCTGACATAAGACTCGATTCCAATCGACTCCAATCGACTCGACTCGAATTGTGAGTGGTGAAAGCAAGTGGAATTTTATTAGTAATACTTGTTCAAGTACATCTCGTTTTTGTTTCACACGAAATTGATCATGTGAGTAGAGTTTAGATCCCCCACTTGTCACATATATTTATTTCACTTATCTCAAATATGTTGAAAATGAACTGCAGGTCATATTATAATTTAAACATTATCTCTAAACGTATACAAAATTATATTTCTTTAAAATCGTTTGAAACTAACATGTTCGAAGAATATTTTGATAATATGTTTAAGGCGGCCCTAATAAAGATACTTATTGCTTAATCAATAAGTAATTATAATAATATTTTTCATTAAAAATGATATGGAACACTTTTTATATGGTGTTCCGAAATTTATTAAATTATATAGTCTAATGCTGATCGGATAAGGATCAAATAAATTTGGAACAACAATTTTCCAAACATTATCCAGTCCTAACATAGTCTTCTGTTATATTTTGTGACTACTTTAGTTTCCCAGACATCAATATGTAAAATTTCTGTCTAAATTTGAGCAATAGACTCAATTTCCCCTCATTCAAACTACCCCTGTCATCGTTATTGACCTTGGAAAGTCAGCTGCATTTTCCACAGTCACACTAATCGAAGAGAGATGAAAATGTTGGTTAATTTCATTGAAAGATTTGCACATTTGAGTGAGATGGCAAATGAATTGTGTGGCAACAATCGGGGGCAATTAAGTGGCCCACAAGGAAATAAGAAAATAACAAAAACAATTTGCCGCTGACACGGACAATTGTCAATGCACAATTCGGCGTGTAATTCATCAAAAACCATTTGATGGTCAACAGAATGGAATGAGAAACGAACAGGAAGAGGAGGAGGCAGTGTGAGGGGAAAACAAACAATAACAAAAGTTGAGAAATTTCTTTGTTTTTGGCACATGGCCCGAATTGAGAGCTGATGTCAAATGTCCACGTCCAACTCCAACTCCAAGTCCACGTCGATGTCGATGTCAATTGCAACGTGACTTGGATGTGGAACGAAGGGGGAAGCCGAGGGGAAACTTGCAAACTCTTCTGCGGTTTCTTTGATTGGCAATTTTTCAAAATCGTCACCAGCGTGGTGGGTTGAGAGATTGAGAGATTCCGTATAGTGTGGAGAAAACTGATGCTTGGTGCATGGGATCAGGTCAGAGTCAGAGTCACAGTCAGCGTCAGAGTCGTTGGTTATTTATAATTCGACGGCGATTGATTGATGGAATCGCCGCAAAGTCGGTGACACTTGGCAGTGCGCAAAAATACAATAAATAGCCACAGAAAGCATTGACAGCTGATTGCGAAAGTCCATTAGTAGCCAGGCCAAGAGAACGGTCCGAACGTAGACGGGAATGTGGCACAATCATCACACTTTGGCAATTCGTTGAGGTGCCGCATGTAACGTGTCCCTTTCTGGTTTCCCCCTCGCAAGGAAGCAACAGTCATCGGTTCCAAGTCTGGGTTGGGTCAGCTGCCAGTTGCATCTGCATCTCAGCTTTGTTTCTGGCAGTTACCCATCGCAAGTGAAGTCAATCAACTGGACAATTTGCTAATTTACCACAAATTCAATACACACATTTCTTTTTCATCAAATACCCTGAGTCTAAAGTTTGGACATAATAATTTAATTAAGAAAAGAATAAATAAAATTATTTTAAATAATGAAAAAAACATATTATACATATATCTGAACTGCTCTTCAAAACAGACAATTATTTGAATACAATCTTCTTGAAGAATACTTGGTATCTAGAGACCATGGCAAAATTCTACTCACTCACAGCATCACTGACTCAAATCTCTATGTATCGAATTATAGCAAATGCTTTTAAACTCATTTCTGCTTTAAAAATATACAAAATGCAGCTATTAACTGCCCAACTCATTGCATTGTGAATAGATCAAAGACAATCGTAAACATAATCATAATAATAATCAACGTAGTCATCACTTTGGAATGATAATGGGATAGAGAATCAACATTGTAAATCCAAACAAAATGACGTCAATTTGTTCAGTCATTCGATTCGTACATTTCAGTTGCAGTTGCAGTTGCAGTTGCAGACTCAACAGAAATTCATATTCGCATTTTTATCTACCCAAGTAGAAGGAGGAGGAGGAGGAGGAAAATCCTTCCTTTAGTAGCTCTTTTGGGCAATTTATGCAACATGAAATATTCATCAGATCACAGTTTTTCCTCTTTTTTTCCCCGACAAAGTTCAGAGAGATAAAAAAGTGCAAGGCTTGAATTATGTTTCTGCTTAGCATATTTTTATTTTTTATATGCGTTTTTTTTTTTTGCTGCCACATTTGTAGATATCAAAGCAACAGGCAGCTCTGATTACAGGTTTATGAACTAAAAATAAAATGTAAAGATTTGAAGTAATTTTAGCACGCGTATCTGAGGAACTGTCAATATTGTGACAGGACATGATTTGTTTGATGCCCAACCCAAACTGAATCCGAGACGAACGGGTTGGCATCACTTGCCTCATCGCATGATGATCGGCAATAAATTGATGGCCTGGTCCAGACGCTCCAAAAACTGAGAAGGGAACTGAGTCAGCTAAAAGCAGTTCTTGACGGATTTGTGCTGGAAACGAGCCTCGATGCGTCGGATACAGTCACCAGTTGAAATGTTTCATATTGTCAGTTATTTAATTGTTGTGCGATGACTGATTTTCAGCTAGAAAATAACTAAACTATACAGCTGGCAGCTGAAATTACACTGCAAAAAAGAAGCCAAACATAGGGAAGAATTAAAATACCACAACTATATACATACCTAACGGAACAGTTGGAAATATACTGAAATAATGCCTTTTAGCCCATTTTCAGCTGTCATCAGTGAGTTAAAACTATTTTTTGTCGAAGTGAGATATGAATTAAGAATGAATTTCTAATATTTTTAATTGTTTTATTATAAGATACAATATAAAATTGTATGTCTAATATAGGTTACGGCCTTCGACGCTTTTTTTAAATAAATTATACCAAAGAAATCAATGACATAATAAAATTTAAATGTGGTTATAATTTGGCTAAAACTAGGAGTTCTGTTTTGGTTGATTTTTAGTTGTTACTATTTATTTCTCTCAGTGCACACTGCTGTAATTGCCACTGAAGACATTTAGTGTCCAGGCGAACACGCGCAGCTGACATTTACGAGCATCAACAGTACCATAGTGCCATCAACTGATGCTGGAGAGAGAAGAGAACTCCCCTTCCTCCCGTTGTCTCTTTGCTTGTCTCTGGTTGTCTGGTTGTCGCTGTGACATGAACACACTCGGACAATGGCAGTTAATGGTCATGCTGTTGAACAGTGGCCCACCAAAAAATAAACCAACTCACGAGCGCTACATAAATTTCAAAACTAGCCTGGACAATAGACAGAGGATGCTGGACATAGGACTAGAATGGACTGCACTGAACAGGACTAAACTGAACTGAACTGGATGCTTCCCTTCATATGCCACACATTTCACGCAGTGACGACATGAATCCGCCAACATAAACACTCGTTCAGGACGCACTAAAACACACACACACACACACTGAAAGAGAGAGAGAGAGAGAGAGTTACAAAATATTAGAGCTGCTGAAAAAACATGGCCAAAAGGGCAACAGCAGGCGCATTCGGAGTCGGCTCCTGTGTTCTGCAACAATAAAAAAGAAAATATTCGAGCTGGGCGAAAAATGTTTAGTGGATGCGTGAACAAATGCAACAACAACAACCACAACAATAACATGGAGAAGGAGTGGATGGCACCTAACATCCTAGTATCCTTGTACTCCTATCCTAGCATTCTCATCATGCTGAACCTCGCCATGATATGGCATTCAGTAGCACTCACATGTCACCATTGGACACTGGGCAGAAGGAGTTGCAGCCAAGGGAAGGAGGGAGCTAGCAGGACAGTGGGACTGTGGAACAGTGGGACAGTGGGGACAACGGTCCGGCGTGCAGCCGTGGCCAAATTGGTTGATAGCTTGAAAAACTGTTTTTGCACAGCTCCGTCAAATTGCATTTTGTGTGACAGACCGCAAAATGCATCATCACCAGCATGAGCGATGAGTGTTGTTGTTGTTATTGCTGGTGCTGTTGCTGCTGTTGTTACGTTGATGTTTATATTTGCCAGCAGCCTTCCACACTTGCCCCATGTTGCACCCAGCATTGTCCAGTAATTTACGAGCTTTTTTCGGGCAACGCATGTGTTGGTTGCATGAAGTGTCGCAATATTACAGTGCGTTTATGTGTGGACACATGGGTTAAGGGGTTATGGTTACGGTTAGGGTTAGAGTTAGGCCTTGGAAAAGTGTTTTGAGGTTAAAAGTTTTCAAAGTTCCCTCGTCCATTTGAGTGGTTTATCAGCACAGTGTCACTATATGGGTGAAAATAAAACGTATCTATTTAGAAAACAATTTTAATGATTTTTAAAGATAACAATAATAATAATGAGATTGATAATGACCAAGATAATAATAATTTTAATGATGCTGCTAATTATGTTAATTCAAATGCTTATACTATCTTAATATTAATGCTAATGCTAACGCTAATGCTAATGCTAATGCTAATGCTAATGCTAATTTTAATGTTAATGATATTGCTTATACTAATATTTATATATCTAAAATAAATGTTTATCTTATTAGTAATGTTTATTTTCATTATAATTATTATGTTTATTTTCATTATAATAATTATGCTCGGGTTAACCTGTATCAACATTAGAATAATGGTATTGCTAATGCGAATGTTACAGACTATATTCGAAGTAATGAAAGTAATGATTTAACTGTTTACTTATGATAATACTGATTATAAAAATAAACAATAAATCAAATAAAAATTATTATAAAAATTGCTCAAATACTTACCTATAAAAATAACAATGCTTGCCATAAAACAATCAGGCCACTTTCACGCATTTGGTGCCACTGTGCGTGAGGCGGCAACAACTTCATTCAGTTCGCATTAACGCAGCGTGAATTAAGTGTCAAGGACATTTTTTGGTTGAAGCCAGTTGCTGGTGACGACGCAACATGTTTCAGTCAGGCATTTTGGGTCCTTACGTCCCTCAACCCATACACAAGTGATGTCCTTGCGTGTGCGGCCAAGTGAGGTTATGTTGTCATGTGTGTGTGTGTCGGTGTGTGTGCGTGTGTGGCAGAAAATGCATTGCAACATTCAAGTAAGTGACGTAAATGCATCACGAAAACAACGCACACACAAACGGACAGACGGACAAACAGAGAGAAAGAGAGAGAGAGTGAAAGTAGAGGACAACTCGCCTCAGGAAGACAGAAAGAGAGGATTGTGGAGTAAATCATCATGACCAGAGGGCAGGACATAGCACGCAGGACATGCAGGAGGCATCAGACGGCAGTTATGCCTGTCAAGATGAATGCCATATCATCGCACCGAAAATGGTGTCAAAGCGTCAGCAGAGACGTCGGCAGCAAATGCAAACAGACTCCCCCTCTCACTGCCCCACAGATCCAACTCCGACTCCGACTCCGACTCCTACTCGGGCTTCAGGCTCGTGTTGTTATCCTGGTGAATTATGAGTTGTGCATTGCCGTCAGAAGCAGGAGCAGCAGGAGCAACGCCGTCGCACGCCTGTCGTCATGCTGTCCGCCTCCTTTTGCCCGACATTCCGTGTAATCCGTCACATGGAAAATGTGACCAGCACCAGAGCCAGGACGAGGTCCTGGACCACGACGAGAACGTAGACAGCTCACATTCGACGCACATTGTTGAATGCTTGTTGTGCGAAAAACTCGCAATTTATCCCTGAATGACCGCAGTTAAATTAAATGCTAAACGAAGACATTAACAATGCAGGACAGTTTGAGGACAGAACGAGGCATGCAACGCATGCCACAGACTCCATTGTCGATGCAGTGCTTCATCAGCTGCACGGATTGAGGTTAATTTGATTGCAAAATGTGACAATGCAATTGACATTTGATTAACATGAAAATAAGATAAAAAGACGTCTTTTTAACTTTATTTAAGGGAGGTTTTCTCACTTTAGTCACTAGTTGAGACAATTTTTTTTAAGAAGCTTCGATATTCAATGAAATCGACATTAGATTAACATGACAAGAAGATAAAAGACGTTTCTTTTCCTCACTTTAAGAAAGATTTTCCCACTTTAGTCACTAGTTGACACAATTTTTTCGATAAGCAATGGAATTGGCATTTGATTGACATGATAAGAAGATAAAAGATAGGTTTTCCAACTTTAGTCACTAGTTTAAAATAACTTGTAGTTTGAAATTCGGTGCTAAGTTGTTATACTCCTATAGTTAAACTGATTTTTTGGTACTTTTCAAGGATGAATCATGTTGCTTTTGTTATTGGCTTCGGCTTCGGCTTCCTTTTGCTTTTGTGTTGTACTGAAACTTGATACAGGATCGAAAGCCACAGACACATGCCACAAATTTATTGCTCGTTCATCAAGTGTGACATCGGCTCAAGTAATTCCCTCGGACATTTCACGCCAAACTGAACGCAGACGACACCCAATCAAAGTGGAGTCCGAAAATTGCAAATAACAAGTAAGAAAAAAAAATAGTTGCCCAAAACAAAAGAGAAACCGATAACTGAATTGGACCCAAAAGTGAAGCGCGGAAGCTGCATTATGAACGGTAGCAGGATTTTGGGTAGAGGCAAGAAGGGAAGGGAATTGAAGACGTTCAATTTGCTGACATTTATGAAGTTCCGATTAGCGACATGGAATTTATGTGCTACTGAATTTTTTGGTAGGCTCCCTGTCTGGAATCTCATATTACCAGACTGGGGAGCTGAGAAGAGAAGGTCTTCTAATGCCCCCTGACACTTGCTGCCAAGTGTAAAAGACTAAACTCACTTTAAGCCACATTTGGCAACTCGAGCTCTGATTCGAAGCTCTTAGCTCGTTTCGATCTTAGCTTGATTTATTACCCATATGATCGTAAATCACAGAAAAAAGCCTTTTCCGCAGTTTTGATCTAAATATGCGTTTAATCTGTCCATCAGCAAAAGAGGTAGGGGGCGTGGCGGGGGCGGCTGATCGCTTAATCGGCAATCGGCAATCGAGCTGAGATACAATTAACCCCAGGGGGCCTCCAATAAACGTGATATTGTTGGTGGTAATCAATGCAGCCTACGCGTTTAAGTTGCCTTTGTTAGCTAAACTTGTTGTTGTTGTGGAAATTGTAGTTACCTGTTAGTGTTAACTGTGCTTGTTATTGTGATTGTTATTGTTGGGTAATTGGAATGTCAAAAGTGGCTAAAATCACGACTCTATTACATCGACAGCATGTGAACAGTAGCTGAGCAAACGTTGAGCAATTTGTGAGTCTGTCAAACATTGGAAGTGCATTCGGCAAAACTACGTTTAAGTCTTTAATCTATGAATAGATACTCTACAATATATACTAGCGAATATTAGGAAGGTCATTAAATTGTATTTTATAAGTTAAATTATATTATAAGCACAATAGACTAATAATAAATGTATTAAAATTGCTTAATAGAACATGTAAACAATCATTTACCTAAATTAGACAAATTTGGTATTTATTTAAAATTTTCCCAAATCCTTAAATTTTTAATGTTAAACAAAAATATTTAATAACGCTATTATTCTTCTCGATTTCTGTTCATATAAAATATATCTACAAATCAATACCATAATCACAGTAAAATTGCTTACAAAGGCACATTAAATGTCTGAACTATAAATATTCGATAGGAGCAAATTGCAACAATATAAAATTACAGAGTTTAACGTGTGATTCATGATAAAAATTGACAAAGATAAACACGTTCAATCAAGCCAGCTGATTGACGAGCAAATACAAACACACAATGGATGAGAAGGGGAAACTAAATTGAACCTAAACCAAAATCACCTATAAATAGATTCAAAAATGCAGCCACAGATCAATTGAACAAGCCTGTGAAACAGTAGAGCAAAGAGTACAGATGAGGATGATGAGGAGAATGATGAAGAGGCGTAAGAGGACGACGAGAAGAGCGTTACACTGTGACGGGCCCACGGGGCGTATACGTATTCGTGTCCCTTATTTGATTGATTGATGACGCATCGGGCGTCGTAATTCATGTTGAGAGCCGAACAATTTGCGTCTGTCCGCCAGGTGAATGAGGCCCGAAAGGTGAGACAATAAAATGCCAAAAACGGTTTTTCATCTCACTTCAATTGCGGCTTGTTGCATGTGTGTTCCCAGAGTTTAGTGTGTAGCCTACGCCTACAACAACTACGCCTTCTCTAGACAGCTTTTTCTACCCACACAGAGACAGAGAGAGAGAGAGAGAGTGGGGGGGAGAGAGAGTCAGGCAGGCAGACAGACAGACAGACAGACTCAAGTGGGACTAGGGCAAGGCCGCCACACAAAATCGAGGAATTAAATTCGCATGCCTCGCCGTGTGGCAAGCGGCAAAGGCAATGGCAAAGCCAAAGGCCACGCAAACGTGCAGAGCTCTGGGTCAGAGGTCAGAGAGAGAAATGGGGGCTGCAAAAAGACAAAGCAAAAAGTTCAGGAAAAATTGTTTTTCTAACAGTTCGGTTTCAGTTTCCTTTGGCGAAAAACCCCAAATAGCTAGCGATTTTTTTCACGTTTTAATGTTGCCTTGCTCCCAACACCTTCCCCTCCCCCCCATTCATGCTCGACCTCGACAAGCTCGGCATTCATACACACACATACACACTCCCTCGATTGGATTCGTGTGCGTGTAAAGAAGAGGAGACTGGGACTTGCCAAGCGTCTGCCTGCCGTCTGCTGACTTCGACCGAGCACAAGTGCGACTCGACTGCCTCCCTCCTCTCTCCCCACCACCCCCTGTTTCATTCTGCCTCTTTCCCTACTTTCCCTACCCTCGCCAATCCCCCTTCTGTTTTGTTCCATTCATCGAACCGATGGCAACTTGTTGATTTTCTGTGAAATTCACATGCAAAAACCAAACCAATTTCGCCCTTCATTTGCGGGCGCCAGTTGCCAGTTGCCAGTTGCCAGTTGCCGGTCGGCAGTCGTTTCCTTTCTCCCTCCTTCTGCATCCTTTTTTCTCGCATTTCCTCTGTTTTTTTTCTGTTGCCCCGCCATTCACTGTGTGTTTGTTTTGTGTCCTTTATTCGTGCTTTTCCTTTTCGCCGCCGAACTAGGCTGCCATTGAGTTGCCAAGCGAGAAATCAATAATCGATTTCGCAGTAATTTCTGCCTTTAAAGTATCTCGAAATTTGCTTTATGTGCGTATTAAAGAGTTGAGTTCTGGGTTAAAGGTTACTTGCTGTTTGTCTGCCATTTACGTAAATTATTAATATTATATTATTAAAAACTTGTAGCCAGTTTTAGCTGTTATAAATAAATAAGTGGTCCTTAATACAACATATTTTAAATAGGTTCAGCATATACAAAAATTGAATTATTGTGTTCTATAAGTAAACCATCTCAACTCTCCGTTTTATATAATAGATATGTGATGGTTATGCAGCTTTCTTAAAAGCTATTTAAATCATATAAATATGCGTAGATCAATCCTATTGTTAATATAATTCGCCTTCTATATTTAGGACTGAAAAGAAAATACAGTTTGAAGTTGAAATTTTTATTTAAAATAAAAAAATATATGTTATTTTATTTGTCAAATTCATTTTCTAAGCTTAATAGTTAGCATAACTGTTTCCAAATTAATATATCCTAAGTTTCCGTTAATTAAATTTAATAATTGCTATGCAGCTGATTCTTTAAAGCATTTTCTATTAAATAAATAAGCTCATATCAATCTTGTTGTTAATACAATTTCTATGCCATATTTAGTCTTGTTATTTATGGATTAGGAGGAACACACGAGTATTTGCATTTGAGGCGACAAATCAAATTATCTGTGTGGCATGAGGCATTCGTCATGGCCTCAATTGAAAGAGACGGGAGGAGACGGAAGGAGCCGGGGAGGAGACATAGAAGGTTGCCATAACACAACCCACTCGGGTGCCCGATGACTGGTGACTGGTGACTGTTGCCTGGCTGCTGTGGTCATCATTGAGCCATGTTCGTGTTGGCCTCGGTGTCGGCCACAGTCACAACCATCCGTCATGTCTGTTGACGTTGAAGACATGGCCCGATACTCGTCGTACTCGTCGTAGTCATCTTTCGATTGCACTGGCATCGGATTTGAACATTTTGATGGATCAACTTGCTCACGTCCTCGTCATAACTCACAACACTTTCCGTCCGTCTGTCTGTCCGTCTGTCTGTCTGTCTGTCTGTCTGTCTGTCCCTCTGTACTCGACCACGACGCCGTTTTGACGTTTGACGTGAGCGCACGTTTGATGGAAGATCTGTCAGGTCGGAGCAGGCATTGAGCTTGTTCCAATTCGCTTGGAGCTTTACGCTGTCTGTTTCAATGTTGGCCAATTTGGAGGGAATCTGAATGATTGGCGGCGGCTTTTGTTCTCTACTCCTCCCCCTCCCCCCCCTGCTCCACGTCCTACTTCTAAGGCGCAAATTCTTCGCTCTTTATTCTCGCCATGCCCTGATTTATTGGCAATTAATATGATTGAAGTGTCATAATTCATAAGCGGCTTTTGTAGCCAGCTCTCAGTTCTCAGTTCCCAGTTGCCAGTTACCAATCCTCTAGCAATTGCCAAGCCCTGTGAATAGTGATTCCGCAATGAGTGTGCACTTGGGAATCTTTAAGACGAAATTCACAGCAGATTATAAGACAATAAAATGGAAATGTAGAGCTTGCATTGTAAATTGATGGATAATAGTTGTAAATAACTCATACAATGTGAATATAAGATCATAATCAGTGGAACAAAGGTATCATTTGAATGCTGATTGAACAATCTAGTGTCATAGATTTACCATATAATATTTTATAATAAAATAATATAGTTATATATTAAGCTAATTCAATCTACTTACAAAGTGAATAAGTCTGAATAAATTTAGTCCACATATGAGTAAATAAAAACGGAATTTAATGTTTTGTGCATCTTTTTTACTTTCCTTTCTCGTTCTTTTTCCTCTGTTTTATTAGTATTTAATAAAAACAGCTGAAAGGTTTATAAACTCTACAGGCTGCAGCTCTTAATTTGGGTCTATCAGATGAGTAGAACGCAGAAAAATCACCAAAGTTGGCACAAAATAAGATGGGGATATAGAAAGAGGAAGAGGATGGAAGAGGGAGAAAGAGGGGAAAATGAGGTGCAGGGTGGAAGCTTTCAGCGTGTCGCTTTCTTTAATTTTGACAAGACGTAAAGTCTATTAAGAAAGTCAATCAATGTCTCTCAAGCGAGTTGGCTTCGACTTTGGCTGTGAGGTCCTTCAACTTCCCCCTGTGTCCTGGCAAAGGATGAGCTTCAGCTGCGAATAAAGTTCTGAAGTGACAGACGGACTGCGAGAGATGCAGAGACAGCGGCAAAGGGAGTGAAAGACAGACAGACAGACAGACGGACAGACAGTTAGTCAGTGGAAGTGACGTGTGCAGTAGGATCAGAGAGAGAGAGAGAGAGAGAGAGAGGGTCTTTGAGTGTCGGGTACTTGACTGACAGTTGGACGCGGAGGTGAACGTGGAAGTGAATGTGGACACGGACACGGACACAGACACGGACGATTGTTGTGCGCAGAGTCCTGGGAGGCAGGACTCAACTCGACGCTTGATTGAAAGGACGTATTCAATGTGTGCACACGGTAAAAATTATGAGGAAAAATTGAATTCGCTGTGAAAAGTTGACAAAATGGACTTCACTTTGGGATAGCGCGGGAGATGAGAGGTCATCCAGATCCTGACAAGGACCAGAAGGAAATGTCGAACAGGTAAAACTTTACCCGGGCGACATTAATTTGTAAAAGTGTTTTTCATCAAACAGGAATTAATTAAGATGCGAACCAAAAACTTAGCAATGGGGCTGAACACAAAAAAAAAGCAGAGTAAAATCCAGATGAGAAACGAAAAATCTTGGCATTAAGTTGAGAGCATTCCCCTAAGAGGGGAGAATAGAAGTGCAAGCGAGAGAGTGAGACAAAGAGAGAGAGTGGGATTTGAACGCCAATAATAATTGAAAATCATCACTCGAGATTTGCTAATTATGTGGAATTATCATCTCAATTATTTATTTTTCGATTTCCATGCGATTTTTCCTTAGCGTTTGTCTAATTACTTTTCTTTTTCTCTGTCGCTATTGCTGTAGTTATTGTTGTTGTTGTTGTTGTTGTTGCTCAGGTGCGATTATAATCAAAGCTTCAAGGATTTGCCGTCAAAGTCTCGAACTTCTCAATTAAACGAATGCATAAATCATTGGCCCATTGGCACGTCTGCAGATAATTCCCAAAAGTCCCCAAACGAAGCGCATTAGAGTGCGAAAATACAAATATATGTACACACACACACACAAGCACATATAATCGTAGGAGAGGAAATCAAAGACGTCCAGCTAAGGACTAAGGACATACTCATAAATCTGTGGGAAATGTTGCTAATTAAAAAAATACGCATATTCCATCATCATTTCATCTTAGGGCATTTTTCTATGCTTCTCTCGGTAAACTTTGGGTGAGTGTTTCAGCTGATAAAACTCGCCGCAGATTTATACCCTCCATAATCCATAAATATGCTTTTACCGCACACACACACACACATTTATGTATATATATATATACACTCAGAAAAAAATGCCATCCTAGAATTAAGTACAACCGCACTTAAATTTATCCCGTTTTGTACTTAAAATTTTAAGATTCCTGTGTACTAAAAATCTTAAATTAAGTATGATTCGATCTTAATTTTAAATTTTTTACCGACAATAATGTGATTTAATAGTCCGATTTCAACCAAACTAAGTCAGACTTAGTTAGAACATGCCAAAAGCATAATCTGTGAGTTTGGTTGAGATATCTTTAAAATCAACAGAGTTTTGAGTACTAAACAACTATTTTAAAAATTTAAGATTGTTGTGTACTAAAATCTTAAATTGAGTATGAAACGATCTAAAACTTAGAATTTTCAAGATGGAACGAAAGTTAAAAATGAGAACGTTTCGAACTAAAATCAAGTACATTTCGGAATATTTATTTTGCATTGTCGTACCTTAGAATTCTCAACTGGTTCTAGCAACGCAAATATGACGTTAGGCTTGGTTCGCTGGTAAAATTAGCACCTATTTCGAAAGGTCGCTATCCAAAAAAATACACCATTATTAAATGGTATTTAATTTTGGTATTTTGCTTTATTTTAGTATACATACTAAAGTATGTTTTAAAATTACAATTAATTATTTATTAAAATTTTTTGTACTTGAAATAAGTATATTTAGGATTAAGTTCAAGATTGTTTCGTACTTAAAGTAGTATGTTTTAAATTTTTACAGACTTGAATTAATCCCAAAACGTACTTAAAGTATCCCGAAAAAATCTTATTTTAAAATTTCCGTACTTGCGAAAAACGAACTTGAATTAAGATTTTTGTACTCAGTTTTAGGAATTCCGAACTTACATAACTTTTGAGAACGTTTGTACTTGAAAATCGCCTGTTTAAGTACGGAAATCTTGATTTTTTTTCTGAGTGTATATATATATATGTGACTAAATACATCTTCATAAATTTGCTTGGGCTTGGGTATGTCATTCCATGACGCATTAATTAATAGCCACATCAACAACTTACAACAGCACACACAAACACATGGACAACAATAACAACAACAATTATAATACGAGTACATAATAAGGTTGCATGTACCATATAACGAATCTTGACTCTGACATATCCTTTGGGGTATTTGAGACGTTCTCGCGGTCTGTCAATTGCTTTAGCAGCTCAATATTAATGATTGGCTTAAACAACTAGTACTTATACTATTGTAAGTACTATATATGCGTCGTAATTAAATGCCATTTATTCTCTATTAAACATGCTTTCAACTTCCCGTTTTAATCACAGACGTCTGTGGTGAAATGTGCATTAAAAATCACAATTTAAAATGTCCTTTCTATATATGTAAATATTGCTAGCGTTTTCACAGCATACTTTTTAGTGTTCCATTATAAATCATCTGAGAATTATGCAACATGAGATTCATAGAAAATAAGTATAGTAATAGTGAGGTTATTTCCCTGAAAATTTATTTATTTAATTTGAGATATTTCTCAAAATAAATCCGGAAAAGTTATATATTATTTCGGACCTAAGTATCCAGTTTATTTTTTAGAGAATTATATCTTTTATCGAAACCAGTTCAAATACGAATATCATATTAAAGTACTGAAAATTCAATGAATTAAACAATTAGATTTTAAAATTAAATAATATCTCTTAATCTAATTTTAAAGAATGAATTTTGGTAGTCAATTTTTTGTATAAAATCATATAGACTAAGCATATAGACTAAGCTCTTTTATTATCCCTTCATTTTTATCGTCAGTCATCAGTGTTTGAGTTAGGACGATTATCCATATGGTTGGACATACGAGATTTAACAAATTGGACCTGGACAAGCGAGAAAATCTTGCTTAGGAGAAATATAAAGGGAGAGAATGGAAAAACGGACGAATTATGCCTGAGATAAATAACAAATAACCAAATGATAAATAATAATTTTGGTGAATACATCAGAGAGCTGGACTGCTAATTGGAATTGATTAGACTTGCAAACGCCCACGACGAGTTTCCCTCTTTCCCCCCTCCTGGTTATCTCTTACTTCCACTGAGTTTCTCAGAGTCTCTCGCCCAATGCACGTTCCACATATTTATCTGCATCTACAGACACATATGTGACTCGGAAAAAGCCCCAGTCCAGAGTCCACAAACACTTTGAGTAGTTGGCGAAGTTTTTGTTTGTGTGGTGCGGTGGTGGTGGTGTGGACGGGGGCGGTGGTGTGGATGGGGGTGATGTAACCTTAATAACAAATGTGCTTAATATTTGTGATCGATGGAAAGTGCTTCGTTTTATTTCCGTTGATGCTTTTTTTCTTCTGTTTTTGGAAATTACGAATATCACAGGCATAAACTATTTATTAGCCCCCCCCCCCCCCCCCCCCTTTCTATTCCACTCTTTCCTCTCTTGCCTAATGAACGATGTTGCATGTAGAGGCGTTGCACTAATCACTTCATTAGCTATAGCAGCCGGGCAATGTCAGAGGCGTCTCAGACCAGACCAGACATATTTATTTAACCTGCAAATCACAAATTCATCCATCATCCTTTATGCCAGGACCGTCGCCGTGTGACTGACATCCTTCAAGCTGCTTGGGGGCTCCAAATGTGCTTCTTCTTCATCTTCTGCTCCGTTCTTCTCTCTCCGTCGCCTTTGACTGACATTTGACTTCAACGCTGACGAGCTCGGCGACGATGAAAGCGACAAGTTCATTGTCCTTGCCAAGACGACAACGACAACGACGACAACGACGGCGACGACGACGACGACGTCGGCAAGGAAGAAAAGGACTTTCGTAATAAACACACCCTGTGCTCGAAAGGACTACGCACACAGCTACTACATATTATTGCTACTACATATTATTGCAAGGCAAACCGGGGGAAGGACTATGAAGGACGCACTTTGTTCGCAATTTGTTTTGTTTGCCTTATTTTCAAACCGCACCTCGACCAGCGTCTGCTGCAACTGTTGTGTTGGCCAGGCCAGGATCTATTTTACTATAGTTGGGGTAGTTCCATGTCTGACTCAAGTCTTAGTCTGCGTAAATCTCTATAGATGCGTCGCCCTCTGTTTGTGTGTGTGTCTGAGTGTGTGTGTGTGTGTCCTGACTGGCAAATGTGTGTCGTGCTGAAATATGCTTTCAATTTAGGTTACAATTTAAAGCTTCACTACTAAATTGTTACAAACTTTAAATGCACACATTAGGATATTATTAAGCAGATTATAATATGGAAGTATATAGAGTTTATCACTTAAATTTAGATACTTAAGATTCAGTAAACAAATAAACTAAACTCTTTTATTTAAAGATCTGTTAAGCTTAAGCTTTCTTACATAATTTAAAGCATATTAATGCTAAATCTTCGTTTAAAAAGTAAATTTAGGTTATAATATGTGTTTGTCTTTTAAGATGTCATTTAACTTTTGGAATATTTTTTTATGTTTTACTTGAAGATCTTTACACACGAAAGAAATTCTCAGTATTTAGTACTGCTGAGTTCCGGATATTGTATTTATATTTTTACCTATTTGAGGACCTTGAAAGCGACTTAAATTATTGCTCTGCAAACCTGCAATGAATCAGTTGTTGGTTAGGAAACAAATTATTCACTCACACTCACATAACACACACAATTGTCGAGATATAGGAAATGCAATAAGGACCGTCAGCTCATAATTAGCTGCTCATGTGTCACGCAGCAAACTGCAGTAAGGACATTAAGGACAACTGCATAAGGTCCTTTTGGCCTGACTGAGAATCTGAGATTTGGCGTCAACAGCCAATTTGGTGCATTAGCGAAAACCGTTCTCCAATTAATGTCAAGTGTCTGCTGAGACCCCGTGAAAACGAGGCAGGGAAGGAGGTTCCGCCTAGGGACATTTCCAGGTACGTGGATTAACCGAAAGTCCGACGAGTTGCTAATCAAACGCTTCTCAGAAGGGGGGCTGGTGGAGAAGGAGGCGTTGAAAAACCCAATGGTCCGACAGACAAAGCTAAGTAGCATCACGAACTGAGAAGACATCTTTAATCACACATAAGGATATCAAGTAGGGAAGGGTGAAAGGATGAAAGGGGGTTACGTTTGTGAAATCCGTGCAAGTTGCAAGATGTCCCAACTCAATAAATGTCATCATGATGTGGGACTCAAATGTTAATTAGGCAGCGCCACCTGTATTGAGCTGCTGAGACATGCACGGACTTGCACGGACATGCACGGACACGCACGAACTTGCAGTTTGGCGAGAGTAATTACGCTGAAAGCTGGCGATTGTCAGCTACGATTGCGGCTATCGGAAAAGTCCTTTTGTTTTCCAGTTTGAAGCGAATTAATCAGCGGCAAGCATTCGACATTGTTATCGGACGTCATCAACAGCCTCAACAAGCCACAACAACAACAGCAACAACAACAACAACCTCGAGCCATAACAACAACATAACAAAAGGAAGAGGAGGCAACAACAATGGTTCAAGGAGCATAACAATGACAGCAGGCATCAGCAGCTAAAGCAACAGACATAGAACAACAACAACAAGGAACACACACACACACCCACAACACACACTCACACACACACACACACACACACATACAAATACACCCGCCAAACAACAAACGGGGAGACTTCTATCCACATATCTGTCGTCTGCCTTTGATGTGCGCCTTTGACAAGTGAGTTGACAATGTCAACGTCAACAGTTGACAGCCTTATTATGGCATTATGTCTGCCTCAGTGTTACCCTCTCTTTCTCTCTCATTCTCACTCTCTCCCTTCCTCAGCTCTTCCTCCTGCCACAGCCTTTAACACTGCCCTTGGCTATAAACGTAATTCTCGATCGAAATGTGAATTCGAATATGCTGTTGACTGTGAACTACACTTGTGTGGCTATTATCCAACACTGGCTGACTAGGTTGTAATACTTGACATTTTATGTTTATAATACTAAAGTTTCCCAAGTTCTTATAATCTCTTTCTGTTCATTCATATTATGCGATTTTTAAATCGCTTCATTTAATGTTGCCATCTTGACCAGCATTCTCTTTAGTTGAATATATATACTTTCATATACCCATTATCCCCTAAGTTCCTTCAACCTCAACGTCAACAAAGTACTCAATCTGCCCGCTGTGTCAGACATCTTGATTGACAGCTGAATCAATTATTTTCGACAATATTCAGACCAGTCAATGTCCGAGTGATACGTCAGATGCCAAACTAATTAAATAAACCGAATATTTGTATACCAGAAATAAATGATTTCTAGCCATATAGATTGTCATTCAAATGCGTCATTTCGTATTTCGATGACAATAAAAATTCAGCACACATTATGGAACTCATCTGGAAGGTAAAATAATTCAAGCCACAGTCAGACTCAAAGTTAGAGTTCTGTATCCTCATCAACGCCCAAGTCTGTCAGCGACCATTCAGACTTCAAGTGTAAGACATGTCAGGTCCACTCAATGCCAATTCTCCACCTCTCTCACTCTCTTTCTCTCTCTCCGTCCTTTTTCTATGGTCATTCCACTTGTCCGTCACATCAAAAGCATCAAAAGTTCTCTCATGTGAATGTGAATGTGAAGCCAGACATTGAAAGTTTTTCCACCTTTCAGGCTTTTCATACCAAAAGCGTTGACATCTTAATCCTAAATAGAAATTTCATCAACAGGCAACAATAATGACAGCCACTGGACAGCAATCATTTAAATGTACATATGACTCGACTGACAGGTTACCATTAAGGGGGTTTCCCGAATTCTCGATTTCAGAGACCATAAGAGCTAGAGGCTTCAAACTTGGTATGTAGGTATGTGGATACCATAGGCAGATCAAGTTTGTTTTTATTTTTGAATCGGACCACTATATCATATAGCTGCCATAGGAACGATACGTCGAAAATGAAGTTTTAGTATGAAAATGTTTTTGTTTGTGGAGATATCTAAACCAAACTATTAGAGTATGCATTTAGGCTGGTATTATACATCCTGCCCAACTTTGGTGCAAATCGGTTCACAATATCATATAGCTGCCATAGGAACAATCGGTCGAAAATCGACTTTTAGTAAAGAATACCTGGGCACAGGATATCCTAGTGTCAAGTGTGTTCGACTTAAGCCACTCACTTGTTATATTTATATTCATCTATTTATATTTATATTCAATTTTTTCGCTCTCAAAGCTCTATTCATAAATGTCAGATTAATCACTTTAGCATCTAAAAAAAGGACCGAAATTTATATGAAACATGATGCCAAATGAAAAAGTCCCAAAAAAAAAAGAAACCAATAAGGATGTTAACTGCACATTTAATGTACTCAACAGTTGAGCGCGGGTCAATGCTCCCCCTCATTTGACCCCCCTTTGGGTCACGGATGTAACTAGGAGAAGGGGGAGGGAGGGGGTTGAGGTGTGGTGCAAACTCATTTGTTGCAGCAAAGTGCGATTGACAAACTGTCAGTCGTTGCATTTTGTTGTTTTCATTTCCATTTCATTTTCATTTTGGCTGCTTCGCTGATGCAACATGCGGCATGCAGCAGCAGCAGCAGTGAGTTGGGGTGGGGGTGGTGGCACACCAACAAAAAAAAACTCGAAATTAATTGAACAATTTAAAGCAATTTTTTGCCTTTTTGACCAAGCCGTCGCAATGTCCTGCGATGTCCTGCGGCCATTCGGCTGTCGGTGTCAAAAAGGACATGACCGAACATTTGGCTGAGTTGAGTGAGTGAGAGATTGTTTTATTGATTTTGCATAATAAAAACGTCACACACACACACACACATACGCGGAGACAGTCTGTAGATGTGTGTGTGTGAGAGTCGACAATACAGCAACAATAAATTAATTAAGCCGATAGAGACAGTTTAATGTCATTTAATAAAATATTGACGTGTCAGTGACACACACACGCACACACACATATGTGGAATGTGTGTGTCGCCATTTTGTTTTTGGCTTTGACATCTGATGGGTGTTAAAATCAATTGACGAAATCAATTGGAATTGGCGGTCAGTTTGTCGGCGTCAAGAGAGCGTATATTGATTGACTGACAGGAGACACATTGCGACAGCCCAAAGATGGATAGCCTCATCCAGCAGCAAATAGAGACAGACAGAGAGAAAGAGAGAGAGAGACAGAGAGAGAGAAAGAGAGCGAGGTAGAGAGTGACTGAGCTTTGTATATATTAGAAAAGAGACTAAATGCATTCTCACTCTTTAAATTGCATACACATAAACTCGCATAATGAAATGTTAATTTTGACACGTCATTAATATATTTTGTCTATCTACCAATAACCCCAAATGGTACCCCCTTCCCCCATTACTCTTTCCCCTTTCCCCTCGTCACAGCCACAGTTCGACGTCTGTTCGTTCAATTGACAGCAGCGACTGCGACGTTGTAATTAGTTTTGACGTTTCTCGTTGCACAAATTAATTTATTTGACATGTCAGACGACCATCGAATCGGCCATTGACAATTGGCCACTTGCCACTTGCCACAGCCATTTGCCACAGAGTCTCATGGTTTTTCAATTCTGACATTTATTGGATGAGCAACAAAACATTTATGTATCCTATATATACTACCTGTCATACCCAAAAATACAGAATACATTTATAGACTTGCATATTGTATAAATAAGGATATTGACGTCATTAATTGATTTAATTGTTAAAGCAAATCTCGCGAAACTTTCAATATCAAAGCGTATGTAATTTAAATTGAGAGAATTTAGGAATACTTTGAGAAACTGCATACCAATACTGTTAATTCAGAACATTGCAAATATTTATAATAAAATTTTGAATTGAGGAATTTTTGGAAATTTTTACACAGAGCTATATTTTTCCAATAAGTGCGTGAAAGAGTAATTAAGTGTCGCTTTCAGTCCTTGCATTCCTTTTACCCTTCAGCCAGCTATACTTTGGCTTTAATCAATGGTCACACTCTCTTGCCATTTTTCTCATTTTCTCTGTTGAGTCTCTACTCGTATCTAGATTCGCTCCATTTGGAGCTACAACATTTGACACTTTGCATCTTGCGCAATCACCAAATATTGTCAGAGAATGTCAACGTCTACGTTGCAGTCGCTGTCGCAGTCGCTGTCGACGTCGCTGTCGACGTCAACGTCAACTGCGGCATGAGCTTCAACATTGTATCGAAGTTTGCACACAATCAGTAAAATATTTTGGCCATCCTTCGGGGACGACCTCATTTCGTCTTTGTCGTTGTCAGTTGCACAGACAGAAGATGGGCGAGGGGAAGTTGCTGGAGGGGAAGCGAGGGAAAGGGAAGGGGAGGGGAGGGGAGAAAGTGAAGAGGCGACGCTTCGTCGCCTGCTTTGGTCTCTTCAGTGTTTTTCTTTAGCCATGCACATTTTTCCGTTTTTTAATCTTTTGCTTTTGCTTCTCTCGTTGCTTTCTTAGCCATATTCCAACTCTCCCTCTCCTCCCTCTTCCTCTTCCGTTTCCAAGTCCCTTCTGTCGTAGCTGAGGGCAAACTTTTTGGCGTTTCATCTGCAGCACATCAATTTTTGTTGCTGACGAGCAAAAGTTGCAATGGTCCTAGGTTCAGGTCCAGATCAGAGCAATGCCAACATTCCACCCACACACTCCGTCCCCCTCTTCCACCCTCTCCTCTCTCCTCTTTCCTCGTTCCTCTTCTTGAGTCTGCACTGTCGCAATGTTATTCTATTGGGTCGCAGGCTGTCCTTCTTGGTACTGTCTCCTGATTGACGGCAACTGACAAGTTTCTTCTCTTCGACTGCGCATTGACTTTTCTTTCTGGCTTTTCTTTTTGCCATTTTCCATTTTCCATTGCAGTCGTTGCATTTTACGAGTATGTTCCAAGTTCTGGCTCTGTCTCCGTCTCCGTCTCTGTCTCTGCCAGAATAAGAAGAAGCGCATTTTCAGTAAATTTCTAATCCTTAAGTATATGGCAGGAAGCATCAGCCGCCTGATGTGCATGTGTCTTGTGTCCTCCTCCTCCTCCTCCTACTCCTCCCTCTGCTCCTTCTCCGCATCCTCTTGCTGACTGAGTTTCTCTTGCTTCGTTGCATAACACGACGTTGCCGCCTGACAGACGTCTATTTGCCCCCTCAACCCCTCCTTTCGTATGTTATTTGCTGGTCACTTTGTCAGTCCTTCATTCAGTTCTTGGTTGGTGGGCGAAGCACGAACCAACACCGAGTCCTTATTGCATCTTGGCGACAAACTCTTCGCTCGTGTTTTCACATTTCTTTTCTTGTATTTTTTTCTGCAAAGGATTTTGCATGTTTCACTAACAACTTGCAAGCAAATTTCTGTCGTTTATTGACTGACCAGTATTATGTACTTTGCCTAGTCTCCATTTTTATCTACCATAAGAAATTGTGTCATGGGATTAAGCTCTACTTAACTCGAAATTCTTTTCTATCTGAAATGGGAACTCTTTGAAAATTTTCCAACTCGAGCTATAATTGTAGCTGAATAAGATTTCTGTCTTCATCTTAGAACTGTTCGACGTTTATCTACGCTGGAAGTCTGCATCAATCAATGCGTATTCGCAATGAAATATACATGGATGAATGCATTAGAAGGATAAGGGACACAGATGAACTGAATTGCGCTTGGCGGGGGTTGAGGTCAGAGTTCAAACTTCAAGCTCGTTGCTTAAACTTTTCAACCAAGCGCAACTCAAACTCAGACTCAAACTGCAACTCGGACATGGAAGCGGACGTGGACATGGAAGGACGTACAACATCTCGGCTCGGACGTACAACATATAGCGCATCAGTCAAAAATTGTTCTTGCTTGTCATCAGAGACGTGCCACGTCCGCGCTGTGGCCTCGAAGAAAAGTCGAAGGGAAGGGAAGATGGGGAAAGTAGAGGAGAAAGCATGAGAAAATGTTGCCAAGCACGAAAGAAACTTTTGATGCTGACCACAAGATGGGCAAATCAACGGAGCGGTATAAAGAATTCAGCATACCCTAATATAGGATTAATTATGGATCAGGTAAGTTATTTTCTAAGGAAGGAAAATAAATATTTCTTAATTGAGCATTGAACTTTAAATACCATTTATCCCTTTCCCAAAAAAGATCTAAAGACAAAATGGTCATTAAAATGAAATCCAAAGATTTGTTAATTTCTCTTGAGTATCTTTTTAAGGTATATCTTCAGATCTACAATTTTGAAGGAAGAACAGTCTATTTCTACTGAAAAACTCTAGGAATAATCTTAGAACTCCAGATATTTCTTACAACGGAGTTAGCTGTCTCATATTTAGATTTATCTTCACCTCAAATCAAACTTAATCTGTGACCTGCTTAATCTCATTGGAACTCAGAAATTAACTTCAAGGTAAGGGTATTCAGGTGCAATAACAAAGTGCTAGTTCCATCTATAAGCAGCCACAGACAAGTCCATATGTGAAGCTCTGCTCTGTTTCTCAGTGGACGTCGCATTGATGAGGGCGACGTCAATAAAAGTGCCGAGAATGGGTAGTGTTGGAAAGGGGATTGGGAGATTGTGGGACTACGACTACGACGACGACGACGACATGAAACAAAATGTCTAACTAAGAAGTATAAAAGAAATGCGCCACGTCAGACTAATCCTTGCGCCATCATATTACAACATCCGACGGTACCGACAACTGGCTCTGACTTCAACCCATAACCATAAGGAAACTTGTGAATATTGTGCTCCATCTTCTCACTCCCTTTCTCCCTCACTCTCTCTCTCTCTCTCTCTCTCTCTCTCGCTCTGTGTGTCATGGAAGCCATCAATCGTTTTGTTGAAATGTGCAATAAAAGAAAAGTCATGAAAACTTTCTGCGCTGCTCGCAGATTTCTTCTGGGGTTTTGAGGAGACTGAGGTGGGAAGACGGGCAGGTCTGGTAGGTCGGGGGTTGGGTAAGGTCTGCTGGGTTTGCTGTTAGTTGCCTAATGCCTGCGACAACATGGCATCGTCTCTGGCTGCGTCTGCGTCTCCGTCTACGACTTCGCATTCGCATCCGCATCCTGTTCGCCTGTCCAAATGTCCTTCTGCCCGTCATTTTCCTGCATTTGACAGCGCCTTGGCGACATTTGACGATTGACGAGGACGTCGAAGTAGACTTCCATCGTTGCCCCTCATTCTCGGTCTCTGCTCTCGTTGTTATTGTGCTCGTAATGGCCAAGACGCTGTCAGGACACTAGCCTGGTCCTGGCTTGCTCCATCATGATGTTTTGCCACCCAAAAATGTCTCGGGTCAAACTGTCGCTCGCACGTTGAATTGCGGTTCTCATGGCCAGCGGGGGGGAATGGAATGGAAGTAAACTGAAGCTTGTGTATTGGATTTGAGCCTGGCTGTTAGCTGGACTGGGAACTTGGACCTAGGACCTGCTCTGGGGGTCGTTGCTGGCGTCTTAGTGTCAGCGTCCGGGCCATCGCTCTCTCTCTCTCTCTCTCTATTGCAGGCGACAAGTGCAGTCCCTTGTCTCCCTCCGAGCCACGTCTCTAGTTCGGAATCGACTCTCGGCTCGGCTCGACTCGACTCGCTCTATCAATCCGCAGAGCACATTGAACGACAGCGTCAGGATTTTTGCAATTTGAGAAGTTGCTACGTGACATTTCAATAATTTTTGAAAAGTTTCTTACTTGCCACACACCCGCCTCTTTCCCCCCTCAGGTCGTCTCCTGCCAGCCTGCCACCTTTTTGACCCTTTTTCTACATTATTTTCGCTTCTACTATTTTGCGCCATCGTCTTTTTCTTTATTTTTATTTTTATATATTTTTATAGTGTATTTTGCGCTGTGTCCTTGCACAAAAATCGAAGCGAGACAGACGGACGCAGGAAGTGCATGTGGTTTGAGAATGGGAATGCAGAATGCAGAATGGGGTTGAGGGTGGGTTAAGGGTAGTGGGATTGGAATTGGGATTGGGAAACTGGGCTTGCAAACTGGCGCCGGAACTAGGAATTTTATATTCTGCAATTTTCGTGACAACGTCATTTTGTCCACGACATTCTGCCTGATGCGTCGACGTCGTCGCTCTCGTCGCTGTCGTCTCCGTCAGTGGCCAGCCAGCACCTCCTGTCTCCCCTCCTCTCCTCTCCTAACTTGTCCTGTCCGCTACACTTTTCTCTTCACTTCTCCTTCTACTTGTGCAAGAAATTTGTTGTGTGCATTAGGAACTTTGACGCTTGACTGGATAGCTGTCAGTGGGCTGGCAACAGGACGAGTTGAGGGTTGGACTCTGGCAAGGACCTGAATTCAGTTCGCCTTCTTTTGACGTTTGAATTTTGATGCTCCGACAGTTTATTCGATTGTTTTTCTCGCTTTGCCTTCTGCAAAATTACGGAAGTGCAGCCATCGCCTCCTACTACTTACCAACTACTTTCTCCCATCCTTTTGCTGTACCACAACCTCATCTGGTTCTGCCTCAGGCTGCTTATGTAAGAGCAGAAAATTGCTGGCCCAAATGGCGCCCGGCCGTGTCCAGATACTCGTCCTGATGCTCGTCCTGACGCTCGTCCTGCTGCTCGTCCTGCTGCTGTGCGCCATGCTGTCCGGCCATCTTCATTAGAATTTATTTTTATTGTTTTGCGCAACTTTCAACTTTTACAACTTTATCAATATATGAATATAGATGCGCATAGCTGTTTCCCTAGAATCCTTTAATTATGAAAATGCTGCTGACGATGACGAGCACGAAGGACACAAAACGACAGCGAGAATCACTTGGACAAGGACGACTGTTCGAATATTTCCTACAAGTTGACTTTTAATGCCGTTCGCTTATTGAAAGCGGTTTACTTGGGATACTTAGGCTCTTAGTAACCCTTTCATCTACAAGATGCCCAGCCGGCATTAATTTCCACTAAACCCACGAAATGTGGGGAATTTTATGTAACATTTTTAGGGAATATCTTAAAGAAGAACATAGTCATTTTAAAAACAATTTATTGAACTACATTTTTTGAAGAATTTATAGCTACAGAATTTGAATTTGTAAGATTAAAATGATTTGGTCTTCAAAATTTGTTATCGATAGAATAAGTGAGCTTAATATTCGTTTGTTTTGCAACACTGCAGTTGCAAGGCATCTCTGCAAGTTATCGACTAGTCTTCAGCACTTTACAGCACTGTGGATAATAAAATTCTTTTACAACTTGACAAGCTCGAAGTTGCAACGAAATCGGAGTAGAAAATTGTTCTGAAATTTATAAATTAAATTTTCCAAACTTTTTTTTAAAATGTTTATGCATAAATCTGATCGCAATGCAATTTATACCGTGCTGTTTCGCTCGGGCGTGATGTTCGCAGAGCGTTCGCCGCAGAAGCGTCATGTGGACGAGGAACTGAAGCATCTGAGTAATTTGCAGGTTATCAAGACCCTGCAATCCTTGAAGTCCCGTGGCTATGTCTCGGAACAGGCGGCCTGGCGTCACTTTTACTGGTGTCTGAACAACGATGGCATCGAGTATCTGCGGGGTTATCTTCACATGCCGACGGAGGTGGTACCTACCACCTTGCAACGTCGCATGGAACCGGTGCGCATGTCTCGCAACACGGATGAGTCCCGTTCCCGTGGACCACGAGATGGCAAGGAGCGGGATGATCGTTCCACTTATCGCCGCAACGAACGGGGCAACGATGTGGACAAGACCGGCAATGTGGGAGCTGGAACCGGTTCTGTGGAGTTCCGCGGCGGCTTTGGACGTGGCCGAAAGTAGAAGAATGACCTCAGTACTATGTAATTAACAGATTCTACGAATAAATTTCATATTTATTCTATACTTATTTTTATTAATTTAATTTTTGATATTTACTTGATAATTATACTCTTTTATCAGATAACCAAAATATTACCATTTAAATATGGGGATATTTTAGTATAGCTAACCTACAAAACCTTTTCTATTCTAGTTTATGGGCAGTTTATGGATTTTTTTTTTTTGTTATTTTATTCCTAAGGTAATTTTCCAGATTTATTATTTACTATTACAATAAGTGTTAAAGATATATGCTGATTTGATATATATACATAATATTTGCTTGCAGATAATGATATACCCATTTCTTATCAACGCTATGATCTAAGTTGATTGATTTAAATTAATTAGTTGTAATATTCTAACTGATAATGTTTATTGATTTTGTTCCATATGCAATGTCCATGTCCTTGGCGACCTTCAATTGTTGGTAGTTCACTCAAGGCCTGTGGCATGCCACTTCCTAAAGGCATTTGCATTTGAATTGAGTACAAGTGTTGCAGGCGACAACGGTCACAGATCAGTGCCACACGCTGGCAACAAGTGTTGTTGCCAGTGTTGCTGTGGCAAGTCGTGGGTGCAGCAGTAACATGGTGGATGAGGAGGAGGAAGAGGGGGAGTGGCAGAGGTGGGTCTTTTGCATATCGTGTCGTGAGTTGGGCTGTCTTCGCTGCGAGGCGACAAATAGACTTGTTTGCCCAATTCCCAGCTGCTAATGATGCATTTTCGATGACGTTTCGTGCGCATGCAAATTTTACCCACTGTCTCTGAAGCGCAACGTATTACGATGGTTAGGAGCGGGCAAAGATGGGGGGATATTATAGACTGTGGCATAATCACAGGCATCAGTAACGTGGCGTGCGACATTTATGACACGCTCCAAGCTCGAAGCTCCGTGGCAGACAACGTAACATAATACGGCTCATCATCTCCAGCATCGTTGTTAACCTCATCAGTTTCAGCCGAGATTGTCACCATCAGCAGCAGCAGAGGCAGCCTGTCCTTGTCAATCCCTCTCTTGCCCTCCCTATGTCTCTCTCTGGTAATCATGCTCATCAACCTCATCCTCGACGAGACAACGACAACGACGGCAACAACATGGAGGAGACATCAGATTCAGCTTCAGCTTCAACACAACATATCACATCATCACTGGGAATGCATTTTGCATCGCTTCATGTCACTCCGCCTCACATTTGGCTGCAATCCTTGCCCCACACTCCCCACCCCCAACCCCAGCCTCTTCTGCTTGTGGCATCCGCCAACTCAAGGATTTCGGCATTGGCCCAAAAACAAGGAAATGAGCTGCGAGTCATGTGCATCACATTGGATAAATATTTGCATACGCGTAACTCTCGCTCTTACAGATTTCTATCAATCTCGTAGCTTAGAATTCTTAAGGAATTCTTTATCTGGACAGCAACCTCCCTTAAGATGTATCACTGTAATGAAAATGTCATTTATTTATTAAGGTAATTATTTAGGTCTTATTATTGTATTTATATTTACATTAGTTTAATAATTTAATTTATTTTTAAAATTTTTATTTTTAATTTAAATGTAAATAATTAAATAAAGGAGAGAGTAGAAGTGATAAATTCTTATAATAAAATAAAGAAATATATAAATTAAAATATCTGCAGTGTTTAATTTTCAACACTGAATAAGTATTTAAGTTATATGATTGTTCAACTATTATTATGTATACAAATGTTTTGTTATTATATATGAAATTGAGGTTTCTGTTGTCCTGTCTATTTCCTTTTCTGCATTGTTTTCTAACATCCTCGCATTCCTTAAAATCTTAACACAATGGCTTCCATATGGATACTCATAACTGTGGGGTCTGGCAGATTGAAACAAAAGCCACGATAGATTCCGAGACATGCGAACTAAATGATTTCTCGCAGAATTCCTCCCAAAGTAACACTCCTCAGCACACACACTTTAAGAAAGTAAAGACAACGTTTTTGGCCTGGCTCTTTGTGAAAATTTGCGAGGCCAATTTGTCAGGCGTTGACAAAGACGCTTTGTTGGCCTTTTTGGACTTTTTGGCTGCAATGGTGAAGAAGAAAGGGAGTTGGTGGAGTGGAAGGGAAGGGGAGTTTTGGGCCTGCTTTGTGGTTGCCTCGCGGTGGCAGCGTTGGCAAGTGAAAAACATTTCCGGATGAGTAACTCATCAGTCAGCGTGTTGAGAGCTGTTGACACCACTTTGGGGGCCAGCATCATGAGAAGATGCAAAAGTTGCAAAGTGATTTTCAGCTGTTGTTGTTGTGGCTGTTGTTGCTGCTGTTGGTGCAACAAGTGCGCAGTAAATCATGCGGTTGAGGGGAGAGCAGAAGGCGTGGCAATTCACCAGGCTGATTGAAAACTGATGGCGTGTTGGCGTCGCATTCGAAATGCATTGGCATTAAATAAACAGAAATTGCGCATTTCTACGCGGAAATGTCTCGCAGTTGCCGACAGACAGACAGACAGACACACAGACAGAGATACAGATGGAAATGCAGATACAAGATACAGATACAGATACATTTATAGTGATAGACTGTCTGACTGACTGAAGCATCTACATGCCACGTTGTCGCCAGTTCTCAGTTCTCAGTTCCCAGTTCCCAACTCTCATCTCACATAGCACAGTTGGAATCATTCCCCCAAAACAAACTGCATCGGCACCCACTTAATTTGCCAGTTCTCTCTCTCTCTCTCTCTCTCTCGCTCTCTGCCGGATGCAGAGTTGCAAGCTCCCAGTTGCATCTATTCATGTCACTTGGCCCTGACAAAATGTATCTGTTTGCAATTAAATGTCACCCATCGTGCATAACGGCACTTGGTGACAAGTCGACAGTCTGCCAAATGACAGAACATTGTGCAAATTATTATCTAGCCAAGATCTAACCCGAGATGCCAGCGATAGTTCCACAAAGAGTAACCGATTACGTTAGGATATACGGTTAGTCAAGTAATTGTTTTGACAAAGTACAGAGCTTATATATTTTTATTTTCCAAAAATATACAAATATTTTTAAAGATTTTTATATTTTTTCTTTAATTCTTATTCTTGTTTATCTTCAAGATCTCTTTACGAAATGTAATCTATATATTTTTTTTTAAATATAAATAATTAAAATACTCTAGCTATTTTTGAAGTTTTTCATTTTGGGTTAACACTGATTTTTTCTGACCTAGTTCAGTTTTTAAAATCTCCCTTACATGTTAATATTGATTACTGAATTAAACTTTTATTGAATTGCTCGAAATATTAACATAATTTTCTCATGCTTTTAAGTACTCAATACCAAAGTCCAATGCAATACAACTTCTAAAAATACTTAATCACAATAGCCTGAATAAGAAATCATTAAAAAATTCAATGCGTTTATGTATGAATAATGAGAAATGTATTTATGGATAAAGAAGAAGAACTTCTTTAGGATTTTGATTGGTTTCCTAATTGGTTGACCTGCTAAGCTGCTGAGATGGATCGAGGGTGTGAGAGTGTGTGTCCAGTTCCTGAGCCAGAGTTGCCATTGCTGCCATTGAGGCTGAGTTGCCACTTATTGCAATTCAAACAATTACCATAAATGACGATAAATGGCCAGAGTTTAATCAGAGCTGAGCTGAGGTTGGTAGCCAAGGCAAGGACTGAAGTTGCAAGTTGCAAGCTGCCGAGAGTAGAGAGTCGGAGACGCAGGCGCTGTTGCAAGTTGCAAGTTGCACATTTGGAGTTGTTGCGGCTGCTTTACGATGTCAGTTGGCGGATTTAGTCGCATGGCGGGGCAACTTTTGTTGCTGCGTCGTGTCAAACGTCAAGCCACCGCGACGTCGACGTCGACTGCGACTGCGACTGAGCGTTAACATGCGCTTGTGCAGCAGCGATTTGTGCAACACAAGGCGAGACTTTGACTTTCCCAAGCGCTGCCACAGACAGAGGCACAGACACAACGGACACAACGGACACAACGGGTCCCCATTTGCCATGAAATATAACCTCAATCAACATTCGCTCATTACCAAGAGTCCCGGGTATCTTGGACTCGACCAAGTCGAAGGAGTCGCGGATGACATTTTATTTATGAATACCAAATTGTAAATTATTAACATGTTTCACGCAAGTTATGGCCTGGCCAAGAGTGCAAGAGCTCTCTGACAGCGAACGTTCATGTCCAACTCACCAGAAAGAGACAACGCAACAGAGTGAGTGAAAGAGAGAGAGAGAGGTAGATGGATCGCTGACTGGCAAACACTCCATTGGACAATCTCCATCTGTTGTCCGTCTATCTGTCTATCCGTCTATCCGTCTGTCCGTCTGACTCGCTATCTGACTGCATTTGCTCAATGTACACGTAGTACTCTTTTTTTTCCGCGTGGCAAATGAAAAGTTAATGGTCCGCTTGGACATACAAATGAGGTTATTAGCGCTTGATTATGGCGTCCATTTAGAAATGCCATTGCCAGGGACTCTACCACGTTCCCTAGTTCCCTGAACATGACATACATCCAAAGCTTAATATTTATGAAGCTGCAAATTTAAAATCCAACTTTCTCCCAGTACAAAAAAACTTAAGAATTTATCTTTTACCCATATTAACTAACTTAGTCTTAGCATATTCAAATGTTAAAGATTTCCTGTTAATTATGGAAACTTGCACATATTTATTGAATCACTTCAAGTGCTTGAAAGCTTTACATTTAAAACGTTTTATTTATTTAATATTATTGAATGAATATTAAATTTTTTTTCTGTTTAAAAATTATAGATTTCTATTAACCTATTCCTTAAACGCACAAAACTCTCTTCAGAGATTTATCAATGAATATGAAAATCAATATATTTTTTTTTGACAGTTTAATATGCAAGTCAATTATTTTCTTTTATTGAGATTCACATCTGTTATTCCTGTTAAGGATTCTCTGTCTCTCTCTCTTTCTAAAGCTCTGGCAACCCAGTTTACTGGGATCTTCTTTCCCATATAAATAAGACTAGTTATCTGCAGCGACCTCAAAAGACCGTGTTAATAAATAAGCACCCAACTTAGAGTCAAAGATCGGAATCTGCCACACTTGCAGCGAATATTCATACACGAATTCACACTCGTATTCACACTCGTATTCACACTCGAATACGTTCATGTTTGAGAGTATATATCATTGACTGGCACACAAATCAAAGTGCTGCAAAATCTTGGACACTTCCAGATGCAACGGATCCAACGGATCGGATTGGATCTTCAGTCCAGCTCGACATCGTTAGGGACGTTTCAATAATTTACCTGAAAAATTACAAGCGACCAGGTGACGAATGAAAGCAGCCGACTTCGTGGACAGCAGTAAAAGTTGTCGAGTGAAAATCGCCAACTGATTGCGATTTGCTCAAAAAAGTGGAGAAATGGACAGACAGACGGACAGACAGACAGACAGTTGGATGCCAAGTCTGTGCTGTGACTGCGACCATCGTCAATTTATCTTTCTCATATTTTTGCAGATAAACACGAAAAGTAGACGGACTGCAAACAAATCATGCGACTGACTGCATAAATCACACAACACATTTGACACTTTTGGGATGCCACTGTCACTGCCACAGCCTGTTCCCGTTCCCGTTCCTGTTGCCATCCCCGATCCTCTGCTTCTCTTCCCTCCCTCCCTCCCTCGACACCATTGCCAATCTGTAGTTATGTAGTTAAAACTGTTTGTGTCATTGATGACTATTGAAAGGAAGTCCATGCGGAGTCCGCATCTCGTTGTTCGCTGAGGTCACCGTTGATTGTCATTGAATTTGTCGCCAGCTCCTTTATTTGAATGCTCTGCTTCGAAGACGAGTCTCTCAACTTGTCGACTATAGCTTGGTTAAGGATGTCTCAGATTTCAAGGTACAAATCAAAGTTATTTTAACTAAAACATTTTCTTAATATTAATTTAGTTTAAGAAATGTCTTTTTTTTATACTTTGTAGTATGTTGTATGCCAAACGAGCATATGCCCACAGTATTGTAGAGTATACAGTATAACAAGTGGTCATATGCCCAACTTAAAAGTAAGAGTAATAACTCATAACATAACGACACTTTGTTGCTATGTTTATAAGTGCAGTAATAGGATCCGTCACTTATGCGGACTGGCCGCAGCGTGGGATCGCTAACGTAAACACTTTTCAAGTATGTGCCGTCTGTACATATATACATGTCTATACATAGCCACATACATACATACATACTGCAACTCTCTCTCTGCCGACGTTCTTAGCGGCAGAGCTATCTTATAATATTCTATGTAATAAGCCTCTGAACATATTTGAATAAAGGAGAACGATCAGTCTCTTCAAAACCAATCATACAACAAGACGTGCATTTAATATATGAAACAATTGATAACATTACTTATAACATGGCGACCGTGACAAGTGTCACGAACATGTTAAATAACATGTGAAAAAAAAAAGTTAAATAACATGTGAAAAAGAAAACAAATAAATAAATGCTTCAAAAAAAAATTAATCAACAACTGGAGGTGAAGCAGCGGCAGCGGCAACAACAGAAAAAGCAACAGCATCAGCAACAGCAGCAACAGCAGCAGCGGCAACAACAAACATATACTAAAAAAAAAATAATAAAAAACACTACCACGGATTAAGAACATCATCTAAAAAAAAATGACTGGAAATACTGAGTAAGTAGAGGTGAAGAGCAATGCCTAAAAATAGGCGCAGTGGAGTGCAAAAACGGCTTAAAGAAAGAAAAGCCACACTCTTAAAACTGCTATTTGCCCCCAACACAACAATTAGTTGGGAAACAGGCAACGAAATACAGGCTGAAATCGACAATATCGAGTCGATTCAGCAAAGATACAAAAGCTCAACCTCTACGAATGAAATCAATTTAAAAAATATACCAATAATAAAATCTAAAATACTTCAACCAGTGCCAGAAAAGAAAGACCTCAACACCAAACCAGAGAAGAAATGCCCTGCGGACTGCCCTGGACCATTTGAGTCCCGGCACTGCAGATACACCTGCTTCAAGAAGACCAGCACCGGCGCCCCACCAGCCTGTGAACGGACCAGCACCGGCGCCCCACCAGCCTGTGCGATGACCAGCGCCGGCACCGTTTAACGTACCAAGTTAAGCCAACGGGATCTTCAGGGACCGACAGCGCTTCAGAGAGCGCGCAGCTTAATTTAAAAAAAAAAAAATATATTTTTGATAATCTAAAAAAAAAATTGTATTATAGTTGTAATGTAAACTAAATGAAATGTTATGAACTATTTGTAATACTGAGCGATAATTGCGTTGCTCGTAGTAGAGTGTGGCCTGTGAAGCCATACGACACATTAGACAGGAGATCACTGTGTTGATCGAATAGGAATACACTACTATGAAATAGAAATACTTTGAAAAATTATATAAAAAAAAATTTTTTTTTAAAAAAAAAATATATAAATACATTTAATACAATATAATATATATATATACATATATTCTTTTAAAAAAAAAAACAAAAATCCGAAATTCAAATTTAATGCTTTCGAATGCAATTTCAAAAGACGATAATATATTAGAGGTAGAAAATATGTTAGACCACGAATCGAAAGTAGCGGATTCAACCGCAAATGTTATTAATAATGTCGAAACTGTCTCAGTAGATTTAAAAGTAATAACGGTCATGCTTATAATAATTGTTATTCTTTTGTTAGCAAATGTTCTGACTAAATTATATAAGTTGCACAATAAGTGCATAAAGAAAAGATACGCAAGTAGAGCAGGCAATTTAGAAATGATATAATATGACAAGCATAATAAACGAAATCTATAATAAAGAACCACATTTTACAATAAATGCATTACAAATATTGCAAAAACATCGCGAATTCATTAAAATAACTGAATTCGAAAATGAATACATAGAAACTTTTCAAAGTTTTGCAAGCCCATTAATCGGTTGTTCCAAAACTGAAAAGGGCATGGTGTTAAGTACATTACCCTATGTAATGGTAAAAACTATCAGCGAAACACATGCAATACTAGGCACGGAAACTATATTGATTTTCTATAAAAAAAAAAATGGAATGGAATGCATTAGCGAAGAAAATAAATGAATATAAAGACAAATTCGAAAAATCATACAAATGTATCAATTCTGACAAAACAATAAAATCAGATACGTTGATACATCACGCGCAAATATTAACAGCTCAATATAATAACATAGCAAAAACAATAAACAAAGTCAATGCTAAATTGACGCAGGAGCATGAAAATCAATGTCAGAAAATTATAAAAACTTTAAAAACAAGATTGCATAATATTTGTATTAGACGGAGTATTGTAATAACAATCTCAGAAAATACAAATCAGCTAGCTGAATTCGACGAGAATCAGTTACAAGATTTAGACGAGTCTAAACCAATAATCAATTCAGATAGTGATAGTGATATTGAAACGCTCCAGGAAAATACAGATATAACAATGGCAAGTCAAGTAGCCCTAGATAGGGAATACGTGAAACAGGTTTCCTCTTCAGTACCTGAATTTGATGGCAAAAAGCTATCTCTAAACAGATTCCTAACTGCTTTACGCATTGTGGAAAGAACTAAAGGCGAACAGGAGGATATAGCAGTTGAGGTTATTAAATCAAAGATAACCGGCACAATTCTGTACAAAGTACAAAATGAATCTACTATATCCGGAATAATAAACAAGCTTAAAGATAACGTAAAAGGAGAATCTCCCGACGTATTAAAAGCTAAATTACTGAACATAAAACAAAAAGGCAAAACTGCTTCCCAGTATGCAACCGAAATGGATAATTTGCGAAAGCAATTGGAGGCAGCCTTTATTGATGACGGCCTAGACCCAAACAATGCGGAAAAATTCTCAACAAACGAGTCTATTTCTGCAATGATTAAAAATTGTGAGCATGAGAAACTGAAAGTAATACTGGAAGCTGGTAACTTCGTTACTTTCAATGATGTAATGGGTAAATATATCCATTGCAGCACAGAAATGACTGGAAGTGCAAGTACAGTATTATTTCAGCGAGGCCGCAATAATAGAGGAGGTAGTTACCCACCGCAAAGAGGTAGAGGCAATGGCCGCGGTAACTACAATTCCTATAACAACAACAATAACAGAAACAACAATAGAGGTGGACGAGGTTATAACCGAGGTAGGTATAATTCCAACCGAGGCAATAACCAAAATAGAAACAACAATAACAATTACAACAATGTCCGGGTTGCCCAAGATACTTCGGGAAACTCGCAGACACCTCCAGATACTCAGGGTTAAATAGTAAAATATATACTGTCAACTTAAGTCTCAATAATTTCGTATCATTCAAAAATGTTGCAACGAATAAAAAGATAACATTTTTGATTGATACAGGTGCAGATATTTCAATAATTAAAGAAAATTCTGATGTCTTTCATGACATCCAAATTAATAAAACTATAGACATTAGAGGCATAGGAGAAGGAGTAATAAACTCCAAAGGTCTAGTCTCAATCGAACTACAGACAGACAAATACATTATTCCATATAAATTTCATCTGCTTCATTCAGATTTCGCAATCCCTTGCGATGGAATAATAGGATTAGACTTCATAAAAAAATTTAATTGCCAATTAGATTACAATAGTTCTGAGGATTGGTTTATAATTAGACCGCACAACCTAAAGTATCCTATTTATGTTCCAATAACATTTAGTTCTGGTACTAATTCAACACTTCTACCAGCAAGATCCCAAGTGATACGCAAAATAGAGTTGTCCTCAGCAGAAGAAAATATTTTAATTCCCAATCAGGAAATTAAACCGGGTGTTTACGTTGCAAACACGATTGCAACAGCCCAGAATGCTTTTGTCCGATTTTTAAACACAACAGATACATGCCAAATTGTAAGCATCAATAATTTAAAATCTGAATCACTTTCGAACTACGAAGTAGTTCAAAATATCAAAGACAATAGAAAAGAGTCTGTTCTTAATAAATTAAAGAAAAATTTCCCCACATTGGTTAAAAAACAACTTGAAGAAATATGCACCCAGTATAGTGACGTGTTCGGACTTGAAACCGAACCGATCACAACGAACAATTTTTATAAGCAAAAATTGAGACTTAAGGATGACGAACCAGTATACGTGAAAAATTATCGATGTCCGCATAGCCAAACAGAAGAAATCCAGCATCAAGTTGGAAAGTTAATTGAACAAAATATTGTTGAACCGTCTGTTTCACCCTATAACAGCCCATTATTATTAGTTCCAAAGAAATCCCTTCCGGGTTCTTCAGAAAAAAAATGGCGATTAGTAATTGACTATCGCCAAATAAACAAAAAATTGCTGTCCGATAAATTTCCGCTCCCCAGAATTGACGATATTCTTGATCAATTGGGTCGAGCTAAATATTTTTCCTGCCTTGATCTTATGTCAGGTTTCCATCAAATTGAGCTTGAGGAAAACTCAAGAAATATAACGTCTTTTTCAACAAGCAATGGTTCATATCGCTTCACGCGATTACCATTTGGATTAAAAATAGCGCCTAATTCATTTCAGAGAATGATGACAATAGCATTCTCAGGCCTTGAGCCTTCACAAGCTTTCCTTTACATGGATGATTTAATCGTTATTGGTTGTTCTGAACAACATATGATTAAAAACTTAACAGATGTTTTCAAACTTTGTAGAAAACACAATCTGAAATTACATCCAGAAAAATGTTCATTTTTTATGCACGAGGTGACGTTTTTAGGTCACAGATGCACAGATAAAGGAATCTTACCAGACGATAAAAAATTCGATGTTATCAATAACTATCCAGTCCCTACGGACGCAGACAGCGCTAGAAGATTCGTTGCATTTTGCAATTATTATAGACGTTTTATAAAAAACTTCGCCGAATATTCACGGCACATAACAAGATTATGTAAAAAGAATGTCCCATTTGAATGGACAACAGAATGTGAAAAAGCATTCCAGTACCTAAAAAATCAACTTGTTCAACCAAATTTATTAAAGTACCCAGATTTTAGCAAAGAATTTTGCATAATCACAGATGCAAGCAAGCAAGCATGTGGAGCAGTTTTAACTCAAAACTATAATGGACTCCAACTCCCAGTTGCATATGCATCAAGAGCATTCACTAAAGGTGAAAGCAATAAGAGTACAACGGAACAAGAACTAGCAGCAATACATTGGGCAATAACGCATTTTCGACCATATATATATGGCAAACATTTTACAGTGAAAACTGATCACAGACCTTTAACATACTTATTCTCTATGATAAACCCAAGTTCAAAATTAACACGCATGCGACTCGAATTAGAAGAATATAATTTTACGGTAGAGTATCTGAGAGGGAAAGATAATTTCGTGGCAGACGCCCTGTCAAGGATAACAATATCCGACTTAATTGATATGAACAGAAAAGTCCTAAAAGTCACTACAAGATATCAAAGTAGACAAAATTCCTGCGCAGGAAAAGATAAAATAGAATTGCCACGGCAATCTACAGAAAAAGCTTCAAAGCCCAACGTATATAAAGTCATTAACAATGACGAAGTACGTAAAGTAGTGACCTTGCATGTAAAAAATATGCTATGTTTTTTTAAACATGGTAAGAAAATTACTGCAAGATATGATGTTAGCGATTTATATACTAATGGAACTCTTGACTTAGGTCAATTTTTCCAAAGGCTTGAAACGCAAGCCGGTATAAATAAAATCAGCCAACTCAAAGTGGCACCGTGGGAAAATATCTTTGAACACGTTTCAATCGATAATTTCAAAAATATGGGCAATAAAATATTAATTTCATTGAGAGTAGCGCTACTCAACCCGGTGACCCAAATAGAAACAATAAAAGAAAAAGAAGCTATATTGTCTACATTCCATGACGATCCAATTCAAGGAGGTCATACAGGCATAAATAAAACAATATCAAAAATAAAGAGACAATATTATTGGAAAAACATGACTAAACATGTAAAAGAGTACATAAATAAATGTCCAAAATGCCTGACGTCGAAAACGACGAGACACACAAGATCACCTATGATTTTAACCGAAACCCCACAATATGCTTTTGACAGAGTGATAGTAGACACAATTGGTCCACTACCACGTTCGGAAAATGGGAATGAATACGCAATCACTTTAATATGTGATTTGACAAAGTATTTAGTAGCAATTCCTGTTGCAAACAAAAGTGCAACAACTGTCGCAAAAGCCATATTCGAATCTTTTATTCTGAAGTACGGTCCAATGAAGACGTTCATTACGGACATGGGAACAGAATATAAAAATTCCATTATAACTGACTTGTGCAAATATCTAAAAATAGATAACATAACATCTACAGCACACCACCACCAGACATTAGGTACCGTTGAAAGAAGTCATAGGACATTCAATGAGTACGTTCGTTCATATATATCAGTAGATAAAACTGACTGGGACGTATGGTTACAGTATTTCGTGTATTGTTTTAACACAACACCATCAGTAACCCATAATTATTGTCCATATGAACTAGTATTTGGTAGACAAAATAACTTACCAATACAATTAAATAGCGTAAATACGATAGAACCTATATATAATATAGAAGATTATTCTAAAGAAGTTAAGTTTAGACTAGAAAACGCGTATAAGAGAGCTCGAATACTTTTAGAAAAAAATAAAATTAAGCAAAAAGAAATAAATGATAAGAAAGTATTAGATTTTAAAATAGAAATAGGAGACCAAGTTTACTTAAAGAATGAAACAGGTCATAAATTAGAATCTTCTTATATAGGACCATTCGAGGTCATTAGTGTAGAAAAAAATAATAATATAATTATTAAGAATAAGAAAAATAAGGAACAAAAAGTTCATAAGGATAGGCTAAAAAAGATTAATAAATAAAAACAAAAAAAAGAATATGTATATATATATATATATTTCAAAATCTAAAATAAAAAAAAAAAAAAATTTTTAAATTTAAAAAAAAAAATACAACATATTATATAAAGATATAAAAATAAAAATAATACCTATACATAATTTTTATATTAAATAACTACATATATTACGTTATTTCTTTAAAAAGGGAGGTGTAGTATGTTGTATGCCAAACGAGCATATGCCCACAGTATTGTAGAGTATACAGTATAACAAGTGGTCATATGCCCAACTTAAAAGTAAGAGTAATAACTCATAACATAACGACACTTTGTTGCTATGTTTATAAGTGCAGTAATAGGATCCGTCACTTATGCGGACTGGCCGCAGCGTGGGATCGCTAACGTAAACACTTTTCAAGTATGTGCCGTCTGTACATATATACATGTCTATACATAGCCACATACATACATACATACTGCAACTCTCTCTCTGCCGACGTTCTTAGCGGCAGAGCTATCTTATAATATTCTATGTAATAAGCCTCTGAACATATTTGAATAAAGGAGAACGATCAGTCTCTTCAAAACCAATCATACAACAAGACGTGCATTTAATATATGAAACAATTGATAACATTACTTATAACAACTTAAAAAAAAAGGTATTAAAATACTCGTCCAGTTAAATTTGTTTTTTCTTTTTTTAAAAATGAATTAATATATTTTTTGAATGTATAATTGTATTCTTTTTATTCTTAGTTTTTATACAGTTATCGGATGTAATCCACAAAACCCAACAGCCTTTCTAAGTAATAAAATGTTTTAAAATAAGTAGCTTCTTCAACCTATTGATTATACGATAATATTCCTACGTTATATACAATACAATTCTTCGGCATTTTTGTAGTATCTCCGCACTGTTTATTCCTCACTCATTCTCCTATCAGCCTTCTTAATAATCCGATGTTATGCTAATCTATCGCAGAGTCTCTCGCTTTCGACATGCCGTCGATAGTTTATTTATAGTTTTTCTTTTTTTGTGATATTGGTGTGCTTAATGAGGCTAAAGAGTTAGGGATTGTTGGACAGGGAAGAGAAGTGAAGGGAAGCATTTCACATGCCACCCATAAAGTGGTGGCCAGTTGCCTGAGCTGCGCTTCTACTCTGCTCCACTCTGCTCTCTGTGGCAGTGGCAGTGGCAGCAACTCGACTCCGACTCCGACTCTGACTCCGATTGCGATTGCGACTCCGACGCTTCTCGCTCGACACCAAGTTGATTACACTGATGGCGTTGCCGTGTAGCTGTCAGCATCGCTGCCTGATGATGACGATGATGAGCTCGAGGACGCGAATGCGGTCGTCTTTCTGCTGCTGCTGCTGCGCTGTTACTGCGCTGTTGCTGCGCTACTGCTGCTGCAGTTGCTCACTGACGGCGATTGTTGCTGTTGTTGCTGTTGCTGCTGTTGTTGCCGTATCTGTATGTTGTCAAAGCTAAAGCGTCTGCCGTCTGGCCAGAGGTTGCCGTTGTTGTTGCCGTTGTTGTTGCTGTTGCCCAGTTGAGTCGAGTCGCTTCGCTGTGTAATAAATCTGTCAGTAGGTGATTTTTATGGCCCCGCTCGACACTCGCCGTTGCTGCTTGCTGCTTGCTGCTCGCTGCTGTTTATAATCAAATAATAAATGCGCTTCAAGCTCCAAAGCCTGCCACATCCCATCGCCAGCCAGTTCACATTCACATCCACGTCTCAGCCTGTAGCTTCCTCCTGAGCCACAGCCAGAGTCTGAGGCAGAGTCTGAGCCTCAGTCCGAGTCCGAGTCCGAGTCCGAGTTGCGTTGGCGTGCCACAATGTCAGCTCATGGATTTATTGTCGTTATCCCAGTTGGGGCGAATTGTTTATCATAATGTAGACACATATTTTAGAGAGTATTTAAGTAAACAATAAACATTAACTTGATTGAGCAGACAGACCAGGAAGAGCTTCACACAATTGATTGACCCTGAGCTGATAAATATAAAGCGAACTTACATCAGCCAAGTATATAGTCTTCTATTTAGATAGTTTTTCAGTATCAGTCTACAGACCAGATTTGATAAAAAACCTATAACTTATTTAACTATGTTAATTTTATTAAAATAGACTGGACTTTCTACGTCAGTTTGGAACGTTGCGTAGAACTTGAAAGGATTATTGTGGATTTCTAACATTTTTGATTATTTAATTAAATGAATTAAAATGCGTTTGTTGTACACTTTCATATACAATTCTGTACGCATATATATGAACACTTGTCTTTAATTTGGCGTGTCCAGATTAGCCAAATATGTGTCAAAGAAGCAAGACAGAGAGACAAGTTTGTTAAGAGCAGGGAACTCGTAAGATCTGTTGTCAGAGGCAGAGTCGGTCACCATATCGCTCCCATCATGCGATGTTGTCACTTGCAACGCGCTGTTGCAAATTGTCACCGTGACTGTCACAACAAGAGACTGCCGAAAAAGAAGAACGACAACAACATTGAACAAAAAAAAGGAATGCATCATATCGCACGGCAGACTGGCGGCTGTTGTGGTAAGTGCCAATGTTGTTATTGTAATTGCCACTAATGCTGCGGTTGTTGCTGCTGCTCTTGTTGCTAATGTTGTTGTTGATGCTGTTGCCAGCGCCGTTGTCGTTGTTGTTGTTGTCGATGTCGTCTCGTTGCTTTGATTGAGTGATGCTTGCCAAGTCGACAGCCAACCTCATGCATTATAGTAGATCACTTAAGTAGTCGTATTTCGTTCGAGTTGAATGAAGCTACAGTACAAGCACACTAAGACGAATTCGCATCACAATTAAATGCGTGTTTTTCGTATAAAGTGGTGTTAAATTTAATGAAAACAAGATAATAATCCAGTATTCTAGAAATGTAAAAAGTAAAACAGATATTTTTTATAGATTTTTTTTTAATTTTCCCAATTTTTGTTCTTTTTTGTTTCTTAATTTTCAGTTTTCAATTTGGTTTTTTTTTTTAATTTTTGTACATAATATTTATAGTTTTAAGTGTTTTAAAGTTTTTGGAGCTGATTTCTCGCATGATTTGTTGTTAACAGTTGGACCACAAAACATGCCAAAAATATGTAATCTCTCATGGTCCAAGAACCAAAATGAAACAAAATTTCATAAATCCGCGCAACATTTGTCCGCAACTTTTATGGCCGTTGTTGGACGATCGGACGGATGGACTTATTGTCTGTCAGACGGGAAGAGCTATATAAATCGTCAGCTGAGTCGTTTCGTCTACTTCGTCATTGTGGCGTATGAATGAATGTCATATTCTTGGATGGAAATGACGAACTGCTGACAGGTGGCAACGTCTAATTGGGCTTCTTAATATTTTGACACTCGGATTGCCAGGGCATAAAGTGATTTACATGCGTCTCGCCACTCGGATTTTCTGACTAAGCCCAAGATGAGAGACAGACACACACTGACAATTGCCTGGCAGGCAAAAGGAAATTCCTCAGAATTGCCACATTTCTTCAACTTGGCCAACGAAGCGTCTTCGTTTTCGTCGGCGTCGACGTTGCTGTCATGTTGACAATCCGCGATTGCCGTCGGCCAAGGAGGGAGGAGGGATGAGGGGGGAGGTGGAACCGACAACCGCAGTGCAATTGGCAAGAGGCGGCCGAGCAAATCGGACAACCACGCGTTCATCATCATAATCATCATAATTCCCTGCCAAAACAGAGAAAAAGAACCAAAGATAATGTCACCATGAAACTTGTCAGTTTTTGCACTCGTACAGTGGAATGCAATGACAAATTGCAGATTGGTGGCAGATTGATCGAAGATCGAGATCATTATATAATATAGATGAGGAGGAAGCAACTTAACGAACAAGAAGAATGAAGAACCTTGTCATAGAATTATATAACTTATGTATTTTACAAATAAATTAAATTATCTCAAATATTTTAGTAAATTTTTGGATTATAATTTCTTCTGTACATAAATTTAAAGGTATCTTAGTTACTATAATATCTTCAGTAAATAAATTTAAACGTATCTTAGGTATGTTAAAAAAGCATTATAACTTTTCAGCATGAAGATCACTTTCAAATTTTTAACAATTCTTTCTGTATCCAATATATCGTTTATTTTTAAAATTGAATATAACTATTTGATGAATCTAGATTAAATTGCTTAACTATATATTGGAGTGTAGTATTAATCAAGATAGCTTCAAATCTATTTTAGTCCTATCAAAAATGTAGGCGTACTTTTTTAGAATATTTATTATAAGATTTTCTGATTATTATTCGGTTATTTCAGATTTAATTTGTCTCTGAATGACCATTCCAAATGTCTCAATAATGATTATTGAATCTGCCCACTTCACCCACATTTAATTGAGTTCCACTGTGCAGCATCAGTTCAGGTCGTGCAACTAAGAGAGAAGCCGCAACATCATCGTCCACACCGAAGAAGACGACGACGACGACGACGATGTCGACGATGGCGATGGCGACGTTGAAGCTTGTCACTTGTCAGTTGTTTGTCATCTGACATACATGTGAGTGATATATAAACACACACGGTCGGCTATGCGACTTGACTTGGCCATGTCCACATCCACATCCACATTCACATCCACATCCACACACATTCACATTCCCCATTCACCATTCACGTCCGCATCCAAGCGTCAACTTCAGTACTGGGGGTATTATCCATCCACATTCATGTTCTCTTGCAGGCACTTAGTCTAAATTCCCGCGTACTTAGCGGCATGTACTTGCAGCCAGACATACGTACATACATCTACACATAAACATACAAACACATATATGGATATACATATGTACCATACATATTTGTATATGCATTTGCGGTATGCTGCTTGTTTTTTGTCAGCAAAATTTATTGCTTCATTTGTTTCGCAAAATCCGCATCCAAAACTCACACGAATCGCCTCGGCCAAGTGAAGGCCTCTTTTAAAGCAGTGTATGGATTGGGAAGAAGAGATAAACGGGGGGTATTCACAACGCTCACAGTTTAGTTTTTCATATTTTTCAGATGTCAGTGATATATCATCGAGCAAATGGCCAAGGCAATGGCATATCGTCTGAAAATGGATAAAGCAAACCATCAGTTCTTGGATCAAGTGCCACTTCCGCTCAACTTTGCTTTCCACAGAGTGAGTTAAATCTATCAATCAACTTGTCGGATGTGACCAATTTATGTCATGAATATATGCATTCCAGTCTTTGAAATTATCGTTAAGAAATAAGTGATGTATATGTAAATTATAAATGAATAAAAAGTCTAATTATTATTGCATATGCAACTCAAATTAATTATATTCGAAATGAAGAATGTTAATATAAAATATTTATAATTTTTACATTTCAAATTGAATCTAAAAATATATAAAATTTTAAATCTATATTTAATATTTCATAATATTCAAATCTTTTAAAATTGGAAATCAATTCGATGCTATACTTAATTCGTTTAATTTTCCTATTGTTTGTAGAACTCGTAATTGGCGCCTAGTCACGAAATTAGATATAAACACGTGCCTGCCTCATACGTAAGATATATATATTCGCATGATATATGTCTGTCTGATGTCATTTATGACGTCGAGACGAATGCACAACGTCACGTAATTTTGATTGACGAAACAAGTGGAAACAAAAGCAAAACTCGAAACTAAGTTTCCTTTCCACTGACAAATCGTCGTGGCGAGCGTAAAAACTTTGGCAATGCATTTGAACGAGGAGCTTACATGGGAGAATTCTCCCCCAGGACAGTCACAGGACACGGGATGATGAAGGATTCCCATTCATTTGCTACGTGCGAACGACATTGCGTAGGTTTGTGTGATATGTAAGTATATACAAGAATATATATATATATATGGATAATATAAAGCTCTACAAGTTATTTAATCTCATCTGTCTATCAATCTGTCTGTCTGTCAATTTGCCAGTCCGTCAATCAGTCAGTCCGTCAGTCACTTGACGATTGCAGTTCCGTTTTCGGTCTGGATTCCATCCAAAGTTGTAACAATTGAAGTCCACCTAGCACAAGCACACCTTTTAAAGGGAGAGAGAGGGAGAGGGAAAGAGAGTGAAAGAGAGAGAGACACATACACTCACACACATGCACACTGTGGCTGTCCATCATTTTGTCTGCTCTATAAATTTTCTATTTTAAATTGACAGCGCCTCGTCCAAAACTGAAACTAAACGGAACCGAGGCACTCAACCTCAGGTCCTTGCAAAATGGAACATGGTATGAAATTGAATGGATTGAGTGACTGACTGACTGACTGACTGACTGACTGACTGCCTGCTTGACGGACGGATAGACGAGCTAACTGACATCCTGTCTGGGCAAATGAGCGAACGGGTCGAGGCAGTTGACAGATTGACGTCCTTTTACTGCTTCCCTCTCTCTCTCTATCACTCTCTCTCTCTATCACTCTCTCTCTCTCTCTCTTTCTCCTTGCCCTTTTGCTATTTAGCGTTGAACTTGAGTTGAAAATGTATTTTCATTTGGCATGTTGCATTAAATTATACCCAAGGACGATTGCAAATTGAAAGCTCTATTGCTGAGCGTATATTACATTATTATTACATTTATTTTTGAAATTGGTATATAGTTTAGCTTTCAATCAACTGTCTTCAATTGTAGTTCTAACCGGCAGCTTACTTTTTTTTTTAAATTAAATTTAATAGTTAATTTTATTATATTATTTTTATTTTCAGTTTAATTTTGTAAATATAATATGTTGAATATTCTATTCAATTTGCGACGCATCGCTTAACAAATTCAGAAATGTGTTCTACAAGGTATATTATTGGGGATTATTTAGATATACTTTTAATCAAGTGAGTTCAGATTTCTTATATTATTATTATGAAGTTGTCCTTGGGCTTTTAATCAAAGACATTCAGTTTTTGTTGAACTCCTGGGAGTATTCTCTGTTTCCACTTGTGTCTGCTTAAACTTGGTCAACTGACACTTGTGCAGGCCTAAGTACTTCCACTAGTTCCATAAGAACCGCAATTATTTGGTCAACTTGAAGCTAGTAACCCCAAAGAGGTATTCCCCTCTTTCACAACAGGACAACAGGACATCAGGAGAAACAGGACACAAGTTGATTGCCCACACTATTGTAAAGGCGCGTCCTGTTGGAAATTTATGCAAGCAGCAAAGGAGCTGAAATTGTGTGTTTACTTTAAAAATTATTTTCACTTGACTGAAAAATCATTATCCCTAAGGTAACATGCAGGAGGAGGAGGAGAAGGAGGGGGGAGAGTGTGGAAGATAGGGAACTGCAAAAGGATAGGAAAGTTGAGGCCCTATCGTCCGATGTCCGTCAACTCGACAGGACATGCGTTGACTCTGTCTCCCTTTCCCTACTCCCCTACTCTTTCACTATATTCCTCTGTTGATTGTCTGGACGTTGGACACTTTCTGGGGTGTGGGGGATGAGGACTGAGGAGTGAGGAGAGGGACCACATTATGTGTGTATGAAAGGATAGAAACCTGTCTCTGACAAGTCATCGTCAGCTGTCAACTTATTCTTTTGAAGTGTATTTAGTTGTGTTGCTCTCGTTGTTGTTGTTATTGTCGATGTTGTTGTTGGTGTTGTTGTTGTTCTGGGTGGTTGTTGGTTGCCCATCCGTTTGGTCATTCATTCATTTCTATTCGAGCGACCCTCTCATCCGTTTGAAAGATTGAATGAAGCGTGCGTCGCTGAGTTCGTCAGTTTGTCAACTTTAGTTCATTTTCCTTTTGGTTCTGTGTTTGTTGCCGCCTCTCTTTCCCCCTCCTCCTCTTCCCCCTCATTTTCCTCTTCACCTTTTGCTCCACGTCTGTTGCTGATGCTGTGTTGACACTGCCACATAATATAATGTAACGGTACAGTTAATGTCCAGCACTGGACAAAATGTCAACCGTGTCCAATAAACGCAGACAAAGCAAGTTGCACACACAGAGAATGTATGGGAAGTATGTGTTAGTGGGTGTGTGTGTGAGTTAAATGACAATTGTGCAGTAAAAAAATTACAACTTAAGAATTTATAAAACCATATACAATATCTATGTTGTATGTGAAAAAAATCTAAAGCGTCTTTGGGGTTTGTTAAGATATGAAAAAAAGACATGAAGCCTTATGATTACTGTACTATATGTTCATAGCTGTATACGTAAATACATATATGAAATAGTTGTTTTGAAATGAACCAGAAACGAAACTAGATCCGATATTTGTTTCGGTTTCATTCGCTGCTTATCTCACCTTAACTCGCCATAAATTAAAAATCACTCTAATTATTTAACTCTTAACTTATCGTCAGATTGATTTCCCTTTTCAAAAGTCTTAAATTGTATTTAAATTGTTTATTTTCTAAATTTTTGAAAACTTTCATTACTTTCTCATAACCTTGCATCACAGTTCAAATTCTTGATCCTTTACATCTATCTGCCTTTAATTGAAAATTGCTAACTAGTTCCGATAAAATTTTGCACTTTTTAATGCACATATATCTAATATCATCTAATGTGTATGTGTGTGTAAAAGTCCTTTTGTGCCGTTGCAATTTGTTAGCCTCGCAACTAAAGTCAACATTTCAATTAACAGGAATTTAATAAAGTTTTTTCATACTTGTTTTTTGGGTTATTTGGTTTTTGTTTTTTGTCGGTGGAAAACCTGGAAACCTGCAGCAGCATCAGCTAGTCAAATTTCTATTTAATTTTCGAAGTAAGGATAACGAGAGGACGAAGTTCGTCAAACCAAAAACTCAAAAGTGACGAACTCTGTCCGGTAAATGGACGGACGACCCTTCGTCAGTCAGAGGCTGCAAAAAAACAACAAAAATTATTTGAAAAGGAGCGCATTGGCAAGGACACAAGCCAAGAGAGCAAAAGGATGCGACGGGGGCGTAAAAGGGGGAAAGGTCTGTGAGGGAAGAGATGAAGTTGAAATACAAGCAGAAGCAGAAGATGGACAAATGAAAAGCATAAGGAAAAGGGACAATATTGGACAAGTTGGCACACATGCAATGGAAAAGGGGAAAAGGGAAGGGGAAAGGGGAAGGATGGACGAGAAACATCCTGACGAGATGTAAAGCGACAGCAAAGGCAACAGCCGTTAGTTTGACTTGAGATTGAGTTCATGACGAAAAAGATGACAAGTTGAAAATTTTTCTAATGAAGGACCTTTTGCAGTACAAAGGACATTCACACACAGACACACATACAAAATGGCATGCAAACCGATTTACAGACATATCGTATTTTTTTAATATATATATATATATATATATATATATATATCTGTACATGTCTGTAAACATAGTTGTGTATGCATTCTATGAGCGAACTGTGAATATCCTTGCAACAAGCAAAGATAGAACATTTAGTTATGATAAGTTTATTCATTTATTAATATTTTTTAAATTTATTTCATATCTACCTTTATCTGTCCATCTAATCAATGTCTAAATCAATGTCTATTCTATATCTCAATCCTTTCGATTTATTTATATATATATTTTTTTGTCTATCTCTTTTTGTACGTCCTTTCTCAAACCATTTTCTTGCTTATCATCCAATTAATTGAACATTTCATTTTCCATCTTAAAATGAGTTCAAAATAAATGACAATGCCTGTATACCCCAGCTCTATTTTCTCTCAAATGAGAGGGTATCACAACGGATCTGAAAAGTAAAGAAAAACTGAAGTGTGCTTGTTGGTGGCGTCAGCGTCTCGACTTTGAAGCATGAGAAATTACAAAGTTACTCGCCTCCAGTTGTCAATCCGTTGAAGGATCTTTGTTATCTGCTCCAATGCACATGCGGGTGGCCAAGAGGTCAGGGTGGTGTATGGAGAAAGGGGGTGGGGGGAGGGGGGGATGGTCTATGGCCAAGACGTTTTGGCCTGACGAAGTCGCTGCGAAGTTGTTGTGCAAGATGATGTCCCTGAGTGGATAGATAAAGGATTTGTGATAAATGAAAAGCAAGTGGCGTATGAAAGCAAAAACCTAAAGAATAGAAAAATATGTGTGTCGAGAGACAGACAGAGAGAGTGAGACGTAGAGAGAGAGAGAGAGAGGGTGCAGCTGTCGTCAACTGTGCTGACATCTTCGTCAAATACAGAGCTCTTAACTTTGATGTGTCCTTGTTGTGTCCTGACTCCGTATCCAGGTTGCACTTTCAACTGCCTCTTGACCAGCGTTCATGTGGCGTAAAGATTGTCCGAGTGTAATTAGAATCGGTGACAACTCTATGATCTATTGATAATGATATTTTCTCTTCTTTCTTTCTCCCGGTTGCAGTCACAAATTGTTTCAGATGTGTTGAAATAAATTGAAAATATGAAATATCGATAGATGGCATGATTAATCCTTCCCTTATCCTTATGGGTGACGATTTGTATGCTGCTTGTCAGGGTTGTCAGTGCTGTCCATTGTCAATTCGTTTGTTGTCACATGCTCGTCCTGCGGGGTTGTTTCATCATCTTCATCTTTGCCAACTGAGAAGCAAAGAAGAAAACTACTAAAGAAAAATGAGCTGCAGAGTTTTTTGGGTTTGATTGAAGGTTGTGATATTTGACAGATTCGATTGAAAATCCTTTGGGCAAGCACAAGCACAAGACGAACTCGTTACTCGTTTCTCAATTCTTGGCTCGATTCGATTGACAGAGTGACAGACTGACCGTCCAACTGACAGCCAATCCGACCGTACACACGAACACCGACAGACAGATGGACAGTCCATGTCCAAGCTCTCGTCCTCTTTCTCGTCCTTGTCCCCGTCCTCGTCCAAGTTCAGAGACTGGCCATCAAGCCAGATGGGTGTTGCAGATTGTGACAGCGGCAAAAGGGTAAATAACTCAAGTGAGGATGGGACCGAGTGCAAAATAAATTGAAAGTGCTCTGAACGCAAAATTGACGAGCTGCCATTCAAAGAAAGGCAAAAGAAGGAGAAATTTCTACACTCCATTGAGGGATCCTTCCGCTACAGTTTGTCTGATTGACTGAAAGGTGATTGAACTTATTTGCATAAAATAGCCAAAAATGCAGACAGATTCACTATGTATTTTGCATTTGTCTTTCAAATGTTTAGGACTTTAATTTTTGGCACTAAATGGAAAAAGAGAGGGTAGAGTATGGGTTTTGGGGAAAATACCAGACAATTGCGTCTTGCGGTTTGACAAAAATACAGAAAAAGGCATTTTCCAAAGACAATTGCAATGCAAACGGAAGAGGGAGAAATAACACATCTGTTTCGTACAAATTCATTCACTCGATTGTTCCCAGCCAGACGGACGGACAGACAGACGGACAGACAGACAGGCAGAAAATGAGGAAAGGAGTGTAGAGGAGAGCAGAGGAGAAACAAGGCGGGAACGACACTCAATTCCGTCAACAGAAAAGTTCAATCAGAAATTAAGAAAACAGCCGCCGCGAAAAATTGTCACTAGCAAAAAACGCGAATAACTTTGCACCCCGCAAGGCCTCGAATGCCAAATGAAAAGAAAATGGCATTAGACAATGGAGAAAAACTCAACCAGAGGAGGAGGAGAAGAAGAAAAGGAACATTTCATCGCGTGTCGAAGACGCATTTGAAGGCTCGACGACACTTCAGACACTTCCTGCAGCCAAAAACAGGAGCTGTTTTTTCCCTCAATCCCAAAATCTGAGTTGGGACAGCAGGAATAAAGATTAATATCTTTAAATTGTGAACTTTAGACGTGTTTTATGTCTTAATAAGTATTATTTTTCCTACGACATTTCCTTAGAACCTTTTTAGTGTATATTTTGTCTGAAAATCAGAAAAAATAGGAGTTAGGACTAATACATAAATACAATGGACTTTTATACTTCAATCCTTCAATATTTCTGCGACTTCACACTCTCTTTAAAGTATCTTTGCTTTTCCTTTTTGTACAGAACTTGTTTCATCTTACTTGAAATGCGATCAACGCCCAATTTCAATTTCACTAAGTTAGCCTGCTTCCACTAACAAATTTCTTTAGCTATCCGTTCTGCAACCGAGCAACGAACTGAGTTTGAGGTTCATTGAAAAAATATATATATATTGAATAGGCACATAAATATTCGAGACTGGCAAATGCCACAAATTCAATTTACGATGAACAATCAATTTTGTATCGAACGATCGCAGGTTGACTCTTGGCCCCCATTCGTTAGGCTCTGGGGCAGCATCAGTTGGGATCCCCCTTAAACAACACACACACCACACACATTCACAACACCTTCAATAACAACAACTGAACACATTCACTTATAGTACATATTTCATTTTGTTTATTTGCATTCCACTGCATGTTGCCATCGTCCAGAAACTTGCAACTTCTTGACGTTATGGGAGAGTTTTGATTCGAGTTCCGAGAGCAACAACGACTGCGAAAACTTGAATAGTTTTTCTCTGCGGAAATTGAAATTGGCTGGCAAAGTGAAGGCGGATCGATTGCACCGTCGCACATTCGCTGATCAAAGTCAACGGCTCAAACACCAAGGAACACACTCGACTTTAGAGATACAAAGATACAGATACATTGCTGAGTATCTTTAGCTCTCTCACTCTCGCTCTCTCCCTCTCTCGGTCTGTTTGGCTGTGATCTGTGTGAGCCACATTGTGGCAAGAGTGCAATTTTTATTGTTGGCATTATTATCGTCACATGTCGCTCACTAATTGATTTTTCTTGTCGCCTGCCTCGTCGTTCGTTCACTCGATCGTTCCCCTCTCAATCTCCCTCTCTCTCTCTCTCTCTCTCTCTCTCTTTCTCTCAGTCGATCGACTCGATCTGAATGATTGGCTCTGTTGCTGCTGTTGTTGTTGTTGCTGTTGTTAATTTGGTTGCTGTTGTCGCAGTTGCTTGCAAATTTTGTGCACACATGACACTTGCAGAGGACAGGCAACATCAGCGCTGCCTCTGCTGCCAAATGTGTCAAGTTGCTTACATTAATAAATTTCACGTGCATCACACACTCTCTTCCTCTTTACACTCTTCACTGTCATCATCTTTCTTTCTCTCTCTCTCTCTCTCTCTCTCTCTGTATTCGTTGAGGCTTAGACTTGGTTTATCTTATTGGAATAAAGTGGATTGATATCCGAAGATGTCAAGCACCAAAAAAGAACTTCAACTCAGGAACGTAAAAAATAATGATTTTTAATCTTTTTATTTAATTAAAAAAATCATTTACTTATTTTAACTTTCACAGAATGTTTATTATTTTATTTAAAAAATAATAATTACTTAGGGAATAATCATTATCATTACTGTTTTCATAATTATCATAAGCGCTAACAATATCATGATTTCTAGATAGGCCATTATCAACACCATTTTCATTAGCATTAGAATTCTAATAATTATTATTTAAATAATTATCATTATTAATATTAATGTAAATAGCGTTATCACTAACATTATTAATATTATTTTTATTTTTACTAACATCAGCAATACCTTCATGAAATAGATTGGAATTAAGCTACAATCAAGCATGACTTAGGTCCTAGTTTCATCTACATTATCATTGTTCTATATTCCAGTTGAACTAATGAAAGAGTTCGTATGTAGAGTATTTACTAAAGTGTAAAATATTCCTGCTTTTCACCCATTTGAATTCGAGTAACGATCAATGATTTGGCCATTGGGTTGTTTGGTCTCCTTGGACTGTTTGTTGTGTGTTTGCTTGTTTCGCATTGACATTTTGTCACTTAATTTGTTGTTGGTGCTGCAGGTTGGTTAGTTGGTTAGACCTGGACAACTAACTGGTTTGGCTTGGACTTGGAGTTGGAGTTGGAGTAAGGCAGCTGGAGACTTCAGACTGTCTGTTGTCTGTTGACTGTTGGCCGTTGGCTGCTGGTCGGCAATTGCCTCAGCTGCAATTTGTTGGCCGATCGCAGATAGGGCAATTTTAATTGGACTTAACGGAAACTAGCAAAGAAATGCATGCAAAACAGACAAATAAATACGTTTGCCCAGAGAGTTCAACTGAGGGAGGAGGGAATAAGGGGATGCATGTCAAAGTCTTGGTTAAAGAGCCTGTGAATTGAGCTATCTCAGAGTGATCATAGCAGCAGTGATCGCAGTTGGATTGTGCCACACGGCACATCCTGAGACCCAATCAGACTTTGACAGCAGGATCTGCTCTGTGATCGTGAGAAATTCCTTTTCACAACTGAAAGTTCAAATTCCACTTTAAATGGTATTTTAAGGCATTCAAGCAGTTGAAATCCTCTGCAAGACCTTTGCTATTCTATATATTGATCGTTAATCAAATGTAAATTGATTAGTATTTTTAAATTAAAGAAATTAGTTTAAAATATATTGTAATTAAATCACTGTTATCAATTAGACAGTCAAAAGTTTCTCAAAAATATTTCTGGATTTAAAAAAAAAACACTTTTCAGTCAATAGAACCTAAATATTCCACATAAAGATTTTATAAACTAAAAATTTCATTTAATTTAACTATATAAAACAGCTTTTCTGGAATTTAGACAAATGTGAGCACATTTACTGCAACTATAAGGGAAACTGCAATTTCAATTGAAACCCGTTATGATTGATTTGATAGAGGAACGTAATCTGAACTCTTTCGTCATCAGCGCCAAAGCGACGCCGTTCCCTGCGTCTTGTTGAACACCTGCGACATTATTTTACCTTATTGTCGCACATAGACGGTGCCCATATATCATTGATAGCCGATGCCTCGATGCCAATGGCGATGGCACATATGCCCCCAACTGAAGCATGTGTGTGTGTGTGTGTGTGAATGTTGCCACATCGTGGATGTTGCACATTTCTCAGACGTCACAAAAGACTCCTTGGCCCTGCGACAAGCTCTGACCGTGCCGGGAATTGGGCAGGACGGTGACTGCGACGGTGACTGCGACGGTGACGGCGACGGTGACTGCGACTGCGACTGAGGCCGGGGTCTTTGGTCTGGTCGGATGACTTATGTTGGCTGAAACTGCAGCCGGCACATCCATCATCTATCAAAGACGAATTCATCTCCGTCAAATCGTCGAGCTTGCGCTTTGAATGTGGGCTAAAACATTTATGAATAAATTGCACGTACGACAACACCTCTTGGGTGCCACTTCACCTTCCCCACCATTCCCTTTTCCTTCACTCTACGAGGCAGTGCAGCAGCCACGTCCACGTCCACCTCGTCGTCTTTGTCGTCTTCGTCATGTCAGCCCACTTGGCCAGCCTAGACGCTTTTGAGAGGAGAGCAGGCCAAGATGGGAACTACAAGAGCGAGAGCGTGGCAGAGGGAGGGAGAGAGAGGGAGGGCAACTGTCGTGGCCACACGGAGACGAAGACGATCATTTGCTCTGCCGCCAGGAAATTTCAAATTTATTATCGCATTTGCCGTTATTTATGATTTGTGCAAAATCTCGTCGTATATCAAAGTCAATGGTGTGACATAAACTATCGATGGCTATCGATAATTTACGTCAACTCTTTCCAACTAATAACAGCAATAACAGCAACAACAGCAGCAGCAAATAAAATAATAATGATGATGCGAATGACGTTGTTGACAGTGTTGTGCAGCATGAAATCTCAGACCTGAGGAAACACATTTCGCGACTTGCATCCGGTTCTCTGACATCGTCTATCCGATGCGATTGCGAACGTGCCCAGGGTTAGATGATCCACGAGTCCTACAGCCATCATTAATCTCAGTCTCAAGCTGAAAATCAACAGCAATTCTGAAATATGAAATTTAATTCTTTAATAACAATTATTATTAGTTTTTCAAATTGAAATATATTTTAATTTTAGAATATTTGTTTGGAATGCATTCCATACAAATGGATAAATTTGATTTCCTTTTTAATTATCCAGAATATTCGGATTATTTTAAAATCGAATTATACTCTTTATCAATATATTTTTATCAAATTTAATTCTATAATAACAATGATTAATTAGTACTTTAAATTGAAATTTGTTTTAATTTTACTTTCCGAAGTCAGCATATCTTTTTGGAGAGGATGAATTTCATATTCTTTTTAATAATCCTGAATTTTCGGGTTATTTTAAAATCGAATTAGTATATTAAAAATTCTTAAAATTAAAAATAAATTGTGAATCAAACTCCAAACAAGATTTTCGTTATATAAAATTGTAGTATTATTAATTTTAATGTCTATTGTAAATTCAGAATATTGCTTATGCTGAAATGAGTTTTGTCTAATTCCCTACTTGATACTCTCATAAAGAAAATAAGAAAGAAAATCGATAATTATTGGATCATTTAAGTTAGAAGAAGCATCAAAGTGGCTTCAAATGGAATATTGAAACGACTTGAGCACATCGAATTTAAAGTTGCATTATACAGTCGCACCCACATACACCCCACACTCACTTGCAAATGGCTTGCAAGTTGTGCCGGAAAAATCTCTCAAATAATCATAAAATGACTTGGAAAAGGAAATTCTAGCGACAGATTTATGCACTCGAGAAAGCTTTTGCGCCGTTACATTCTCAACTCTTTGAACTGCAGCAGCTCCTTTTGCTACTCAATGGATGCGAGTCCTGAACGGGGACTGCCTTCTGGTCCTGTGCAACACTGGGCGCAGCCATTTCTACACTAAAATGTGATGGCGGCGCAATCGCTTGGATTTAGTTGCAATTATTTTTAATGTTGTTTACTTACACTTCAATTGATGATGCCAATAACTGCTTTAAAACTTTTGCTTCACATCGATATACGTGCATAAATTTTTCTCCAGTATCGCTAATGTGTTCCAGAGGAAAAGGAGGTAATACATTTAATAAGACTTGTTATTACAATGCAATTGTCGGGTTGTTCAAAGACTCTGCTAATATATCCAATGTTTCTATAATTAACAGGAAATATGACGTTTTAACGAATTAATGTTGTTAAAAACACTTTACTACAGTAAAAAAAGATTTGTATTATTGTAAAATTGCTAGTTCTTTATTCAGATTGTGGACTTTTTCTGCTGAATTTGATAATAATAACTTTTTCATCACCTTGTATTTTCATGAAACAAAATAAACTATCTCACACAAATGAAATAATGCTCTTCGTTGCAATCTGCGTTAAACTTAATAGTGTAGGTCTCCTCATTTGTTGTAATCAAAGCGCAATCATGCCCAATTGCGTCATCATTGCCTTTCCAATAACTTGAATTCATTGAAAGGTGAAAATAAAGCACTTGTACACCCTGATGTGTTTGAAAATTAGCCAATCGCCCATCTAACGCCTGGCATCGGATGTTGGCGAATTTCCATTTTACAGGAGTATCATTTTCCACATAATAATACTTAGAATTGATTTTTATAAATGGATCCAAGCGAGGTACATCCATCTGATTGATCATCGTTTTTAGATATTCGACCTTCTGTTTGACATGTTCTTCGTGATTCTTCCATTTCTGCTGTAACCTTCGATCTAGGGAATCATCTCCGTGTTCGACATTTTGCTGCAGCGCCTTCACATGTTGTAATAGAGGTCTTACTACCTTATAACAATATCTACCACAGGTTGATTCCAGTTTTACCGAATTTTCGCAATTCTGTAGTAATCCAAAAACCTTATGTAATTTATTTTATATTTCTTGGCATTATTTTTAAAATTAAACTCACTCCACATCCAAGTGCGAGAACTGAGATAACAATTGAGATTCCAATTATATTCATTCCGATTCAAAAACTGCTCAGCTGTGCGGATCGAATGTTGCACATAAACTGAAACCTCTGGACAAAACAGATTCTGTTCGTACCTGAAATATGCGAAAGAAATAATCAATGAGTCGGCGACCTTAAAATGCTTTCTAGACAGAATCATGGAATACATTCAATATGATATTATAAAATACAGTCAAGCTTCTGAAATCGCGTAACATTAGAAAGTCATATAAAAATTGTATTACAGAGAATTTGACTTATTTTAAATGCTCCCTCTATTTTATTTTTGCCATTGTCCTTTGGCTGGGATATGTATGAGTGTTACGTGAGAATGGCACTTGCTAAAACAGCAGCTGTTTGGCCAAGACTGTCGGTTTCATTGATGCGATGTGATTCCGATGCTTGCTCGACGCGATTTCATCACGATTTTCCTCCATTTCTATTCACGATGCAACGAATCTTACGCACAACCTTTTACATACAATAATATCCTATCCAATTCGCGCATTACTTCGACTTCGATATCGACTGCGACTCCAAAGTTCTTCTTCTCCTGACGTGTCATGTGGCATGCCTCAAATGAATGTTTCATACTCGACACATTTCATGTGCCACACACACATACACATCACTTGTGTGCACCACATTGAGACTCATCCAGTTGTTGTATTTATTTTTGATTCGATTTTTTATTATTGTCGATGGATCGACTTCTGTCTCGTCTACAATGACATTGACTATGCCTAAAATGAGAATGAAATCATGAATTTCGACTGCGTCCAATGATATCATCGCGGATATTGATGAATACTTTAAGTACCTACATTATATACATTTTCAATAATATTAGTAAATCATTCATTCAAAAAAAAAAAAAAAAAAAATCATTCGTATAGTTAATCAAAAGTATACGATATTAAACTCTCTCCATTAATGTTGATAATAATAAACCACAGTGCGGCTCAAGGTCGTTCCGACGACCGCTCTTCAGATAAGGAATATGTATAAGCTTAGTCTGAGGTGACACCAGTATATTCAATATTTTGTTATGTTTTGATTGTTCGAGAATGCATGTGCATGAATTGGCATTGTGTTGATTTAAATAACAATATATAGAATTAATATATTTATACAGTGGCTTATTGCTTAACAGAGTCAACACAAATATTTTTGTTTTGTCTGGAGTTTTTAGAATCAGTGCAATCATTGATGCGCAAGGTTGATCAGCTGTTGAAACAAGATGAATATAATTCTGTTTCCAATTCTATTCTCAGTTCTCGTTGTGCAAGCGGACAGAGACGGGGTGAGTTAAATATTGTAATTAAGCTTAAGATGTATAATTTTAATAACAAGATTTCTTTTTCTATAGCAGTGCGAATCTTCGGTGCAACTGGGATCTACTTGTGGTTGTTATTGCTATAAGGCCGTGAAGACCCTATTAGATAATGTAAAGGCATTGCAAGACAAGATCGAAGACAACGATGATTCTATAGAGCATAGGCAACTGGAAAAGTGGAAGGAGCATGAAGAAAATATCAAGATGCAGATTGAATATCTCAAAACGATGATAGCGCAGCTGGACGTGCCCCGAATGGAACCGATTGTAAAAATAGGATCCAAGTCTTATTATTTTGAAAGGAATAGTCAGGTGAAGTGGACCACTGCCAACAGCCGATGCCATGCGCTAAATGGTCAATTGTTTACTTTCCAAACCAAAAGCCAGTTAACAGTGATCCATGCAAAGTTACCTAACTCAATTTATTGGATTAACAATGCTGGCGCATTTAAAGGTTATCGTTGTGCTTATATTGAAAAAAATGGTGAGGATTACAATGTTGCTGAAAGCAGAGATTGTAATAAAAACCATTATTTTATTTGCGAGATATAGTTAATGTAATTTGGTGAGAAAGCTATTGACTAAATGAGCCTTAAAAGTGCCCAATGTAAATAAAGAAATGTTACTTTCAAGAAATACAACTCTTTTTGACCTGTATGAATCTGTTTTGTAAACAAGTTTATTACGAGGGCCCAATAAGGGGGATACCGTATACTGCAAATATGTTAATTGAAAACAGCCTAAGATATTCTCAAATCATATCAGACTAAAAGAGAGAGTGGCAGGAACATAGGGAGAGGGAATGTTGCATCTAGTCAGTTGCGGCAACGGTCGGATCACATCCCACAAACATAAACAAGCCAAAGTTATGAATGGAGCTTATGTCCTGGCGAAGCTGTGCCGCAGTCGAGACAAACTTTCGTGCAATTCGGAAATGATTTGTGCAGTTCGTGCAGTCGGGAAAAGCGACTGGGAAAGCGAATGCCAGGACTTGCTGATAAACGTTGTCCTGGCACTTGTACTCCCGTCTGTCCGTCTGCCCGTCTGCCCGTCTGTTCGTCTGCACTTGGCCGTGCTTGTTTCGCACCTGTCTTGGCCATGGCCAAAACAGAGCGAACGCGGCGAGGCAATCATCCCGCGCCGAGCCATAAATAGAAGGCGAGTCAAGAGACCCTGCGGCATCATTGCCAATGGAAAATATGGCAATACGCTGTCGGTAATTTGCGCAAATTATGTGCAGCCGTCTCAGTCGCAGTGGCAGTCTCTGTCGCAGTCGCAGTCGACGCAGGCAGCAGAGTTGGCATCAGTTGAATCTTTGGAATGTTTGCACGTGCTAATGGCCGTTGGAGTCATGCGGCAGCCAAAATCGCCAACATCAACACAACGCACACTCCACCTACCAACACCCCCCGGCCCATCTTCACCCTGTACCCTGTACGCCAATGAAATGAAAACCATATCATACCCCTCGAACTGAAATCTCGACATGCCAGTTTTCCCGGCTGCAAACCATTAGCATTGCCATGGAATTTACGCTCCGCACACGTGCTCGGCGCCAATGGATATTGACACGATTCCGTCATCATCAGCAGTCGGAGTGGAGAGACCCGGAGAGTGGTTAGAGGGCTCATGTGGTAAGGGGAATGTGCAAGCAAACCTCGCATTATCAGCTTGTTTTTGTTTTTTTTTTTCAAAATGATGTGCCAAAAGTCAAATTCTGATTCTGAGAATCTAACGGAAAAGCCCGTGACCGCCTCTTACTTCATCCAATTCTCCTCTCTTCCGTCAATATTAAGTGTCAATGTGCTTGAAGAATATAAAATAATAAAAACAAGTCTAGGTTGCATGCTGATTATAATTTTCGAAGAATATTTTTGTTAACATTCTCGAGCTCAAAATAATTCTGCTTGATAAGAAATACTTATTCAACTTGCGATGTTGTTTCTAACCAATAACAATGAGCAACATATATACTCTGTCAACAAAACATCTGATACCTAAACGAAATGCTATTCATTTTTCTGAAGGCCTTAGTTAAAGTGCATTCTTCGACCGGCAAAGTTGAAAAAAATGAATATAATCGTGCTCTCAATTCTATTCCCAGTTCTCGCAGTACTAGCGGAAAAAGCCGAGGTGATTTTTTTTATTATTTTTTTTTTGAGTTTAAGAAATGTATTATACTAACATAAGATTTTTTCATTGTTTTCTTCAGCATTGCAAAAAATCGGCGCAGTTAGAATCTACTTGTGGAAGTTATTGTTACGATGTCGTAAGACCTATTTTACAACATGTGGAGACATTGCAGCAAAAGGTCGATGACAAAGATAATTCCCTCGAGCAAAGGCTTCAGGAAATGTTTAAAGAACACGAAGAAATTATCAGACAGGATTTGGAATATATAAAAATGATAGTTTCACAGATGGATGTACCTCGTATGGATCCGTTTGTGAAAATGGGACATAAGTATTATTACATTGAAAAGGATAGCCGCATGAATTGGATGAATGCCCACAATCGATGCCGGGAATTAAAGGGACAATTGCTTAACTACAAGGCAGGCGAATTTAGTGTCACCGAAGCACAAATTAATCATTTAAGTTTTTGGATTGACCAGAGCTCCGTATATGGTAACGATGAATGTATTCAAATGAAAGTAATTGACTCGACTTCCACTTTTGGTATCGTAGATTGTAAGGAAGAACACAATTTTATCTGTGAGAAATAGCTTACGACATTTGATTCAGCTCCATTTGCAAGTAATACCTGATATATGAAAACAAGAAATCCAACATACTTAATACATTAAAAATTTTGCAAATTAATAGATACTTTTTATATGAAAAATGTAAAAAAAAGTTGATAAAAATCGAAATTTAATTAAATATTATTCTTTTTAAAAAAATTCTATTCTTTCCATTATTCATTCAAATCATTTACAGCTCGTTCTTTTTTTTTAGATCTCAAAATGGTAAGACTAACTGTTAACTGATTTGATTTACCTACAGGACAATTTAAAGCGAAAACAAGACGGGCAACTAAATCAACTAAGTGCATTGGGGTGATAGAGAGAGACACTTAGAGAATAAGAGAAGGAGAGGGAGGGAGGGAGTGTGGTGTTGGGGTTTAAGTTTATTGCCACATGCGGCGCTATTTATGACACGTTTCCGTCAAAATATTCGCGAATTGTGACGCGATCTAAAAACTAGACTTGCAACGTGGGGCAACTTGAGTCTTAACTGAGGTGCAACACACACACACACACACATGCATGTATGTATATGCACATATAGAGAAAGACAGTCAGACAATTGTGTTGGACCTCAAAAGGGACTTGCAGGACTTTCCACGTTGCCACCCTGCCATCCTGCCACCTTGCAACAACTTGAAAGGAAATGCCTATCGCTGTCAAGGACATAAATTGCGCTGACAGCGAGAAATGCGACGGTTCAAACTTCGGGGCGACCCCGTAATGTATGCAACAAAATGCGATACGAGTATTTTTTAGGAATTGCACAAAAGCTGAGAGACATCAATAAAATAAATAACAATAATTCTGCAAAATGCCCATAAATCCAAGGGCCAACGTCATAACTTTCGTTTTTATGACTGCAACTAGACAGACTGACGTCGGCCTCAGTCCCGCCAGGAGGGATGAGGGTGGTAGAGGGAAGGGAGAGTTGGAGAGGGGATCAGGGAGTTGCACCTGAGTGGTGCAGGAAGCGAAACATGCCACACCACCAGCCACGTCAGTCAGCAATAAATAAATGCAAGCTGGCAGTCAGTTGGTCGTCACACAGGACGCAGGACACACAGGACGTAGGACACACAGGACGCAGGACTCACCACGGAGCTGGTGGCATGGAAGGCAGTTGCCCCACAGAAAATTGCAGTTGAAATTATTGCATTTAAACAGGACATTATCACAGAGACAGCGGAACACACAGAGAGAGAGAGAGAGAGAGAGAGAGAGAGGGCGAGTTCGACATGTTGCATGGAAAAATTGCAGCAGTTGCAGCTTTTGCCAATTGGTGTCCTTGCCACGGAGCTGTCCGTGTCATTGTTGTTGCGACTCATAAATTAAGTCCTCATAACGGCAAAGTTATTGAAGTAATAAAATTTTACACTGACATTTGACAATCGATGCGTCGCCATTGCCATCGTCATCAGAGGACATCGCCAGGACATCGTGTCCGTCGAAAAAAAGGACGATTATCAAATGAAAGTGGCATTCAATCGACAACATGACGTCATGTTAATTTGGTACACATAAAAGCCAGACTCACAATCGCAGATATATAAATATCTGATAGTAGTTAAGTTGAATACATAGAAATAAAATTACTTTCTAAATAAAATATTTTTCAGTAAACATATGTAAATACAAATGGATTTTTAATTGATTTCTATATATTTATTTGATTAGCTTTATCACCTTTTAATTAAATCAAAATGTTGCTGAGGTTCAATTTCTATAAAAAATGCTAGAATTACACTTACACTTTTAAAAATCCAAAGCTTGGCATAATTAATTTTGTTTTCGATAATTCAAGTTTCTAAGAAACAACGGTCAAGGTTTCTTTCCTTTGATTTAGCGAAACTTATCGCTCATTTGACCTAAAGCGTCAAATAAAGTGCAACAAAAGCTGAAAAGTCCAAGAATGAGATAGCGATAGACATAATACGTAGAAGAGAGAAGAAGGGAATTTGCATTTGATATACACTTTTTGTACTTTGGCACTTTATTTACCTTTCGGAATGGATTAAAAGTCTAGAAAGAAGTGCACCCATTTATGGTCCCCTTATATTGCCAGACATTTATTTCCCGTAATTTACCCACACCGATGTCTAATTAAATTTACCGGCGATTAACCAACTTGCCGTCTAAACTCAAAACAGAAGCGCACACACACTTACACACACACACACACACACACACACACACACACAGATGCACACACATACGAACTGGGGAGACGACAGTAATTCGTTTATAATGCGTAGGACATGTTGACAATGCCACAGGACATTCGTAATGAGGAGGCAAATGGCACACGACAAGGTATGGGTGGGGGGATGGTGAGCAAGAGGGGGAAAGGGGGGTGAAGGAGGCTGGAATCAAAAGCGAAGAAACTTCCCCGTTTTGTAAAGTTGAAAGCAGCTCACAGAATTTGATAGACGCGACTGCAACAGCTGATGGAGAGGGGAGAAAGGAAGTGGAGAGAGGTAAGAGTGGTAAGTGTGGTAAGAGGGGGGTGGTTGACTGGTCAGACGGGGGTTGGACACGCTGACAGTTTGGTGCTTTGACATCCGGGACGCTTCAAAGGTTCGCCGTGGGTTTGACACATGTAAATTGTGGTTGAAGTAATGACGAAATGGGCACTAGACACAACACAATGCACACACACACACACACAGCACACACAAACGCACACTTGCAGAGAGCAAGAGAGAGAGAGAGAGAGAGAGAGAGGAATAGTACTGCTAGTCATCAAAGTTGTGACCCAATCCTTTGACTTTCAGTCCTCGCCTGTTGTTGATGTTTGCCCTCATTATTGTTGTTGTTGTTGCTGTTGTTGTTGTTATTGCGGTTGACAACGTTTTGTTTGCCCAAAAGGACGAACGCATAATATTGTTGTGGCAACAGATGAGGGGATGAGACGGTGTTCAGCAGGTGCTCTACTCAGGAGTATTTGCCGGAGACCGCGCATAAACCCTTAAATCCAGCTTCCGGCTTCGTCCTTCGTCCTTCGTCTCATCCTCATCCTCATCCTGCCATCGCCTTGTGCTTGTCGCTAATCCCTGATGTGTCTGTGACATTCGCACTGACAGTGACAACACTTTGATGGGCACAAAACGATCCACAGACATAGACATAGATATAGAGACAGAGACAGAGACAGAAGCAAAGATAGAGACAGAGATGCCGCCATGGCCAGAGGCCGCCAGCAATGATGACAATGACAATGTGAATGACGCGACATTTCCATGCTACTTTCCCCAGGACTATGTCTCACTGGTCCCTGTTCCTTTCGCTGCTCCTGCCCCTTTCCCTCTCCCTCTGCCTCTGCCTGTCCGTGTCCTTGCAGAGTGGCTGTAACCTGCGCCCCATAGATTAATCTGCTTATTACAGTGAAGCCTTTTAAGTGACATTGCGTTGGTCGAAAGACGATGCTCAATCATGGGGTTAATTCGGCGTGAACTCAATTAAAAACTTGTTTTATGCGTATTATGTAATTGAAGTGGTTTGAATAAGTTTGGATTACGATTAAATTTCGAATCTGTGTAAGTATAGTTATGTATAAGAGTGCATATTCGTAATCTATGGTCAGCTCTAAGGTGTTTTTACCAAGGAACCATAGTTCTAAAATCAATCCATAGTCCCAGCTTTTTGAGTTGAAAAACGTACATTTTTGTAATTTATACTACAAAGTGAACATTACTCATTTATAAAAATAAAAACAATAAATTTGGTTCGATTCAACTCTTATTTAATACTTATATTCAGAGAATTAATTATTTAGTCAGGTGTAGGTACATAAATAGTTATAGGTCTTGAATTTAAATCTACACCATTACTATATCATATCATGTTCAAAGTCCTTCTAGAAAATACCTTAATGATAATGCGAAACTTAATTGAGTGTGCAACATGTTGCATATAAAAGTTGACAGATCATCTTGTAATTCTGTCGCATCTGTTGAAGTGCATTCTCTATTTCTCTTGCCGTCTTCTAATAGAGATATTTATCTCTCACTCGACTGTTGTCTCTCTCTCTCTCTCTCGAAACAACAATAACATCAACAAGAACAATGACAGTCTCCCAAATTTGTTAACAATTTGAGAAAACAAGCGACGATTTAGCTGCCGTCTGTCGCATGTTGCAAGCTGCGTTTGCTGCAAGTTGCTGCAACGGTGGCATCGTGTTGTTGTCGTTGTAATGCAACGCCTACGTTGCAATGTCGCTGCTGTTGCTGTTGCAGTTGCAGTTGAAGTAGATCTTGCAATTTGTTGCGCCACAAGAAATGCGGGTGACAAAAGTTTCTGTTGTACACAACGTGCAGCACAAGACTTGCAACAAAACGTTGCAAGAAATGTCTTCTCTCAACTCATTTTGAAGATCCCCCAAATGCGATTAGAAAACATTTACCAAGTGCCTGAATCTCTTGCTTTTCACTTGTCTCTTTATCGTGGGATAGTTGCAAATGTGAAGAATCAAAATAAACCTATTGAAGAAAGCAAATTCACATTAAAAAAAAGAAAAAATTAAAGATACTACATCAAGGTATTGATTTATAATATTATAGTTTCATAAAAAATTGAAAGAATAAATAATAAGAATAGTTTTAATTATTCCTTAATTTGAATTTTAACTTCAAAATTATTTTCATCATATCTCATGATTCTTTTATTATGAATATTATATTCGAGCCAAAATCAAAATATTTTTGTATCCCTTATTAAATTTTAATATCTATTTGTTAACAAAAAAATAAATTTGTTGTATCAATATGAACATATATTTGTGAAGAATTTAATTCTATGACATTTTAGAAACACCGCAATATCGTTTTTTTTTTTTTTTAAACAATTGTCACACTAACCCAATAATTTTGTAAAAAACAAAAATTACATATCTAAAAAATATTGTTTGCTGGAAAAAAGCCTGATACTGATTTTGATATGGAAGGAATTAAAAAACTAATCGTTTTGCCATCAGTTTGCCATCTTTCAAGAACATTGTTTCTTCTTCCCTCATCTGGGGCTGTTTGCTGTTTAGTATTATTTTTTTTTTTTGACTCTGCTTTGTTATTTCGTATATGTGTGAGTATATGTTGGAAATAGAAACTGTGACAGGCGAGCCAATAAAATTCAAATGTGTGGCGATTGTCGCAACGCGCGGACTGTCGCTTCATCTTACAAATGTCAAATGGAGCAAGAGAGCAAAAAGCCAACGAATTGACGGAAAAAAAGTAATCGGAATCGAACAATAAGACAATGTACAGAGAGAGAGAAAGAGAAGGAAAGGAGTGATTGAGAGGGAGGAGAGGAGAGGACAGCGGTCGCGCTGTCAAAGCGAGGACATCAGCAGCGAGGATGAAACGAAACTAACACGACAACATGCAAAATATTGGATGGACTTCTGTGGGAATGTGAAGGGTATTAGAGGGTGACCGGGGAAAGGGGTAAACGAAAAGAGACAGAGAGAGAGGGGGAGAGGGCAACAACATTAGGGAACATGAGCCCACATATCGCTAGCAATTCGACGCCGACTTCGACTGCTTTCCGAGTGACATCTTGGCCACATATTTTGCATGTCGAGCGACATCGAATGAGGACACAATACTGTCAACCGATGGAATGCCCGCACATTCATTCACATCCACATTCCCCTTTTCTCCCCCTCTCTCTCTCTCTCACTCTCTCTCTCCTCATTGAACACACATCACACTTGAGAGCATCAGCTCGATTGACCGAAATAGAGAAATACGAAATTCTATAGCTGACTTCGCGCCATCGAACCCAACATCATTTATCAGTCGCCAAGTTCCAAGTTATTGCCAGCTCGTCCAGATTTTTGCATACCATGAGAGAAGCTAGAGAGGAGAGAAGTGAAAAGGGGAACAAAACATGCCAAATGTGTCAATGCTTGTTTTAGAATTTCGTATCCTTAGCATGTCCTAAGCCCTGACCCTGCTCCTCCTCCTGTTCCTGTCCCTCTTCCTTTTTCTCTTCTTTTTCCTTACCCTTATCCTGTTTCTATCCGCTGGCAATTTGTTATCCATCAGTTGAGTTTTTTAAGCTCTTCAAATCAAAGCATACAATCGGGGAGTGTCATTTTATTAACAATGAAGTTAGGAGAATTTATTAGTCCTTAAATTTTTACCACCTTCGTATTTATGTTGTTTTTTTTTGTCTTCGCGAAATTTTATATTACATTTTTCATTGACTTCTTTAATAAATAAAAATTTTTATTGACCTATGTTATTGTTTCTATTCCAACTTTATAGCTCCTGTATAATTATATTTTTTCAATTTATAATATAAGTCTTCGGCGGTAGATAAAAACAGCTTATTTCTAACGAAATAGTTGGAAATTTAGCTTCTTTGTCTGTCTTACTCTCTCCTTTATTGTGACATGTTTAATGCCTCAACTTTCCTTGAATATTGTATTTCGATCTCATCATCATTATCATAATAAACGCTACAAATTTCGCGTAACCTTGACGCAAGTAAATATTCACGAGGCTGAAAAAAACGCCCATTGTAAGTGTGCAGTGAAAATGCATTTTCCTTTCAACTGTTGGCAATAATTTAGGCAAATGTTCCATTACAATGGCCAATTTATGATATGAGAGGCACACATGGAATAACATTTGGTCATAAGTTTTATCAACTTGTTCTTTGAACAGAAACTGAATATTTCTTCAATATTATTTTTGAGCAATAATTTTGAAGGCATTTTCACAGAGAGAGAGAGAGAAAGAGAGGGATAGAAAGAGCACGTAATCAGTCGAAATAAACACTTGTGCCTCTAAAATAGATAAAAATATCTACACTTCAATAAACATGAAAATCATCGACGGCGGTCCAACGGACAGACACACAGACAGACGGGGAGACAGTCGGTTGGCAGGCAGAGGGGACAGTGGGGGGGGGGGAGGGTGGAGAGGGTTGGAGAACTGGAATCGAGTGCAAAATGTGTTGAAAATTGCGCAGCAATGTGATCATAAAGCATTCGCCATTAATGACACTACCCGACAGATACATCCCATTGTCAATAACTTTTACGCGCCGCAGATTGCCACAGCAACCCACTCCCCCTCTTCCCCCTCTCTTGCTATCAGAGCCCATCCCCCCTCCCTCCACTTCTCTCAGGCCACGACTCGTTCCAAAATCAAATTCAAATTTCCCAAACGAGAGCCGCATGCATGCAGTTGCAGATATAGATACTCAATGACGTTGCCACTCACTGAATAGAGGTGGGGCAAGAGGTGCAAGGGGGGCAGGGGTGGGGTGGCAATTGCGAGTGATGGCATCCGCCAAAACGCGCACAAGACACTCGCACATCCGTGAATTTATCGACAAACATTTGGACAGCGCCGGGACAGGCGACTGGCGGCATCGACTAGACGCAACGCAACGCAACGCAAAGCAACGCAATCCAATGCGAGGCGAGGCGAGGCGCAACGCGATGTGGCACGACGCAAACTGGCGGGAATCGTTGCTTCCTTTTCAATTATTAAGTGTTGCCAACTATGCGCGAATGGGCGATAAACGAGCCGACTATCTTGTATGTGTGTGTGTGTGTGTGTGTGTGTGTTGCACGTTGCAGCTTCAGTGTGGAGACACTCATAATTCGCGACACGTTGCCACACCTCTCTCAGTGTGTGCCTCTTCAATCTTGTGCAATGGATCTGTAACTGCATTCATGTAGCCATTTATTTCGTATTGCCTGGCAGATAACTGCCAATGGGCACTGTTTGTGGCGCCTCCATTTCATGCCGCATGACGTGTACTTATGGCCCAACATCTGAGTATCTGAGCCACTAAACTTTGCACATTTCATGCATTCAACATTTGATGATAGTCTTGCCTTCGACTTGCTGGAACAAGGCTAATCTGGTTGTATGTTAAAGTGACGCTAACATTCTGTTAGCTGCTGACTGTTAACTATTAAATAAATTAATCAGCTGCTAGTTTCAATTAGTGCCAATTGTGATATACAATTAATACATGATATAGCCAATAGAATAGGGCTATTATAATTTCAATAAAATTCCGCAAAAAATAAATATATTTTATACTTTACAGTGATTTAAAAAATAATACCGGAAGCGAGAAAAGGGCGTAATTTAATCCTTATGTATTTTAATCGATATTTTAAAATGAGTATCCAGGAGTTAGAAGTGTAGAATTCAAGAATGTGAAAACTAAAATAGAAATTTAAAATGAATTTATTAAAATTATAGAGCTTCGAAAATTAGCTTAAATTCGTGATTTGTTTTGTACTAAGGGTTTATTTAACTAATTATGTTTAATTTTATTCCCTCCACGCTTTTATTCTCGCTTTGAAGTTCATAGATATTAGCTATGAAGAGGTTCACTTGAGTTCTCAGTGGTCGAATGATTGGATAATGTATATTAATGTAATGGATAAAAGTATCGAGTCGAGTTATGTACACTGCATTCAAGTTGCAACTGAAATGTCTACTCATAAAAAACCACAAAGACGGAGCACAGCACAAATATTGAAATAAAAAAGGATTTGTTCCACAAAAAAATGAGACAAAAGGAGGTGAAAAAGGACGAGCAAAGGATTAACCTAAATAAATATAAAACAGATGTAAAAATTGTGCCAACAAGCGCCAAAAAGCAAAGCCCCCGGAGGAAAATGCCATTTTGAATGAGTCGAGCTGGTACTTTAGCTCAGTTTGTACTATGCGGGGTTAGGACTCTGACTCTTCATTATGTCCCGGACAGATGGACCAGGACAAGGCCCAACAGACTCGGCCGACCGCAATGATCTATCGCTTCGTGCTAAGACTGGACAGAGTGGAAAAGGGAGAGGAGGGTTTGAGGAGTCAAAGCAAACGGCAAGTAAAATAATAAAAGTCGACAAAGAGCGCAGCAAAAAAAAGAAGAGCTTTTTAGCGACAAATCAAGCGACCTCGACATTGAGATACTCTCTACTTTCATTAACTTTTCAATGACATTCGGTAAAAAAAAAGAAAGTTATAACGTTACATAATATTTAAGCAAAATATATTTAGGAAGTTAATCATTCGTCAATTGATACTGATCCAAAATATATACAGTAGTCAAGAAAATATTTTAACATATTAGCATATTTTAAAATTAAATAAAATAAGTTTTATGTTAATTTATATTATTTGTTATCACAATTTCTTGCCTAACTTTATATATAGTGGGGTTAAATTAACCTCCTTCTACCTGGCATCATTGGACTTCTATACCCTTTTCAGGACAGAGTGAAATGATGAGAGAAATGCGCGTAAAGGGATATTGTGGCTAAATGCAGGCGAATGTCGGAACGTCTGACGGACACGACTGTCAGATGGCGGATGTCGGATGGCGGCCACTTCATTATGTCGGCAATGCATGAAGTGTTGAAAAATGATTCCCTCAGCAGCATCATCAGAAGAAGCAGAAAGTGAAGTAGTTGGATAGAGGAGTGGAGAAGAGGAGAAGGGTAGAAGTGGAGGAGGAGCAAGTGCATTTGACTTTTATGCTTACTGGACGCCCAAGGGGGTGCAGACGAGGGCGTTGAAACGAATCCGCTTTTGCCCAAAGCGCCGCAAGGATTTCAAATAGTTTCCAATGCAACAGACAAAAGAGGGAAGCGACCGAGCGTGGAGCGTGTGGCAAGTGTTGCGAGTGTTGTGAGTGTTGTGAGTGTTGTGAATGTTGCCTCCAAAGTCGGCGTTAAGTGCAGCGGACACTGAACGCACAGATGTGTCCTGCCACCCGCTTTCTGCCCCGCTTTGTCATCCCCTTTGACTTGCAACATCATCAGCGCCCAGTCGACGTCATCATCAACGTTGTCGTAAATTGTTTACTTGATGCCAGCAAAAGTTACTTCAAACAAAGTCATGTGGACACTGAGCAACAGCAACAGGAGCAGATATGCTGGACAGAGAAAAAGACAGTGGGAGAGAGACAGAGAGTGGGAGAGAGAGAGAGAGAGTGGGAGAGGGAGAACTGACATCAGACATCAGGCAACGGTGCGGCCATCAAGTGCAAAATGTTTTGGTATCGGGCACATAATGTGAGTTCTTTAAAAGTTTTATATGCACATGCTTATAGACAGACTCACTTCCCTTCTATCTTTGCGTGTCCAACCAACTGCATATTGCATATTAAAGTAATAATGAGATGAGCCAAAGTGCCAGCTGATAGCACATTCTGGCCACATCTGCACATTGCCAAGTTAAGGTAGATACAAAATTGATGCCATCATCAGCTTTGGCAGCTGCTCACAATATAGAAAGTATATTAAATGTGTCATGTTCCAATAATAACAAGAAAATGTTTTAACTGAATTTAAAAATATATTGATTCATATTTATTAAAAAAATCAAAACTATATTATTCTATATTTTTTTAGTATTTTAAATATGATGCTTACAAAACATTTGAGATATTATTTATCTTGAATTAGTTATCATGTCTTTTTTTATATAAAAAAATTAAGATATCAGAAGAGGGCCAAGAAAGTTATTCATAACAAGTTGCCAAGTTGTGTTGCAAGATTTGTCGATTTGTGTCCTATTTATTCGATAGACGAATGTTTTTTTTTAAATATACCCTGTAGCCTCTGCGTTAAACTTAAATTCCAATAAACGTCTACCTTAATTCCCATAAAAATTCTAAAACTACTTGATTAATTTAAGCAGTTGTTTATTGCATTCATTTTATTATTTGCCACATTGAGTTCGAATGATCAATATAATATTAATTTATAAACAATTTTGTTCATTTGCTAGCCAAAAAAATAAATAAAATTAAAAGCAAAGATAAAAATAAACGTAAAGTACGGAATTACTTCATGTCAAGTTGCCGTAAAATGATAAAAAAAAACAGGGAAAAAAGGAGAGAAGAAGGATATATACTCGGACTGTTAGGATGAGAAGAGGCAACTCTGACAGTGACATGGACGTCACTTACAATGTGAAAGTCCATTCCACTCCCCCATCCACCTCCCTCACCCCTCCTTCACTCTCAGCGGCTGCATTGCTTTCAAAGTGTCCTGTGGAAACCCCTAGTGCAACCTTTGCGTGTGTGTGTGTGTACGAGTGTGTGTGTGTGTGTGTGAGCGAGAGTATATGTAGCTGGACACTCTATTTGTATTTCCTCTGAAAATTTATTGTAAAACTTAAAAGTTTTGATGGAAAAATGAAATAAATAGTGACATCACTAAAAGTAAAGAAATTATAAAGTGTCACCAGGGATGATAAGTGGGCTACAGCAACAGCAACAGCAACAACAACAGTGAGTACGTCGGCAACAGCATCAACAGCAGGAGTGACATTGCCAACAACAGCAACAATAACAGAAACTTGCAATGGCAACGACGAGCACAAGTTGAGGCAGGACCGTCAGGACTTTAATAAGGACATTGGACAAGCAACAGCGGCAACGTTGCCACCAGGACGAACTGGACAAGCCGGACAGATAGACGCCGGACAATGCGGTGGCACGTGCGGTGGCCATGGGAGCAGAGCGAGGGTTGCTCTAAAGTTTAATCCATAGCATAGAAATCGCCACATAGAGATGGAAAAGTGATGCCTTCTTCTCGGGATCGTGAATCCATAAGAAAACTGTTAAAAGTGGAAATAAGTAAATATATGAACTGATCAAGTCGATGAATCAAAGGCAAAATCAGAGAAGAAAGTAGGATAGTTGTATGAGGAAGCGAAAGTTTCGGCAAAAAGTGTTTGAAGAGAAAAGTTGAATTACAATGATCGAGTTTCTCTCTATATAGTTTGTACGGTATTAACGTCACGTAATCAGAAGTGATGCAGCGTTGCCAGACTGGCATATAGTGTACACACATACACGAACATGCAGTCACACACTTGGAGTCACTCACATGGGGCAACTCTGACAAGCAGCAAATTGACAGGCTCTCCTGCTGAGAACGTCAAAATAAAAAAAAGAACTTGAAAACTATTAAAGTTGCCATTTATTTTTGCAGCTTGGTGGCAATGTTTTTCTATATACTCTCGTATTTCTCAACAAGTTTAATTCTGGAAACATTTCACAACTAGCACATATTCTCCGAGGACAATAAAAAATAGAAGAAAAAAAAATAGAATGCAGGACATTCGCTTAAAGTTTTAGCTGTCAGTTTGCTGTTGCCTTTTGCTTTTGCTTTTTGCCCTCACTTCATTCATGTGCACCGCCGTTTAAGTTTCCATCATTATTTAGCACAAAGACGAGGCGACAAACCACAAGGGAACTACGGAAAACTGACCACGGCCCGAGATAATGCCCCAAGGCCCACAAGCGCCTGAACTCCGACTGCGGCAAGTCTGGAATATTTGAATGCATTTCCCGCACTTAACACTTTGATGTTGAATGATCTTTATATTCTATGAAATTAAATGAAAAGGCAATGATCCCAAAAATACTTTAAAATAAATTGAATAACAATGAATTTTAAAAAATAATTCTGCTTAATACAAAGAAAAAACTTTTGGAAAACGATGAAATTTTGTTTATTTTAAGATCTGATCTTAATAAGTAATGTATCATTTTTTTAAGATATTTTAAAAATGATTCATTATTATCTTATTAATCTTATTAATATTGCAGTAGTTTGTAACGGGTAACTTTTTCAATATTTTCGATAAATATGGTTAAAACATAAGTTTGCATTTGATTTTTTGCTTAACCTATGTATAATATTAAAAAAAATATTAGAATTTCATGACATATAAATTCCAAATGAATTTTTTCAACCTGTATAAAATTCTATCCCAATTCCAATTTTATTACACTTTCAGTATATTTTTTTAAATTTATCTACAGAGTAGTTCAGCAGTTATTACATTAATAAATTGGAGTAAAGGGTATTTTGTAGTCACTCTCTCATATCGATTTCCAGTAATTTCACTTATTTATCTATGTCTTTTCTTCCTGCATGACAAAGCTTATGACTTCATTCAGCCCGTAGCAATTTGAGGCCTGTCCATTCGCTGGGTTCGGGTCGTTTCAGGTCGGTTGGACAGCTTTCAGGCAGGTTGACATATCAAAAGTATAAAATATTTTAAAAGAAATGTTTCGGTGAAAAAAGTTTTCAATTACAACATTATAAAGATCGACAAGCTGTCTGCGGCAATATGCTAGGATACCGTCCAAAGCAACTCTCTCTCTCTTTCACTCTTTCTAAATATATGTATGCCTCTCATACACACAGGGACTTACACCCATGTGCCAGAAATTATTATTTATATGCGCTGCGAACGAAATTCATGTTCGACACACGTCTCCAAGGATTAACAGGAGTGACCACAAAATCATCATCAGCCCAAAAAGGCCAAAAGTGTTGCGGCCAATGGCCAGTGCCAAAGATGATGATGGCCAGGAGTAGACCAGCATCTGGTAAGGGGAAAGGGAAAGTGGACAAGGGGGGACAGGTGCAACGAAGTTTGACGTGTGTCTGGACGGAAGCTGTTCGCTGTTGAAGTTTTACTCTAAACTACAAACATTTTTGTATAAAAATACCCGATGGCTTAGCACAACGTAGTCCGTTAGGGTCTCTAGCTAAACATTATGAGATCTGTGAAATATGTCAAAAAAAAAAAAACTTGAAGTAAGAAAAATAACAGAGGGAGACAGAGAACGAAATTGGAAGAGAGACAAAGAGAGTTTGTGTAGGAAGAGAACTTTTTATATGATAGAGAAAAGCAAAGTGTGTCCGAGCTGTCAAAAGCCACTATAAACTTGTGACGTGTCAAACGTCACAACAATCCCCCAAACGCCTCCCCTCTCCAATTCTTCCTCCTCTCTCCTCCGTTCTCCTTCCTAGCACACATCTTGACTGCATGTGAAACTTTTGAATTTATTTTTCTTCCGGTTTCTGTTTGCTATTTCTTTTTTATACAAGTATAATTTTTTAATAACGGTAAACGGCATGCCATGAATGACAGTTGAGCGAGTGCCGTGCTGACCCAGCAACTGCCTGCCACCGAATGGGGCATGTGGCATGGGGCATGTGGCATGTTGGGTGTGCATTGTACATAACTGTCAGCTTAAGTGAAAAATGTCATACGCGCGTCTGTTAAAAAGTGGCGTCCTGTCTGGCCTGAAGAACTCGTCGTGCCGTTGAGCGTAGCGCCCCCTGGCGGTCAGAGTTGCGAGTAGCGCAAACTTTGCACATCAAAATCACACGCCATGTCAACGTCACTTGCAAAAACTGACCAGTAGACGATGGGGACACCAATAACAACAACAACAACAACAAAAACAACAACAATAACAACAACAAAATACATTGTGGCTTCCGTCACGTCAACCATTTTGGTGGTTTGTCCGTCTGTCTTCAACTGACCGGCGGGGATGTCAGGAATCCTTCATGAATTCACTCATATACCCCTTACAACTTAATTAGTGCATCCAAAATGCGCTTACTTAATTAAATATAAACAATTTACATTTCTGCACAGCTCATAACATCGGAAGAACTTATATACAGAGATATAATACTTTTTCAGATAATCAAGCCAACTGTCAAGCCAATTTTTTTAAATCCTTATTCAAGTAGATACTTTCATAATAAGTATGAGTTTTTAATTTATTTAATTTTGATTAATCCCAACTCTTTGAGCTTTACTCTCTTCTGAGCATACTTAAATTTGCAATTCTTCTTTGGTATAATATTCTTAAACGTTTCACTGGCTCTAGCTTTGTCACTGACACTCGAAATGTAATGGGAATCAGCTATTCTGAGTGACATTGCTGTTTTGGTTTTCACACAAAAATCAAGAACAATCCATTTAATGGAACCGCTTTTCCAACACTCTCATATGTTTTGTATTACTCAATAAACATTTATTTGAAAATGTGAAAATGTGTGTGTGTGTGTGTGTGTGTGTGGTAGTGTGTTGTAAAAGGCTACTGACATTTCACAATCGGACTTGTGACTGAACCAGAGAGACACTTGCACAAATGAACATTTGCAGAAAGAGTTCGACTGAGTGACAGTCGGCAAGACAGCCGACAATGTTCAGTTTTCAAATGCTCAAACACTAAGATGGCAATACTTACTATCTCGAAACACACACACACTCACACACACACACACACATACTGCTAACTAAACAAACACGTACATACTTGTATGTCAAAAGTATTTCGAGATTTTTAGCTACAAAACTGCCAATAACAAAATTTCAAGCTACAACTTGAACCTCAACCCCAAGCCCAAACCCAATCTGAATCCTAGCTCCAATCTCAAACCATTGGCGGATGCAGTTTGGACAAATGACAACAGACACATTCCCGTCTCGACACGTCTCGTCTTGTCTCGACTTGTCGCCCGCCCACACGACACGGCGACAGAGAAAGTCAAGCAAATGATGAACCGACATACAAGGACTAGATATTCATTTGAAGTTGGAGCAAGAGCTAGAGTCAAGGAAAGTTCATTTCGAGCTCTCGAAGATGCTCATCAATGGGAGAGCGAGTAAAATGAGCAAAAAGACTGCCGGTTGACATCTACAAAAGTTTTTAGCTCTCTTCATTTTTATTGTAATCTTACAAACAGTGATTGTTGGGTATATTCAATTTGTGACAATGCTCGCTCATAAATGAAATAATATAATATATCCATATAATATATAAAGTGTGATTACAATATTTAAATTCCGAAGAGCTTTTCCGTTTTATTATTATTTTTTTTTTTTAATTACATATAGATCAATGTTTTTCTTAATATTTTTGAAAAAACTAGAAATGAGTATCTCAGAGTCGAGCTGCCTCGACTGCAGAGTTTTTACTTGTTTTTGTCATGTACATAAAATATTTTATTTTATTTCTCAAGTGAACCCAGATTTAGAAATACTCGTACTCGAAAATTTATAAAATCGTTTGCTTCGAAAAATAGTTGACATTTTAAGTTTTATTTAGTGTGTTTTGTGTGTTGTGTGTTGTGTTTCACTGATGACACTGACAGGCATGCAAATGCATTTAATTGGAAGGGTTTGTGTCCTGTCCGAGTTCAGTTTTTTCATTCCTCGCAACTCTTGTACTGCCTTGTCTTAGCCTGGTTTATGTCTAGTGCCTTTGGCTTAGACAATTCAGTCTGCTTTCAGCAATAAAATAATTGTTAGCCATCTATTTTTCATTTTCTATCAAAATATCTTTCGTTCACTGCTATTTTGTGTTGTCAATTGTCAATTAAATAAAAATAATGGAAATCGGTATCAATTTAAAGATTGCTCTCAGACGACTCAACACAAAAAAAAACACAACAACTTCGATTACTTAAACATCTGCACAAAAAGTTTTCAACACTAAAATTCTCGAATCGTTGTCAATCAAATTTCAACTTCTTCCAGACAAATCAAACTGATTTTGTACATTGCATTCACTTGTCTACCTAACATATTAACCCATCTGTTCCTTCCACCTATCTTTCCATTCATCTGTCCATCTAGCACAAACGTACAGCTGTCCAAAATGTCTATTCAACTGGCCATCTAATTGCAGCAGTCAGAGCATCTTCCCCACCTTCCAATCTCAGTTGTTGGAATGTCCTGTGCTGCAGCTTCCCTTGAGTTTCGGCTTCTCTCTGTATCCTCCTCTCCTTAAGTTGTAAATTTTAGTGTTTAGTCCATTATTATTTTCACATTCTGCAGTCATTTACACTGCTCAGCGGGATAATACCACTGCACTTGTGTGTTCTGTCCAAGTCCTGTCCAACTGACCGTTCATCTCGATGTTCATCCGTCAGAAGTCCGGTTCATGTTGTCCTTCAGCTGTGTCCCCTTTATCCCAAATAGTTGCAGTTGTAGTCTGTTTGTTTTGACTGAAGGCAGCAATGAATAAGGAAATAACGAGTAACAAGTTACGTAACAGACAGCAGTAACGAGTCTGAAAGCTTTTTCATATATTTAACTTGAATATCTAGCAAATGTTATGAAGTGAATAAAATATGTAACGAGTCAAAAAAGATAGGAAAATAGAGAGGACTATGTATACAAATCCAAATAGAGAGAGAGGAAAGTATATATCGAGTTAAAATACCTAACGAGTGTGAATAAAAACTTTCGAGTAACGAGTATTATTTACCGATTATAACGAATATAATTATGCAACTAGTTAAATTATATAACAAATGACCTTACTTAAAAATGAGAAGTGAATATTATAAAATTACTACATAACTATAAAGAGTAACAAGTGATTTGTCTCGTAGGAAATATAAATATTGGCTGACGACTATAAAAACGAGTAGCAGTTTGTTTGGAGAGTCGTCACTATTGCTGTAAGTTATCTACTTTAATTTAATTCTTTAAGTGACTAAAGTCTATTGGATTATTACACAGTCATTAAATGAGCGACAAGTTCGACGGCATCATTACCCTGGCATTAATATATCACATGTCCAAAAGTCAGCCAAAACCCTGGTCGGAGTCTGGGATACCGTAATTGCGGTCTATTTCTCTGTGTGTATTTGTATGTGTGAGCTGATCAGAATTGTAATTTTTTTCTCGCGCTGGTCAACATTATTGGCAAAAATTAATTAAATATTTTCCAAATGAATGATTCAACTAACAATCAGGCGGGAAAAACGGGGAGACAGGTCGGCAGGTCACTCTGGAATCCGAAACAGAACAGAATCAGAGGGGAGTACGAGAAGGTGGAGTTATGGAGACGGGTCGTAAATGGAGGGCAGCACTTATGCACTCCTGCATTTGAATTATGTCAAATCCATTTTGTTTTAATGAAACGTTGATTGTTTCGCAATTAATTTTCTATTGTTTGACAGTAATTATTATTATATTATAATTTATATTTGCATTGTTTTGAAGCACACAAACAAAAGCCCACACAAATTATTTGATATGCAAAAACAAATCCTCGACAGTTCAGTGCATGTTGCATGTTGCATGTTGCATGTATCTCTATTTAAATTCCGAGAGCTATTCAAAGTGCACATGATTTTTGGATAGAATTTGATACTCTACCTCAATGCTATAAATATCTATAAAAAGATCTAAAATTATGGCCAGCACTTAAGTTCAAGAAAAATAGAAAAATATTGTTATCCAGTTAAGATATCAAAAATAAACTTATGTGGAATTTTAAAACTATTTTTTTAGTATTTATGGTGAGTATTGTGTTGGGAAGAATCAGAAAATGGATTTGAATCTGACTCACTATTATAACCAAAGTGATATTAATGAAGTTTAACTTCAGATGAACATTATAGACAACTGTTTTGAGGGTTCAATCAAGCTAAATATTCAATAAACACAATTTAGCTAGTCTCTTAATTTAACAAGTATCAAGACCAAGAAATAATCCTGGTCAGGTTCATCGATTGTGTAGATTGAAACTCCAAGTTGAAACTCGTACGACAACAATTTATATCAAGTGATGGCCATTTTCATGGCGATTGCTTCTTCTGACCGTATTGCCTGATGCAACTTTTGTCTGGCTGGACACACGTATGTTTTTAGCTGGTTTTTTGGATATTGGCCATGGGAAAAGTGGTTGAAACTGGGACTGGGGATACGCCATCTTGAGTATGGGCCATAAATCGTGTATGTTGGGTTCGTCTTCGTCAGTTAATTTAAAACATGTCAGACAACTCCGACAACTTTGGACAATTGATTGACGTTTTAAAAGTTTAGCAAAGGAGGCTGTTGGCGCAGATCAGCGCATTGAATTATAAATACCATGAAGTCTAGTGTAATTTAGGTTTAGGGCGAAGCGAGAGCATAATAAAGCTTTCGTTGATCGCTTTGAGAGCGAATTCGCCTCGCTTCGCCACCATATGTTAGAGCTAGGCCTAAGAACATTGAAGTTGTCAGTTGTCGAATTATATTGAACGAACACGAATCGCTGCTCTTTTTTTTGATCTTTTCGCAATCGCTTTAAAGCCACCAAACTTTCGTTTCTCGGAACAATAAATAAATTAAATAAAAGCATTTAATTTTTCATGGCGCCCCCGGGTGGACACTTTTAAAGTAGATTTTTTTTTATTTTTTCAAAGCGCGAATTTTGTGAATTTTTTAAAGTGCAAAGTGCAAAAACAATAATCTAGTGCAACAATTATTCGTGCGGCTTGTGACGCGAAGAAGTTTAAATTAATATAATTAAATCAATTCGCGCCGGTCGTGCAAATCATTGTTGCTGCACTTGCCTGTTGCCTTTCTTGCTCTTGGATTCTCGCCGTTGGAGTTCTTTTGGACACCGTTGGAAATGCCAAGGAAAGTAGCGTCGGAAGTACAACGTCCGCGCCAGCAGGTACTGTGCTAAAAATTGAAAGTTTAACAACCACAAATTGCATTGGTTGTGCTATTAAGGTCAACGCTTTCAATTCTTGGCACATATGTAAAGTAGTTGAGCATATATGTACATACATATATATATACATATTCATATATAATTGTTCATTTACATATAAATTTGCATGCACTAACTAACCACCGCTTTGGAGATAAAGTTATTAAATAACAAATTAATGTGCGATTTAGTGTTTGAGCAATTGTTAAATTGATAAGCATAAATTAATTGCTATTTCAATTTCTCTTTGCTCAGTCGTTTGTTCCCCCCTCTCTTGCCTACAATTGCAATTACAGTTGTTTTACCAAGCGCTTGCATACAAGTGCATTAAGCACACACATACATACGCCAAGCTAGCTGCAGCCCGCTTCTTTTCGTTTTCGTTTTCGTTCTATGCTTAGCGGCTGCTGTGCTGTTGGTGACGTGTGCAATTTCGTTGGCGCGCTTTGGTCAAGAGACGCTCGCTCCCCTACATTGGTCAGGCATATTGGTTTTTCAAAGTCGTTTGTCGTTTGATAGCATTCGCTCAGTTTTTTCGCTTCTCTTCTCAAATTTAAATTTCAAGCGAGTGCTATCAATCCTAAATTCGATTTTAATTGAATGAATTATTATTATTTTTTTTAATAATTATTAATAATAATAATTAATAAAAATAATAATTATTAAGTCGAATAATAAATTCGATTTTTTGTTCAGATTAATTAATCGAATAATAAATTCGATTGTCGTTCAATTTAAAAATAATTTATCGAATAATAAATTTAAATAAATTTAATTTCGATACTAATTAAAGTTTATAATTATTTAATCGAATAATAAATTCGAGTTATTTTTATTGTGCAAAGATAATCGAATTTAATTATCGAAATGGCAAACACTAAGGAGACTTACGATGATGCAAAAAAGAAACGACATGTGTGCGTTAAAAGCATACTTCGTTTACATGACCAAATTGATCAGGGAAAGTTAACCCTTGACGCTACAGAATTAGAATGTAGATTAGAAATGTTGGCCTCACATATAGATAACGCTTTAAGATACCAAACTCGAGTAGAAGTTTTTGATCCGGACGATGAATATAGGATGGAGCTGGAAGAGCTCTGCATAACGACTAAAGCTCGTTTACGGTCCGTCATACAGGGGCTCAGTCCTAAACCGAAGGCAGTCATCGCTGCTTCAACTCCACACACACGTCTTCCGCACCTTACACTTCCGAAGTTTAGTGGGAAATACTCTGAGTTCAAGAATTTTATAGGCCTATTTACAAAACTGGTTGATAATGATCAGACGATCGAACCGATTGAGAAGTACAATTATTTAATATCGTGTCTCTCTGGTGCAGCTTTGGGCACTATTAAAGCGTTTCAAGTCACCGAGGGCAATTATATAAAGGCACTAGAAAGCTTGAAGAAGGTTTATGACAATGAATGTCAAATATTCAATGAGAATATTTCAGCTCTCTTTGACTTGCCAAAGATTGAGCGGCCTTCTGCTGCAGCTTTACGTTCAATGATCGACACTGTGTCTGCCATATATGGCTCACTTCTCTCGATAGGTGATGACAAAAAGATTTGCAATGCAATTCTCATTCATCTAGTTATGAAAAATGTTGACCCAATGACCAAACAAAAATGGAAGGATCAACTCGATTATGCCAGCATTCCAATGTGGAGTGATTGCGAAGCAGTCCTTAATCTTAGATTCCAGAATCTGTCCGATGAAGCTTCAGCGAGATTATCGTCCGAATCCTCTAAGACAGAGTCTAAGGCTGTTTCTAAAAACCATAATCGAAGTTCGTTTTCCTGTTCTGTGGCCAGTGTTAGAAACAATCAGGTGTCCCCTCAATGTGTTTTCTGTAATTCCGAAGAGCATTCAATATTGAATTGTTCCACATATGCCGCGCAGCCAGTGCTGCAGCGATTTGAATTCGCCAAGGCGACGTCATTATGTATCAATTGCCTTCGGAAGGGACACTCAGTTGCCAAATGCAAGGCAAAGAAGTGCAGAGTATGCAATCGTTCGCACCATACGCTGTTGCATAGATACTCTGCTGTTTCTAACACTCGAGCGTTACCATCACCCTCTGACTCCGCCCAGGATCATCCATCGACTTCACATGCGTCCATGCATGCGAATGTGTCAGATAATGTGATCCTAGCTACAGCAATCGTTAGTGTTAAAACGAAAAGTGGCGACTTTGTTTTAGCCAGGGCTCTGCTTGATTCTGGATCGCAAATTAATTGCGTAACAGACGAGCTAGCTCAACGATTGCAACTGCGTCGAGACGAGGCTAGTATCAATTTACTTGGAATTGCTCAATGCAATACACAAGTAAAGAGCAAGATACACACAGTGGTGAAGTCGCGAGTCAATTGCAGTGAGTTTTCATTAGACCTGTGGGTCTTGAAAACCATTTCTGGTTATCAGCCTGACCACACGGTCAATGTCAATGGTTGGAAAATCCCTGAAAACCTGCAATTGGCGGATCCATATTTCCACAAGCCACAGAAGATCGACATGCTCATCGGAGCTGAGACGTTCTTTGAACTTCTCTCTGTCGGTCAAATTAAACAAGGTCCAAATTGTCCAATTCTGCAAAAAACTCTGGTTGGTTGGATTGTCTCAGGGCGTTATACGCCGACAGGTCCCAAAACGGCTCAGGTAGTAAACCTAACTTGTCAGGAAGAAACATATACCTCGATAGACACAACATTGCAGAAGTTTTGGTCATTAGAAGAATTGCCGTCACTTAAAAAAGTTCAAACAGTTGAACACCAGTTATGTGAGAGCCACTTTCTAGATAATTTAAAAATATTGCCGTCAGGTCGATTTGAAGTACGACTACCATTTAAGTCGGATCCAAATCAGCTTGGCAACTCTTTCGAGGTTGCTAAGCGTCGTTTTATGTCGCTCGAAAGACGCTTGTCTCGTGATCCTGAGCTAAAGCGTATGTACTTGGAATTTATGGAAGAATATGTTTCCCTTGGCCATATGTCTGAAATAGACACTCAAATTCCAAGTACTCCTCACTATTTCATTCCGCACCAGTGTGTCCTAAGACCACAGAGCACGTCGACGAAGTTACGCGTAGTTTTTGACGCATCTTGTCGAACTTCGTCTCAAGTTGCATTGAATGATCTTCTGATGGTTGGACCGACTATTCAAGAGGAGCTGTATTCGACTCTGCTTAGATTTCGCCTACACAAGTATGCTCTGACAGCTGACATCAAAAAGATGTACAGGCAAGTCATGATGCATGAAACAGATCGAAACTTTCAGCTCATAGTGTGGCGAAAGTACCCTTCAGATTCTTTGAGGTCCTTCAGGTTAAACACTGTAACGTATGGCACTGCGCCAGCCCCATTTTTGGCAATACGGTGTTTAACAAAGCTAAGTGACATGATTGAGTTGTCACACCCAAAAGCTGCTGACGTTATCAGGCACGATTTTTACGTTGATGATTTATTAACTGGTGCTGCATGCGTAGAGAACCTTCAGATAATTAAATCTGAAGTAGCACAAATCCTTCTAGGCGCAGGTTTCGAGCTAACCAAATGGTTTTCGAATGCTCCTGAGTTCTCCGCAACCAATGCAGCTAAGCCGATAACGATCTCAGAGTCTGACACAACCAAAACACTAGGCGTGCTGTGGTTGCCAAATGAAGATGTCTTTCAATTTAAGATAGACAATTCATTCATGGGTCTTAGAGCGACAAAACGGAATATTCTCTCGGTGTCATCGCGGTTATTTGATCCGCTCGGCCTGCTAAGCCCTCTGATTATCAAGGCAAAGATGTTGCTCCAAGAGCTCTGGCTACAAAGGCTGGATTGGGATGAATCAATTCCTATGAGCTTGGATAACTCGTGGCAGCAATTGAAATCAACATTGATTCAATTGCAAAGAATCAAAATACCACGATATGTCTTTACAGAGCCAACTTCACCGATTGAGATACATGGCTTTGCCGACGCATCAATGCGAGCGTTTGGCGCATGTGTATATATACGCATTGATACTACAGAAGGTTATCGTGTCTCCTTGTTGACATCTAAATCCAAAGTAGCCCCCCTCAAGTCTAAGACTCTTCCTAGACTTGAGTTGTGCGCGGCTCACCTTCTCGCAGATCTCTGTCACCGAATCAGAAATCTTATCCGATTACCAATTGAACGGACTGTTCTTTGGTCTGATTCTGAAGTTACACTTCATTGGATCAAGTCACATCCTTCGTCCTTGGCAACATTTGTGTCGAATCGTGTGGCTGAAATCCAAGAGTGGACAGAAAACGCTGAATGGCGCCATGTACCGACAAAGCAGAACCCAGCAGATATCGTTTCGAGAGGCTGCGATGTTGACGAATTGCTATCGTCTATTTGGTTTGATGGGCCTTCATTTTTGAAGGAGTCAAGAGACTCCTGGCCGGTTAACCAGCATCTGATTACAGACGAGATGCGTACTTTGGAAGTACGTAAAACAGCTGTCGGACTGACAGCTATGGTAGACCGACCGGATCTCTTGGAAACTATCGATAGGTATTCATCGCATGCTAGACTGCTTAGAGTGTTCGCTTATGTCTTCCGTTTTATAAAAATATGTAAAAATAAACGACAGATATTTGAAAATATTCCTACGGCATTAGAGAGAAAAGAAGCCTTTGAGAAAATAGTTGAAGTCATCCAACAATTTGAGTTTAAAGATGACATGGAAAGGGTTCGAAAGGGCACGCGTGTAGGCCATAGCCTGCAGCGTCTCAATCCATTTATACATGAGTATAATGGATCTTGGTGCTCCTTTACGTTGATGCGAGTGGGGGGACGACTTGCAAATGCTCCTCTTTCATATGATGCCAAGTTTCCGATGCTACTCCCTAAAAGCTCGCAATTTGCTAGAAGCTATATTAGATACCTGCATTTAACGAATTGTCATGCTGGCCCGAGAGCGCTCGTGAGTATTCTTCGTGAGCGAATTTGGCTCGTTAATGCTCAAGAGGTCTGTCGCCAGACAGTGAGATCTTGTATCCCTTGCTTTAAATGCAAGCCTCGTCTGCTAACCCAAATAATGGGTAATTTACCAGCAGATCGACTCCGAGCACTCCGCCCATTTTCTATATGTGGTGTTGATTTTTGTGGCCCAATTAGCACGACCTTTCGAATGCGTGGAAAGCCTACGTATAAGTCGTATATCGCACTTTTTGTTTGCTTCGCCTCCAAAGCGGTGCACTTAGAACTAGTTTCCGACTTATCCACTAACACGTTTTTAATGGCTTTCCAAAGGTTCGTCGGCCGTCGAGGAGTCCCGCAGACCGTCCATTGCGACAACGCGACGAACTTCGTCGGAGCAAGTCGCCAGTTTCGGGAGTTGCGGACTCAAATCGAGGAGGAGGCGGACGCAATTCGCGAATTCGCATCAAGAAGCGGATGCGAATTTGCGTTCATACCGCCAAGAGCTCCGCACTTCGGGGGTCTGTGGGAGGCAGGTGTGAAGTCTGCAAAGCACCTACTCCTACGGACGGTAGGCAGCCTATTGCTGACAGCAGAGGAGTTGCAGACAACGCTGGTGGCAGTGGAAGCGGTGCTAAACTCACGGCCAATAGGAGCACTCAGCGACGACCCCAGCGACGGCGAGGCACTAACTCCGGGCCACCTGCTAGTGGGAGGACCACTAGCAGCAATGCCAGCAGAGCGGGCCCCGGACCAGCAGGGCCTGACCTGCTTAAATCGATGGCGAGCTGTCTCGTCGCTCAAGCGACAGTTCTGGCGGCGATGGTCCAAGGAGTATGTCCTGGGACTGCAAGCACGGACCAAGTGGCATCACCGCCTGCCAGACGTCGCCCTTGGAGAGCTGGTGGTCGTCGCCGAGGACAACCTGCCGCCCCAGAATTGGCTGGTCGGCAGAATAACGGCGGTCCACAGAGGAGAGGACGGCGTCGTGCGGGTCGTCGACATTAGGACGTCCAATGGAGGGACGTTCAAGAGGCCAATCCACAAGCTGGCGCGGCTGCCTGTTTGATGAAGCCCACAGCGCTTCATGGGGGCCGGTGTTGGCGCAGATCAGCGCATTGAATTATAAATACCATGAAGTCTAGTGTAATTTAGGTTTAGGGCGAAGCGAGAGCATAATAAAGCTTTCGTTGATCGCTTTGAGAGCGAATTCGCCTCGCTTCGCCACCATATGTTAGAGCTAGGCCTAAGAACATTGAAGTTGTCAGTTGTCGAATTATATTGAACGAACACGAATCGCTGCTCTTTTTTTTGATCTTTTCGCAATCGCTTTAAAGCCACCAAACTTTCGTTTCTCGGAACAATAAATAAATTAAATAAAAGCATTTAATTTTTCAGAGGCGTTGCCTGCAACAGCAACAGCAACAACAGCAACAACAACAACAAGGCCAAAAGAAAATCAACTGCAAGTGGACAACACGACCAACTGTTGGCCTGGCCTAGACTGGCATGGCCAACTCTGGATTGACCAGAATATGCAGTGACGTTTTGGAATTGCAAAAAGGCCGAAAGTAATTTATTTATTCTCCATTTGTCTTGACGATGAGCAAACGAGCCAAGTGATGGCCCCGGCCACGCTTCGATGAATGGCATCAGTATTGGCCTCAACATTGGCGTTGGCGTTGGCGTTACGTACTTGTATTTTTACCTCCTCGAATTGAAGTTGGAGTTTAGGGGGAACCACAGGGAATGGCTGCACTTGGTTGAGTTTTGAGCCGGATGTCTCGAGTGATTTGTGACTTGTTTTGACCCAAAAATGAATTGTTAAACTGCATAAACATTTAGTTAGCAGCTCTTGAAAACTAAACTAATAACTCAACAAGTAATTGCACAATGTCTGAAGTTGTATTTCAAATTGGTTAAAAAAACCATAAGTCAATAATTAAAATGTGAAAAAAAAAATAATTCGTATTTTGACTTGAATTAACTTCGATATTTAAGTTAAGATAATTCTATTTTTAAGAATATGCTGCCTCAACATAGATAATTAATAGAAAATAAATAAGTTTATATAGTTTATAAGAATAATAAAATCATTCAATGTGATTCTTTGACATTTAATACTTATTCTTTTAAACTTCACATCGATAGAGTCAGTAAATGTTATTTAGATGAAACTGTAACTTTATTTTATTAATAATTAAATACTTATGATATCTGACCATTATTTGAAGTTATGAACTCATTTATATTATTATGATTCGATCAGATAGAAAGTATTTTTTAGTTATTAATAGAGTTTAACATAATACTAAATGCATTTTCTTCATTCTAATGTTATTCAATAGTTTCATTCATTAGCACTGACTTTAGCGTGTCATAGACAGATCAAATATCTCATAGATACAAACGTATCTTTTTATTGATAGGCTAAAAAAGTTGGACCGAAACACAATAAGCTGACCAATCTTGTATGTCTTTGGCAATTTGAAATTTAGCCAGAAGCAAACAAGGACCAACTCTCTCAGTCCGTCGGTCTGTCTGTCTGTCTGTCGAACTGTCTTTTTGTCTATCTGTTCTTCTGAAAGACGGAGGCAGCTTCTTGCGCCTTTCAGCATTCCTCTTAACTAACCATCAAAAGAAATGGTCAGCAACTTTTTATAAAAGAACAAACAAGAAAAGCTATCAGCTGTGTGAGTGTGTGTGTGTGTGTGTGTGTGTGTGTGTGTGTGTAGGGGCAAAAGGAGCATTTCCAATGCAAGATGACAGCTCATTCGTCAAATCACACAAAGAAAAATTTGAACTCTTCATCAGCTTTTTGGGTCGTCGTCGTTGGATTCCTTGTCCTTGTTCTTGGACCCGTCCCTGTCCCTGTCCCTGTCCTGTTCTCTGTCTCCATCTTCGTTCATCTCTTTCCGTTTCTCGCCGTTCCTCGTCATCGCTTTTGTCTATGCAGTGAGCGCCATTTTGCCGCTGGCGAGTTGATGTTGACGTTTCAATATTGATGCAATGTTCTCCTGCCAGCATCTCTCTCTGTCTCTGTCTCTGTGTCTCTTCTCTCCACTCCTCTCTCATCTCTACTGTATATACAGTATAACATATTTCATCGGGCATGTCCTGTTTTGCTCGCTGCTTGCCAATTCTTGACTGACATGAAAAATAACAAAACAACAAAAGCGGTCAGTGCCAAAAAGGATAACGCGAGTAAACAGCGTCCTGACAACGTCAGCCTGACGAGGACGACGACGACGATGACGATGACGATGACGTTGTATTGGACCAATCCCAGCCACCCAAAAGCATTCCCTGCTCGGATGTTCGGTCAACGGAAGAAGCGTAATCCATCGTCGAACGCCTTGCAGCATGTCCTTGGACTCGGGGCAAGTTCTGCCCTGCTGTCGTTGCATATGCCGCGAGTTGCATTCACATTCATTCACTTTGCTCTGCTTTGCTTTGCTTTATACTCATCGTCCTGGCTCTACTCTACAGCTCGTCCTGGCATCCCACTGCCACTTGGCCAATTTTGTGCAGCTGTCGCTCAACGATGGATGGATGATTGCGAGCATCTCGAGCAGCTCCATTCCGCAAATCTTACGAGCACAAGACTTGCACGTCTAACTTGATGGAGTAGGCAGCAGAGTACAGAGCAAAAAAAAAAGTTGAGTAAACCCAAACTCGTGCAGACCTCAAAGCGCCTTGAAAGGGCATCTTTGAGTTATTTGTATCTTAATAGTCCAATAGCATTATAAATTCTTTAAAAACTTTTCTTTCTTTCAATTTCTTTAGGTCTTTCCATTTATTTAAATTTGTTTTCAGCGCTATATACTCTCTATATATTTAATTATATTAATTTTTATTGCTTAAATTATTTAATTTTTATCTTTTTCATCAAAATAATTCATTACAACCCCATTAGGATGATTTATTGATTATTATTTAGTAGTTCTCTTACATTTCCTACTCGCCTAGTCTACATTATGGGATTATATCGAAATTATATTGATCTCAAAAGATATCTTCTTCTTCCTCTTAAGTTCACATATCATATCGATTTATTGATTAGCAGGCTATTTATCACTTGGACTGTCACCTAAGGGTTGTCCCTCTCCAATCCCTACTCCAAACTATAAATGATGCAATATTTCTTTAAACTTAAGACAACAACAAGATGTTGGGAAATCAAGAATAATTTCCATCGGGAAGCTGGGACAAAGGATGACGAGAGGAGGGAGTTGGAGAAAGGAGATGGTGGAACTTGGCATAGGTTACGTGTATGTGAAAAATGCACAGGACATTAAAGCAGCTGCTTTTGACCCCATGATGTATGGTTCCATGGATGGTGGGTTAGTCTCATAGTTCCTGGCGTCAGCTGTTCGTCCTTGTTGTCCTGCTTACCAGCTTCATTTCCGTCGTCGTCATCAGCTTCTTCTCTCGTCATCTTTGGAGCGGTCAGACGTTGTCCTGAGTGACGGTCCGGGCACTGTTAATGGCTTCGGTCCATTATCTCGTCATGTTTGTTACGAAATTTAATTACTCTTATTTATTTTTCAGTGCCTTGCCGCGTCCTGACATCGTCCTGTCGTCCCTTCTTCCCTCCCCACTGTGCTGTGTTGTGTTTTATGATTTTCAACTTCATCAAAAAATGTGAACGCAAAAATTAAATGTGAAAAAAAATTAAATTAAAAACACTTTTTGTGCAGGATGCGTCCTTGTGCTTCTTCTGCTTCTTCTGCTTCTTCTGCTTCCTGTCTCATGTTCTCGACGCGTCTGTCCTCCTAATGTTTCGTCAAAAGGACAAATCAGCGGCAGGACAATACTGCACTTGACCCTCTATCTTTCTATCACCCACGCAACTCTCCTTCTCTCAACGCAGGAAGCTTCTGTTGGTGGGAGGAGAGTGCGGTAATGAGTGTCCTTAATTTGTTTTTACCCTAGACAAAAAATGTGATCACAATTTGGTCTTCCGATTAATTTTTTAATGTTTACAATTTTAATGTTTTCGTGAAGAAGGTTTTCAATGCTTTTCTGTTATCAAATGAAACTTTCAAGAGCTTTTTTATATGTTGATGCATTCCAAACTACTTGGTAAGCTTCCATTCGGTTAAGCTAGTGTCATTGTGCTATCAAATGTAATTCATTAACTGCCATAGAATTCATGAATCTATTCCATAGTCCACATGGTGTCATGTTTAGTGGAAAGAGCTGCACATTCTCTTACAATCGCCAGTGTTTGACTCTCTCAATATTCATCTAAGTGCTTTCTAGCTTAACTCGCATTCCTGACTCTTTTCCTTCCTGTTTCACTGGCTTTGTCAGTCGCTCAGTATTACCAAGAAACCGTTCGTCATTTGCTTTTGTCTTTCGGTTTGTTTGCACACGCCGTTTCTTGCACAATCCTTGCACTCGTCATGCCACGCCCATAGACATTCAACCGCCTCCCACTTCCGCCCAGTAGCCACGAGTCAACTCAAGTCGAGTCGACTCAACTCAACGCAACTCAACTCAGCTGAACTGAACTGAACTCGACTTGAGTCGGCCCTGCAGCTGTCAGTCAATGTGTCGTGTCACAGTGTCTCTCCATCTGTCTGTCAGTTGCATGTCTCTGTCTCAGTCTCAGTCTCTGTCTCTGTCTATCTACGTGACATCAGCCCCAGCGTATTTTACTCCTTGCATCCAAAGGATCCAAGGCGAATGTTGCAGCATTCAAGAAGAAGAAGAAGTAGAAGATGCGGAAGAAGAAGACTTTGCTGCTGCTGCAACCGATGGATGGATTTTTGGATTCGCAACTTGCACTTGGATTACAAGTCTGATTTTGATGCGTACATGCTATATGCTCTGTCTAAGCATCGGTGTGTACGTGTGTGTTGTATGTGTGTGTGTGTGTGTGTGTGTGTGTGTGTGTGTTTGATAGGGTGGTTCCATCGCCCACAAAATATTGCAGTTGCTCAGCTGAGCTTACCCAACCTCCAATATGGGTCAACATGCAACAACCACACACTCACACTCACACTCGCTCACACACTCACACTCACGCACACTAATACACAGGCATGAGCTGTAAGTTTTCTTATGCTTTTGTCTTTTGTCCTTTTATTATTTTATTCCTGGCCTTGTTTTAATTCACAGCGTCTGCTGGCGCGTCATTCTCTGCCATCGCCTCCTCCTCCTCCCCCTCCTACACTTCCTCCTCCATTCTTCTTCTTCTCCTTCTTCATCTGCTCCTGCTTCACTCGTCAGACGACTTTGTCGTCCTTTGGCAACGTCTCCAGCAACATTGTCTCAGTCGCATCCTTGGCTAGAATGTTTACACATAGCCATAGATACACACACACACACATACGCATACACTCATGTGGGTGTGTGTGTGCGTTGCGTTGTAAGTGACATTTGCAATTTTCAAACTATTGAATGAGTGACAAGTTCTGCAGACACGATTGAAACTGACAGTTCCCCTCTCTCCCCTCATTCCTTCTCATCCTCTATACCATTTCTTGTATTCCTTCAGCTTCAGCTACAGTTCCAACTGAAGGGACAGTTGTAGTTGCAGTTTCCTCTTCATTTTGGCCTTGTCCTTAGCCTGGCTAAAAGCACACCTCCCACTTTTTGGATAGAACGGGTTAACACTGCTTTAAGTCTCAGTCAGACTCAAATTCTGTATTTTTTGCAGTTGCAGTCGCAAATGAACAGTTCGAAACTTAAATAAATACCATGAGTATGAGTATTTTTATTAGTATATTTTGTATTTTCATGCATGTGACAGAATTAATTATTTAGATGACTTTATTGAGTTCTACAAGTACAACTTTACATGGTACTTTTTTTTTACTTTTTTCGGAAACTTGTGATGTCTGATATATATTGGTAGGCACATTTAATAAAATACGTATAATAAGTTTAATTTTTACAAAACATATTCTCTAGCTTCTTCCCAATTAACATAACTATATATTATAATATTCACATTTTGCAAAGACCAAAAACTAACAAAAAAACATTCATTTATGAATTCAGGTGATATGGAAAAATAAAAAGATTTGATTTGAGCATAGAGAGTGGAAAAATGTCAAAGGTAATTTCAGTTTATAGTTAACATTGACTAAATTCATATCTCTTTCAAAATTTTTATTTTTTCATTTTTTTTTTATTTCTATTTTTTTGGGCTATTGATAAAATTGAAAACAGCTGACTTCGCAGTCGGCAAAAAGTCCGGAGCTGTTTCAGAGGTCAAAGGGTATCGGCGTCAACCGATGAGATCTTGAGCGGATCACGATTTCTTGCTAGTATACATCCGGAAGACGAGACGCGGTATAGAAAGAGTAATTTCAGTTACCCTCGTCTCTGCTTCTTCTTATCTTCATCATGTTACGATCAGTGGCATCTGGCAACTTGCCCCAGAAGCTGCAACGGTGTATACTTGCAACGATCTCCCACAAACATATCTCTGTTATAAGAGCCCACAGCTGTTTGTTCAGAAAACAAACAAAGCTTTCCCAATTTTCTCCGTCAATCACGATCAGATGCTGTTCTGAATCTAGCATTAATAAGGCAGATCAAAAAATGCTGCAGACTCCATTAATAGAGAGCGATCCCGAGCTCGCCGAGATCATAATGAATGAGAAGAAGCGTCAGATTGAGGGACTCGAGATGATTGCCAGCGAGAACTTTACCTCATTGGCGGTATTGGAAAGTTTGGGCTCGTGCTTGACCAACAAGTACTCGGAGGGTTTACCGGGCAAACGGTAAGATATCTCGGATAAAATGGAACTTAAATGTCACTAATTTCTTCCATTTCAGTTACTATGGTGGGAATCAGTTTATTGACCAGGTTGAATCCTTGGCCCAGACTCGTGGACTAAGTCTATTTAATCTTGATGAAAACAAATGGGGCATCAATGTGCAGCCGTATTCGGGCTCTCCGGCCAATTTGGCCGTCTATACGGGCGTACTGCGTCCCCACGATCGTATTATGGGGTTGGATCTGCCCGATGGCGGACATTTGACGCATGGATTCTTCACTGCCACCAAGAAGATCTCGGCCACATCTATATTTTTCGAGAGTATGCCCTACAAGGTGAATCCCAAGACGGGTATCATCGACTATGATAAACTGGCGGATGCTGCCAGTTCATTCCGTCCGAATATTATCATTGCCGGCATTTCGTGTTACTCGCGACTGTTGGAGTACAAACGGTTCCGGGAGATCTGCGATGATGTCGGTGCTTATCTGATGTCGGATATGGCACATGTGGCTGGTTTGGTTGCCGCCGAGCAGATACCCTCACCGTTTGAGTACTCGGACATTGTGACAACCACAACGCACAAAACACTCCGTGGTCCGAGAGCAGGCGTCATCTACTTCCGCAAGGGATTGCGATCAACGAAGGAGAATGGCGATCAGGTCATGTACGATCTCGAGGATCGCATCAATCAGGCGGTATTCCCGGCCTTACAGGGTGGACCCCATAACAATGCCATTGCTGGTATTGCCACCGCCTTCAAGCAGGCCAAATCGCCCGAGTTCAAGGAGTATCAAACGCAGGTCATCAAGAACGCCAAGACACTGTCCAATGACCTGATCGAATTGGGCTACACGGTGGCCACTGGCGGCACCGATGTCCATCTCGTCCTGGTCGATGTACGACCCGCGGGACTGACGGGCGCCAAGGCTGAGCTCATACTCGAGGAGGTGGGAATTGCCTGCAACAAGAATACCGTACCTGGGGACAAGTCCGCAATGAATCCTTCCGGCATTCGTCTGGGCACGCCAGCACTGACCACACGTGGTCTTGTGGAAAAGGACATCGAGCAGGTTGTCCGATATATCGATGAGGCCCTCAAGATTGCCGGCGAGGCTAACAAGGCAGCGAAAAGTCCCGAGTTGGCTGACTTTGTGAAAACTCTGAAAGAGAATTGTGAAATTAGGAGGAGTATCAAGGAGCTGCATGACTGTGTCATCCAATTCAGCACCACTTTCCCTCTGCCCGGCCAAAAGTATCTGTAGATTGACACCTATTGCCCTTTGACCTCTTTCGGATTCATTACACAAAATTTGTTTTGAAATTCTCAGTAGATCTTTGAGTGAATCCTTGGTCATTTCAGATATCTAAATTCATGTTTCCTTATCGTTTCGTTATTAAAGGAAAGTAATCAGCTTTCCACTAATTAAAAAAAAAATAATATTGAACCTTATTTTTAAGAAAGAGAATCTCTAGTTGAATGGTTAATTAATCTTATCAATAATTTATCAATAATTTTACAATATTAAATTTTCTTTGTGGACATTACTGATGGAAGTTTTCAACATTTTCTCAAATTATCAGACAAAATTAATATGCAGCATATCGTTAAGATAGTAATTGAAGGAGGTTCGATGACTTGCCTATCGATTTTATAAAATAACGAAAGAAGAGATCTGAGGTGAATAGTGGTAAATAGGAAAATGTGAGGTAATTGGCTTTGTAGACAACATTAATGATGCAGAGTAAATGCTTAATTTGCATAATGCTGACGAAATGACAAACAGACAAATAGACGAGCAAACCAAATGACCAACTGATGAATATAACAATAAAATAACATATTAAATAAGGGCAAAGAGGACATGTCTGTCTAGCTGACTGACTGACTGACTAACTGACTGACTGACTGACTGACTAAATGACTAAATGACTCACTGGTCATTAACAATTTCATTTATTTTGTCGCATCGAATTCGAGTTTCGTTGCACAATGTTGGGGCACATTCCTGGCTGTCCATCAATGTCAACATCAATGTCAGAGCCATTTGGGGGCAAGCCAGACATATAACGACCGATGTGACAAATAATTCAAACCGCATTTTATAATGAATTCAAGCGTAGTTAGAGACCGAGTGCCAAACTCCAACTTCCCAACTTCCCAACTTCAACATCAGCTCTTACTCTTGCTGCACCTGTGGATGGTCTGTCTGTCTGTCTGTCTGTCTGCCTGTCAGTCGGGTGGTCTGTCACTTTTGTGAGATTTATGCTGTATAAATTCAATACTGATAATCGCAATGATGAGCCTGGCTTATTTTTGGATGACTTTAAGTGCTCACCTCGGAGGTGCGTCGACAATGACGATGACGATGACGATGACGATCAAGTCACTCACGCATCATCCTCAATTCTCTTCCAGTCGTAAACTGATGGTTTTATTGACCAGCTGAGTCTCCAAGTCTCTCACACAATACGTGTATGTGTCCGGCTTGGCGCTCTTAAATGACGATCGTAAATTTTGAGCATCTTGAGCATCGCGAATGTATCGCAAAACAAAAGCAGACACATGAAAAGCAAGTGAGATGCATTGCACTTGAAGTACACGGCGTGCAAATACCCTATAACTTATAATGTGTTGCCTGAAAATTACCCAACTGCTAAAAAACAATAGCTAAAACAAACCAGTTTTTTCAATATTTGTGATTCAAACCTGTTTTGGTTATAGAAAGGCTTGTATATTACAAAATAAATTATATTTCACTTATAAAATACATTTTTAATCTAAATTTGAAAAAAATAAAATAACTATTAGGTATGTAGCTGATTTTTAAATTCTCTAGAGCTACCTTTATCTGGTCTCAAATAGTTTTAAACTATTTAATTTATTTTCAGAAATAATATTTTCTTTATTTTTACATTTTTTTAAAGGATGACACAAGGATACCCTGGAAAATCACAGTAAGATATAGCCAGCAAACACTTTATCAAGAACCGACTTAGTCAGCAAACTAACTCGTTCAATAATCGTTCATATTAACATAACTTGGACTCATTTAGAGATCACTATAACAACCGAAAAGACAAAAGAAATATAAATTATAAATATATTACTCGAATAACGACTGCTGACAGGTGCCATCATATTGGATCTCACATTTGATCGCATCATCATCAAAAACAATTACCATAAAACGCCTTATCATTTGTCCAAAAATAACTCGATATTTGATTAAAATTTATACTTATTTTTAGCAAGGACAAAATCAATTAAAGACGACTGTTGATCGAAAAACCCAAAATGTGACATTTTTAATGTTGAAATGAGGAAGCAGCTTTATTCATTTAAATATGAAATGGGAGCAATTATGACATTTGACTCTGTCGATATCTGGGCGAGATGAGCTCCAATGGGGAATACTATAGTCTTCATTTCATCATTAATTTGCAGAGTCTCGTAGTGAAAACCATCAACGACACAAGCATCATTCTCATTTTCCGCCAGAGATTGAGCAATTGGTTGCAAGGTGACATTACTGCAGTTGAAAAAAAAGGTGGGACAATTTAGGGAAACCACCAGTTGATAGAGATCCTCTATAGACTCATTCCAAATGGAAGTTGTGGCATAGAGACGACTGTCCTTGCCACACATCTCTATGGCCTCCAACGTGGAACGAAAGGTGTGCACACAGATCACTCCTGTTGCTCCATCGCCCAGTTGACTGTGCTGGCAATCGAAGACTAGAATGGGACTGATATCTGGATATTCAGTCATAGACTTAATCGTTTCCAAATTTAACATTTTAAGATTTTCAAGCGTGGCCCGAAATTTTGGATGATATGTTGCAGCTGGCTTCATTGGTCGCATTTGTGCCTCAACACGTTGCACGAACTGCTCTCTAAGACGCTCCTCCACAAGGACAGTTGCCACGGCATTGCAAGCGAAGGGATTCTCCAGGGATTCGATAAGGAAGTGTAGCGCACAATTGAGATCACCTCCATCATAGATGATCATCATTTGATGCTTGCAATTTACTTGATCTGCATAGTCATCATCATAATTAATTGTTGCTTGGGACATAATTAGATCAACATCTCCAGGCTCCGAGAGAGCGGGAGTTGGAACACTCTGAAGTACCGATTGAACAGATTGCATACTGGAGTCATAACGATCGTCAGGACAATACAGATTCTCCACCATTTCGTGTGTTATGTGGACTGGTTCCTGGTTCGGGAGTGAGGACGTGGATTTGGATGAGCCCGTTACATGTGATTGTATCGAAATGGCTTCGTAACTTCCGTAGTATCTGTCCACCATCTTGAGATATAGTATGTGTAAGAACTACTAATTTCACAACTCGTATTTATAATTGAAAAAATTCAATTAAACTTATTGAAAATGTATGCCAACTATTTAAAAGGCAACTTTTATTTAAATAAAGTACTTGTAGTTGAACTCCTTTGTTTTTAAAAATACCTCTCTAACAAATTGAAAAAATCCCTAGTTTCTTATCGTCATTTTCTGCCAAATCCGTCGAACTTGCCAACAACATTTTCATATAAGTTCTTCTTGCCGTATTAATACTTAATAAGAATTTGTTGATTAACAGTCTATGACTGTTGTATACTACAATTTGAGGAAGCAGAACTACAATAAAAGTTAATCACATTGAAATATAATAAAGCAAAGTAGCTAGAAGTATGCAATTATTTATTCACAGCAATAATATTAAAATATTTTACTCAAGTTTATCCTTCTCGCATATAAAGTTTGAATTCATGAATATAATCCACTTTATAATTATCAAAATATACAATCATCAGAGCGAGCTCTCACATTACCTCTGTCTGAAATCGAGAAACATGTTGGATTAATCAGTTCATGACTCAGGATTTCTTGGAAACTGAGTATTTTTGGTTGAAATTATCCCTTGTAGCTAAATAAACAAATCCCTAGTCTACTTATGTGATAGTTTCCAATACGAACTTTGAATGCACGCTCTCTAAGTACAACCCTCGCTATAATTTTATATTACTTATTTTTTAATTTTGGTCTCAGTTGAACTATCAAACGACTCTCTCACTCATAAGCCAATTAAAATTAAATTATATTCCGCAACTAATCGGCCGCCAGGCTTACAGACTCCTCTCCTCAACAGCACACTCTTAATATGGGAAGTGGGGTCATTTGGAGCATATAATTTATCCGTATCGTATCCCCAAACCAATGTACAAATTATTTATTAATCGGCAAATTTATGATCAAATGTGACAGTAAAATTAAAATATCAAAAGCAGATACAAAAATGCAATGCGATTGTTTTGGAACGTGCTTAGGGACAGACACAACGACAGCCAGTGGCAAATGTGTTTGGATTTGTTGAAATTAGCATTAAAATATTATAAATATTTGGTCAAAATATTATAATATTTCTGTTTATCGCTTTCATTCTGTTGTTTTTGTTGTTTTTTTCTTTTTTGTTTTTTGAATGGCCTCATTTCGCGTTCGTTTACAACAAAGAGCATAGAATGTTAATTTTTAGCAACAGCAATTACTAATACAATTAAAAACATTCAAAACCGCGAAAATAATTTTGGTAACAGAGGCAATAGAAATAAAATGCCATCGGCAAAAAATGGGTAAATAAATTTCCATAACGAGATATTTGAGACTGAGACGAGGTTGGCGTTAAATAAACCAACATCAAGTGCAGTAACAACAACAACAACTACATCGACAATAACAACAATAGCAAACAACAAACAATGCTGCTAACGATGACTATTTACATTTATCAAGAGTAATTATAATAAAATGCCAAAAATAAAATTTAAATTAATATAGAAAGCCGATTATAGAATAGCTCCCAACCCATAAGTCCCCCCTTTCTATTGGAACCCGCAGCTAAAATACAATTCTAGTATAATAAAATTGCAACACCAACAAACAATTGCGCTGCTACAACTGTCAAATATAACAAATCCCATAAATCAACAATGGAAATTTGTTCACAAAAAGAGAAGCAGAGAAAAAAATTAAATTAAATAAAACAAAAGCGCAGGCCTACATTTTCAATGCAATAAATAAATAATTGAGCACAAACAAATCTCCTATAAAAAACTATTTACATGTACTTAAAACAAACACAGCTTTCTTAGGCACACCGAAGAATTAATGCCCTAACTTAGTGATCCATCAGTAAGCGGGATAAGACGATTAAAATACTGTTACGTATACGTGATATTTCCCATTTTAATATAATTTCAAAGAATTTCAAAGAATTTCAGCTTTCAGAATTGAAGTGCTTGAAGACACTAGAGAATATTCACAAACTTAAAAAGTTTTTTATAAAAAAAAGTGAAAATTAAAATCATAGCAATCTGAACACTGTTTATTAACTTTGAATAATAAAATTCTTTTGACTTAAAATCTAATCAAATGGGTTTTGTAATTTATATCATAACTTGCGTGTTAACAAAAACATATTTTTAAAATGCTGCCAACAATTGTAAGAGTTTCATTAGTAGTGGTTTTTGGAGTAAGAACCGATTCATAGTGATTGATATTTTGAAAGTACTCATTATTGTGTCTTTTCAAGCTGGTGACCGTGATAACGATGCGTATAACGGTGCCCACGATATTGGTATTCGATGAACAGTTTTACTTTAAGCCAACGAAACTCATTGTGATAAGAGTATTCATATGTCTAACTGCTGTGATTGTGCTTGAGATGATTTTGATATACCTGAGTGTTAGTTTGCTCTATATGACGACTGATTGGATTATAGCATTGGTTTGTATTTACCATCATCATTAATTAAATGGTTTTATAATTAATTTCTATTGTCATTTAGTATATTCCCCTTATGCTTTTTTCAATTTATCATACATATAAATCCTTTGTTGTCCATCTTGCTTACCAAATAACTGACAAAATAGCTAAAGATTTCCTAATCAATCATTGGAATAGATATATCGAGCATGATGATCAGTTCTGGATCCAGATACAGCTAAAAGTAAAAATACGTTATCCATTGATCATTTTATAAATTGTATTTATTTATTAGTTGCGTTGTTGTGGATTAGATGGGCCAAGAACTTATCTGGATTACTTGCGAAGAGTGCATAAGTCGTGTTATGTTAATCAAAGTGAGAAAGGTCTATTAATTACCAGAGGTTGTTATGATGTCGTCTACGATCATTTCAATGGAGTTCGATTTCTGGCCATTGCACTTAGCTGGTTTGCATTGCTTTTTCAGGTACTTGTACTTGGACTATATACTTTCCTTCTTGTAAAGAAACACAGCAAGGTGCGTTTTTTAAGAATTCGAAAGCTTAGAATACACCACACATGAAATTTATTCCTTTGTTTAAACTAAGACTCTCATCAGCTTTTGAATAAAGTAAATCTATTGATAAAAGCACTTCTCGTGATCCAAATGTTAACACTTTTTGAAATTAGGAGCCTTTTATCAATATTGTATTGTCATAATTACAAATTAAATTAAAGCTAAATTGCTCCTAAAGTTACTTATTTATTTTAGTTAGTTGTAAACGGAAAAGATAATTTATACCAGAATAGTGATAAAGCTAATATTGGGTTAATACTTGTGATTTATATTGATTCAGATAAAACAATGGTGGAATTTATATGTTTTTTTTTGTGTTTTAGAAATGTCAATTTTATCTAAGGGATTGCATGACAAACCTGAGAGAGACAAATAAAATAAATTGAAATTAGCTTCCTTTGTTGCCGTTGACAATTTGAATAAAATTAATATAAATTTTCACCCGATTTTCCCATTTTTAATTAATAAATGTCAAATACTACGTGTATGGATATTTATTTGCAAATTTATTTGTCTGATTTGTAATACATAAATATATGTAAATAATTTTTATTTTTTTTGCTGCATTTTACGTAAAATTGATTTCCTTTTTTTCGTTGTTTGTAAATGCGACGATAACAAATTTCACGACTCGTTGAGAGATGCAACACGATGAGGGGCATGCAACTGGGACAACTGGCGCCAAACATAAAAATGCAAAATATGTGATAGGCAAAGAGTCAAGGAAAGTGAGAGAGAGAGAATGACAGAGGGTGTGGAGGAGACGGAAATATACTTTGGTCTTTCAAGCGGAAACGGAAGTCAATATTAGTAGGCAAAAATGAAATTTTACAACTGGAAACAATTCACAAATAGAAATTTTGACAACGACAATGCACGGCAATTATTAATGGTCAAAAGCTGCGGCTACCAAAATAATTTTTTGGAAATTTTATTTATATAGATGATATCAGGAAATTATTTTCTAAAATTATTATCCAAAAGCAAAGTAGGAGTTAGAAATATATTAAAAGCCAAATATAATTATTAACTTATAACAGAAATTTTTTATTAATTAGTTTGTTAATGAATGCACACTAAATGTTTTTTCAAGCAGCACAATTAGTAGATAAATTTAGCAACTGGGAATGAGCATTTTGATTGATTATTATACTAATACACTAGATAAGGTCACACTCTTGATTGATTGCTTAGGGTCACACTCTGTCAGCGTTAAATTAAAAATAAAACAAACAACGCATACACATATGAGATAATCAGTCCAGCGAACATTTGAAGTCATAAATTTCAAATGCACAAAAGCAAATAAAAAAGCGACTTCAACTTGGCGAAATGTGAATGTGAATGTGATTGTTGGCTGGCAAGTGTCAAACATTGGCCATCAGACAAACACCCATCGGAGTGAGACTTATCATTTGCTCATAAAAATGTCAAAACTATCTCACTGACATTGACTGATGACGATGGAGACGATGCAGAAGCAGAGGGTGATAGAGATGAAGATGGAAATGGAGATGGAGATGGAGATGTCGACGACATGACACTCGCATGAAATTCTCTGTGAGGATCTCATGTGGCAGGATGCCAATGCTAAATGCTTTTTGCCTGTGCTCCCTACTCGAAACGACAAGTGCCTAACCCACATTCCAACCCAACCCTGTTCTGGGAAAGAGGAGCAACATTCAACACGCATTCACTATGTGTGAGAGTGATTTCATTTTTTCGAACTGCAGGACAGCTATTCAGTCAGACATTCAACCAACCATCTACTATATCCATCCATCCATCTTTGCGTCTATTCGTCAGTGTTGAGAGTCACTCTTGAAACCATCATCCTTGGCTGTCATGATTCATGGCTTCGATTGAATTTTGATTGACAATATCGCAAGCATTTAAAGTGTCTGTTTCCCGCATCCGTCGTTATCTAGTATGATTATTTTTTCTTCACTTACTCTTATTTCACTTCGACTTTTGTGTTCTGGGATAAGTGATGCGGCTTTGCGAAGTGATTTTAAAATCATTTGTCATTTGACAGATGAGTCTTTGATTGACTTCAATGAATATATTATTCATTGAGAGGAAATTGCGGGTATACGAGATCCCTTTCATATAACAGTTATAGTAGAGACATTACCTGCTTATCACAATCATTGCTCTACATAATAAAACTAAAAATTGGTTTACTTAGATTTATGACTCCCCTAATCATCGGTATGTGTGTCATCCCCATCAAGTCCCCATTGCAATCACATCTCAGTCCACACGCTTGACGTACACATCAATTAGCGATAAGATCGATTTGGATCGGTAGGATTTATGCCCATTCTGATGTGAAATAACAATTTCATTTGACATTGATTGAATTAATTTATGAGTGGCCAGTCCAAGTCTCCGTCCCAGTCACGATCGATACAGTCGTGACAATCGTGTATTTATGGCGTTACCAATCTGAACCAAATCAGAGTGATTTGAGTGATTACCTCTTTGCCCAATTTGAGATTTATACTTGGACGTCGAGTGAACCGAACAACGTTGTTGCCGAGAGTCTATCGAATTTACAATCGACGCAACGTTTCTGTCCGATAAGCGAGTGTCGATGATATTCCCTATACTGTAGTACAAGTGAAAAACCCACTCGTAATAATGATATGCCAACTGTCGACTTCTATGACGATTTGAAACAAATTTGAAAAACTTATGCACTTAATACAAATAAGAAACTCATATTTCAGAACTACAACTGAAAGAAATCAAAACTTTATCTAAACTTTATTTAGTAAATCAGTTATAACGCTCAAAAGAAATTTTTTATTTAAAAAAATAAGTGGTCTCCATTTATCAATAGCTATTCTTTATATTCATAAATTTGAAATCTTATTTTATATTATTTTCATTCGTTAATTCGGCACAAATAAGGTTAAAGTACAGTAGTCTCTGACTAAAGGCTTGCTGAGCATTTCAATTAATCTGTTGAAATTTCATGTGACAACTGAAAGACTTCAAAAATTGACTGGAAACTGGCATTTGGCAGCTGCGAGTGTTCATTGCTTAATTTATATACATATATACTTTTATCCCATTATTTAACGAAACAAAAAGGATAATGCTATATGGAAATTGGGAAGAGGTGAAGAGGGGATGAGGAAAGAGGGGATCACGTTCTGGGCGCATTTCAATTTGTTGGCCGCTGTCAACGAAGGCCGCTTGACAATCGCCAACAATCAGTGAGAAATGCGTTCATTTTAGGACATTTTGCATTAATTGAAAGCGAGTTGTGTGGGACAAAACGGAATCCATTGGCATTGCCATCCAGCGTGCATCCAAATGGATTTTAATTATTTTTTTTAAATTTATAATTTTTGTTGCAGAGTCGCAAAGTTCTCTGGCCTTTTCACAACTTCACTGCACATACTCGTAAATAAATTGCAAATTATAACGAATGCATTTTTTGTATTCACTTTTGCGCCATATATTTTAATTTTAATTCAATTGCACGTCGCTCATCACAGTCACAGTCACAGTCAACAAGGGGCAGGATGCAGGTTGAGGGGATACCCTGGGGAACTATGAAGCCGACTCTTCAAATGAACTGACATTTTGACGCAAATTATCCGCTGCTGGCAATCCCAATGCCAACATCAATGGTCAGCTGTCTTTGGCCATAATCAGTTGATTAATGACTTTAGTAGGAAAATTACCATATCCTACATTGGTAATCCTAAAGGATTAAACATATTCTAATTATTTCGGTATTCAGTTCAAAGTTAACTTTCTATTAGATTTATTCAGTTTTCCACCTTTGACAAAAATAATTCTCTTTAATGTCCAACATCTTGGAATTGATGAACGTAATTTGTGAGCTGCTTTGATCGTTTGTATTGGCATATAATTTACATAAATTACTCAAGAGATCTGTAAAAGTTGAAAACCACTTTTAATGCAACGCACTCCGCATTCCGGCATCGTTAAAAATTCGAAGGCAACACAAAATATTTATAGTTCACAATCGAAAATTATAACCCAAATAAATATTTTTGGGAGACGAGAGCTAAAATCATAAATTCAAATCTATACAAAAAGCTTCAACAAACTACATTTGATGACAATAAATATAAAAAAGATCATAAAACGAGCCACACACCAAAATCAGTAATAACAGCAACAACAACAAACACTATAATAGCACTCACAATATAAATCGCGTATTACGAGCATACAAAAATACCCATGAAAAACAAGATAGAACAGCCGCAGTTGAATATGACGAACACAGAACACACTATAGACTTATATTAAAAAAAATATACCGAATAATAAGGATATTTTATTTATAAAAAAAAAAAAAAAAAAATACGGATGTTTTCTTAATAAAAAAAAATATACCGAATAAAACGAATATTTTCTTTATAAAAAAAAAATACCGAACTCTACGGATATTTTCTTAATAAGCTAATTCCTCGATAATAAAGAAAACGTTTCAGTTGTTTTGTTTATCTTAAACTGGTTCGACCTTATAATGAATATACCCACTGTTAGGGTATAAAAATAGCTCGATAGTGTCATAAACCATTTGACATTTATCAGTTCGTCAAATTGAAATGACGAGAAACTCGGATCACTGAGGGACTGTCATCATTGCAACTGAATCAGAAACTGGAACTGGAATTAGGAATGACAGTGGGAACAGCGTGTGTCTGGAGCAGTGGAAAACAGAGTGATAACTTTGGCGATTTCGAAATGTATGAATATTTTATTGTAATTGCTTAGGCGCTTTTCGGCTTGAGTTTGAATGAGTCACAAATGAAATCAATATATTTATCTAAATATTAATACGCTAAGCAATTTCTAAACAAATAATTTAAAGTCAATTCAAGCAGCAATAGTTCTGTTATTCCAGAAAAATTTACTTTCCCTACAAACAATAACAATACATTTCAATATGATAATCATCCACACAATAAGATTGATTGCCATATTTGTTAGTCCTGAGAATCGGGCCATTGAGCACCATAGAACCTCTTAGAAATCTGACTATACCTTCAAATTTACCATCACCAGGAGAAGTTTGCACTCGAACTTTGACCTCAAAGTCTTGCTGAATTTGTTTTCGATTAAGAACATATGCCTCTTGCACATCTTCCAGTCGTAATATCTGACATTGTTGGTAACTGCTTATCCAAGTGTTGATACTCTCCACAACAAAACGAGCAGCCTGCACTGATTTATCGTCCGTAGTATCCATCTGGGAAAAGGTCTGACAAAGGCAGAAGGATGAAGGTATTCCTGCCAAATCACAGTCTCGACTTTCTGGTACAGTTAAAAATAGGCTTATGCCTCGAGTCATTTTCGAACCGATCTCATGAAGTAATAATGAGCGATATTCAATATTGCTATCATTAATAAGATTTAAATCAGTCAAATCCTTGAGGGTGGCATGCAAATCAAATGTTGTGACAAGGTTATGAGCATTTTTCCGAAGATTATTTATAGCCTTGTGATAATTGGTTTCCAACCATTTCGGATAGATGGCTACCAAAAGAGGCTGCGATTCTTCCAGCATTCCTTGGTAGGTTGATCGAAAAGAACCATATCGCAAACCATGGTCAGACATAAGAAAAAGCATAGTATTGTTTAAAATAAGATTAGATCTTAACCGATCTAACAATTTCATATAATCCCTATCCAGAAACTGAGAGTATCCAAAATAGTCATGTACTCCTTGAGATTGCCAGAAGAATGAGAATTGAGACCCTTCTTTCAATTGAGGTATCATCTTGTAAATAAATTCATGGAGAATTTCCGCATACTTGCGACTTCCAGAGCAGTGAATATCTTCTTGCTCATCAATACTGTATCGAGTATATTTGTCAACTTCCAGCATCACAGGACGTAAGTAAAAGTCGGTAGGTTTTTTATTGAATCCCCATTTCCCATAGTTAAATATGCCTCCAATAAAGGTGTCTTCGGCATAGCTTGTATTGTAACCGGCATTCTTGAAGTATTTCCAGATAAAATCGCATTTATCGTAGTTTAATTGGCCACTATAACATTCAGATTCAAGCTCCGCTTCATTCAACCCACTAAAAAGTGGAACCAAGTTGGGATAAGTATTACGTCCGACGCGGTTGTAACCCCAAAATTCAACATGTGGTAAGGTCTTAATGTACGCATCCAATATAGGCATTGTTCTTAAAAACTGCATGTGAGAAATGGAATCGATACCTATGATCATGACGGAAAGGCGATTCTGTCGAGAAGTCGCAATACGATCGGGATGTGGAGTAGATACAAAGAAATGAACATCATGGTAGACAGTCTTATTTTTATCTCCATAACACTGGATCCGTATGATTGTAGATCCACTTTTCAGCTTAATTTGCCTTTTATCATTTCTCAATCGGAATATTGCACTACCAGAATACTTATTCACATTATCATCCTGCCGTTTTATCACCTTATATTCACAATAAACATCGGAGATTCGTTCCACGTTGCACATTTTTAAGATCTCTTCCTTCGACATGGCCAATACCAAGTAGTTCTCACCTTTAATGGTCCTTGCATCCAACATCTTAACTTTAGTGCATTTCATCGGCTCTATTCGACTGAGATATGATAATGCAGTCTTTGAAAATGGATTCAGAGCCAACATATGACAGCCTGTGGCATTGACAAAGTATCCCTCCATGAAATTGTCCTGATTCGATCCATGGAGAAATTCAGTGATTATCTTGTAATATACTATAATGCAAATCAGTATAGCCACAAGACTTATCCAGCGTAAAATTTTATTTCCAAATGTGAAACTCTTGTTTGATTTTTTCATTGTTGTTTTCTATTATATAACAGATCAAGAAAAGCTTACTCTGTTAGTTATTAACTTATAATGAGAATAGGATTTTTGTTGTTGATATATAATATTAAATATTTTAATTTTGTGAACAATAACAGTACATTTCAATTTTATAATTATGCACACAGTAAGATTGATTACCATATCTGTTGATCCGAAGAATAGGTCCGTTTAGGGTCAGGGAATTTCCTGAAAATGTGGCAGTACCTTCGAACAAACCTTCACCTGGTTGTGTTCTAAAACGAACCTTAAGACCAAACCCATTGTCGTCATTGCTTCGCTTTAAATTATACGCATCCAATATTTCTTTTAACTCCAGGAACTCACAATTGGTGTAGTTCTTAATATAAAAATTTATTCTTTCCACCATAAATTGGGCAGCTCTTTCAGATTTATCATCGGTGAAGGATACTTGATGCAGCCTATGACAAAGACAAAATTCAGAAGGAATGCTGGCCATATGACAATCTCGTGTTTCTGGTATGGGTAGAAATAGGCTAATGCCTCGGGGAATATTTCGACCTAGGTTCCTTAGTAATAATGAGCGGTTTTCAATGTGGCTGTTCTGAAGTAGGTTTATGTTAGTTAAGTCCTTAAGGGTAGCATGCAAATCGAATGTCGTGATAAGACTATGAGCATTTTTCCGAAGATTGGATATAGCTAGAGGATAAGCTTCTTCCAGCCATTTCGGATAGATAGCTATCAAAAGAGGCTGCGATTCTTCTAACATTCCTTGGGAGGTTGAACGGAATGAACCAAATCGTAGTCCATGATCAGACATTAGAAAAACCAAGGTATTACTTAAAATATGATTCGACCTCAAGCGTTTTAGCAATTTTAGATAATCTTTATCCAGAAACTTTGGATAATTGAAGTAGTCGTGCACACCTTGAGTTTCCCAAAAGATTGATAAATGAGGTCCTTGCTTCAAATGAGGTATCATCTTGTAAATAAATTCATGGAGAATTTCCGCATACTTGCGACTTCCAGAGCAGTGAATGTCTTCTTGCTTGTCAATACTGTATCGGGTATATTTATCAACTTCCAGCATCACAGGACGTAGATAAAAGTCGGTAGGTTTCTCATTAAATCCCCATTTCCCATAGTTAAATGTTCCTATAACACTGTTGTCTTCAGCATAACTTGTGTTATAGCCAGCTTCTTTGAAATGCTTCCAGATGAAATTGCATTTATCGTAGTTCATTTGACCAATATAGCAGTTACTCTCCAGCTCCGTTTCATTCAACCCACTAAATAGAGGCATCAAATTGGGATAAGTATTATGTCCGACGCGGTTGTAACCCCAAAACTCAACATGTGGTAAGGTCTCTATGTAGGCACCCAATAAAGGCATTGTTCTCAAGAACTGCATATGTGAAATAGAGTCGATGCCTATGATCATAACAGATACATGCTTTAATCGAGATGATGAAGGGAAGGGATATTTAGATTTCGGCAAAAGGAAATGAACATCGTGGTAGACAGTCTTCTCTTTTTCCACATAACACTCAACGCGTAACACTATGGGTCCAGTTTTCAGCTTAATTTGCTTTTTCTGATTGCTTAATCGGAATATTCCACTTTCAGAATACTTATTCACATTATCATCCTGCCGTTTTATCACCTTATATTCACAGTAAACATCGGAGATTTGTTCCACGTTGCACATTTTTAGGATCTCTTCATTCGACATGGCCAATACCAGGTAGTTCTCACCTTTAATGGTCCTTGCATCCAACATCTTAACTTTAGTGCATTTCATCGGCTCCAATCGACTGAGATATGATAATGCAGTCTTTGAAAATGGATTCAGAGCTAAGATACGACAGCCTGTGGTATTGACAAAGTATCCCTCCATGAAAAAGTACTGACTCGATCCATTGAGAAACTCAGTGTTTATCTTGAAGTATACTATAATGCAAATCAGTATAGCCACCAGACTTATCCAGCGTAATTTTTTATTTCCAAGTGTGAAACTCTTGTTTGATTTTTTCATGGTTGTTTTTATTTATTATATAACAGATGAAGGAAAGCTTACTCTGTAAGTCAACTGATTATGGGTATAGGATTTTTTTGTAGATATAAATTTTTTATAATTATATAACTTATCCTTATGATATTTGTTAAGCATATATTTCTTTTATATTCATAGCCAAGGAAATGTAGAGAATTTTATTCAACTATATTTATTTATTTTTAATTATTTAAAATTAATTAAAATATAGCAATTTATTAGCAATTGGATATGAATATTCTAATAATTTAGTTAATTTGCACCATATTGTTCATTGTAGTGACTGCGATCCAAGCTGTGATCGGTGCCGAAAGCATGGGTTAACTCAAATTCACTGGAAATGCTGAATGTTAGGAAAAGTAGGTAGAGGGAAATACCTATAATGGCGCCAGTGCGACGTAGCATAAAATTGGTGGTAATGCCATACAAGATGAGTATTATAAGGGATATAATAAGGATAATGGAAGCCGTTTCACCATTGGTTCCTTCAGTGAGCTGTACAATAAGATATAAAATGAATAATATAAAGAGTGTGCGTTGAAATACTTACCTTAACGACTCCCGATTTCGAATTAATAGCTTGATACAATATGGGAATGCAAATGGAGGCAAAGGTACCTGATGATACAGTTTTCTAAATATCACAACAAATGTATATGACTAAAATATCATATGGAAGGACTTACTGAATATACAAACACCAAAGCAAGCGGAAAAAGCCATGCGAGGATAACCCTGTTTGGCCAGGCTAATATTGGCCATGAAATCGGATAGACCGTTTCCCCAGGTATAGAAGGTGCATCCGATGAAAGTATGACTACGATTGAGTATAATTCCCAATGATTCCAGACAGAACACAAGTTCCTTGCCCACAAAATAAATCACAGTAACACTACTGAAAATCGTGAGGATTGCAATATATCGATTCCACTTTGGCACCGAATCCGTTCGTGTGTAAGCGAATATCATTACGGAAAATGGTAGAAATACAAAAAATGCTATCCCAGTCCAAATAAAGAATTTCATGTGCAATTCAAAAGCTAAGGAATTAAATCTGATTAGACATTCAATAGGAGTATTTTCGGATTACCGACTATAAAAGAAGATGAGCAAAATGGGAGTCAATGTTACTTGAATGCTTAAGAGCAATTTGGACCACTTATAGGAAGATTCGTGGACATTCACTTGTGGAATCGATAGACGCAAAAAGATCATGGGCGGTACCTTAACCAAGGCCCACAGTTTGAATATTGTCCACTTGCTATTGTAATTCTGTCTATCCAATATGTCGAAGGCCTCAAAGAATTGTCTTAGAATACGTTTATTCGCCGACTGATAAGTATCAGCGATGTCGAGAGCTCCACGGATATGATCACTTACAGTGGGCAATACTTGTGTATCGAATCCACTAATTTTCGACTCTCTACTCAGCTTCTCTCTTTCCTTGTTCTTGCGATATTGCAGATATTCATCGAGTATAATGACGGTGATATATATAATATATACGCTCACCATGGATGCAGCACCCAAAATGTTAATTTCACCACCACTTGACTTAAATATAAAGTCAACATATGAGATGTACAGCAAAACAAATCCCACATCCCGTAGGAAAAAGGATCCATCGATGGCAAAGGGTGTCACCCACATGATAGCCGCCGATGTCAATACACTTTCAAATAGATTCACCGACATTGAGTCCGTATAAACGTGTCGGGCCGTCGAATACTGTCCAAAAAACGTATTTATCAAAACCGGAGCATTGTTGCCAAATGTCAGTATCGTAATTCCAGCAACGTATTCATTTAGGTTCAGAGATTTCGATATAGTCTGCAAAGCAGGCACAAAGCTATAAATGAAGTTGGGAAATTGAAAGATATGTAATTGTAATGAAATCTACATGGACTTTTCTACCCACCATTGAATTGTGGTCACCATAATAATCCAAAATTGGAGAGCACATATCAAAAACAAAATGAGAACACAGACAAGTCGGGAAAGATCATTCGTATCGCATGTACAATAAAAATACTTGTTGTAATTAAAAATATAGACGTGTTGCAAGCACGATATGCCATTTGTGGCAAAATCACAACGTTCGTACGTCTCCAACAGTGAAATCTGCTCACATCTTTCCTATAAAACAGAAATACCCAAATAATACTAAATACAATCGATATATATGTATCTGTATTATCAGCTTACCGGGGCCACAGGCTTCGCAAAATTGAGATGCTTTTCAAAATGCGGTGATGTTTGATTTGTGGTATTAAAATATTCAAAAAGCTCAAGACTCATTTTAAATCAAAATATTTTCTAATACTACAGAATGTTATTCAATAGTAGTAGTAGAAATCAGTAAAACAGTGCTTACTCAGGATCGTTTAATTTTACAATTTGATAACCTGGAGGCAGATATTGCTAAGACTTTATTCAAACTTAACGAATCAATATTGATCAATATTATTAAAATCTGGCTGCTTTACCATACAGTAATCCTAAAAACTAAAGGTCCAAAAATACATTTTTGTTATTTTTACAAAAATTGAAATCAATTTTGACAAATGCGAAATACAGATGCCACATTAACACCTATCATTAAAAGCTTAAGAAATTTCATCACATTATTATACTCAGTTGTTGTAAGAAATAACATCAAATAAAATGGTTAAATTTAAATTGGACCACACCTCAATTCAATTGGATCAATTTGAATATTACATCTGAAAATTGTGAGCCTTTTATTGCAACAATATCGCACATCCGATTATATAGAAATTAATTAAAATTATGCTGGTATTAAATAATTGAAATATTCTTTTCAAAGGGGGTGAGAATATTAGATAGTCTCTTGTATTACTATACTTTCATGTGGAAATTCATTTAAAATGCCGAAAAATTAATGAATTAAATTTTTGCAAAAACAAATACAAAAAACAAAGGAATCTGTTGATCCCACATTTCGATATGACAAATATAATGCATTATAATTTTGGCTAACAAATTATAAATAAGGGAACAACTAAATGCAACATGAGAATACTTTGTGCAATTGTTCTAAATAAATAATAAGCACAACTGTACAACTTTTTTTTGCGAGTGTGTGTGAGAGTATTCATTTGAATTATAAAATCTAATCACCTTTGTTTAAAATTTAATGAACGCAATAATTTCAGAGGATTTGCAAACATCAGCGACCCTGTAGGAGGAATTCTAGGGTGAGAAAGCACATACAAAGAGGAGAAAAATAGAGAAAAAGTGGAAAGGGTTTTCAGTAATTGGTGACAGCCGCGATATGTTTAAGCCAGTAACCAAATAAATAGTGTGCTAACAATAAAAATTAAACAAAATTTGACCAGAAACAAAACAAAAACTAAATACAAAAAACCAATAAAACGGATTTCTATCTGTTAACGAAAATCTCTCCTCTAACCCTCTAATAAGCACAACAGCAGAATACATATTATATAATATAATGAAAGAGATCGAGTCGAATTTGTGATATCCTTTTGATATCAGATTTTTATTTTACAATCTCAATTAATACAAAAATCATCACAAAAATAATTCAACATATATATTAAGCGTATCGTACTAAGCAAATACATATTTATCAGAGAAATGGTTTTTATATAATCACTTAAGTATATCTATTAATAATATTGTAGCACCCTCACATTTTAAAGCTTTTCAGAGCTAGGTAATGACAACAAATGTAGTATAATTTTATGTTTTTTATCGAAAGTAAACAAATAGTTTACAAAAATACAACAATGAGAACAGCATAACGGGAACAACAACAAATATTTAATACATTCTGAAAAATCGCACAATTTATTTAACAAATTATGCATGCATATTGAATGCATTTCGCTTTGTTTTGTCAAATGAGGTTAATTTGTGTTCAAACTGTCATGCTGGCATCTGTCCCTTTCACTCACGTTCTCTCTCTCTCTCTCTCTCTTTCTCTGTCACTATATATTTCTACTTATGTAAGTTACTTTGTATATAAACAGTGTAATTTAAAGTATATGTCATTTGATTGCATTTGAAATATTTTTAAATATATTATATATGTTTTATATATATTATATATATACTTGCAAATTTAAAAATAAAATTATATATATATATTATTTTACTAATTTTGGATGTGCGCTGATTGTCAATCCGTCTTTAACTCTGCAAATGAATATTAATTTATGAATTATCTTAAAATGTAGCGCCTTAAGATCTATATTTTTTTTATATCATTCTTAACAGTATGCGCTTTTTTTTTTTTAATTATTTTCAAATATATTTTGTCTGCAGTTTTTTATTTATAATATTTTGTCTATTTATTGTATTGATTGGCGAGTTTTTCCTGTCGAGTTCAATGCAGATGAGAGCTATGCAATCCAAAATAATTGCGGTGTATGAGTGTGTGTGTGTGTGTGCATGAGTGTGTATAAGTGTTATGTGAGTGTGTGTGTGTGTGTGTGTGTGCCAGGACTATGTTGTGCGGTGCGTTGTCGTTGTCGTTGTCGTTGACGTTGTCATCAAAATAAAAATTAATTATGCATTCTATGGGCTGCATTTGAATTGCTTTTGTTGTTTGTTACTGTCATTTCTATTTTATGCATTGTTGTTGTTCTTGTTGCTAGTATTATTATTGTTGTTGTAATTGTTGTTGTTGTTGTTGCCGCTGCCTGACGCATTTTGTGCGGGATTAATGCGGCATTAAAGCCACGAACTCGAACTCTTTTTAGCATTTGGATCTGTGATAAACGTTGGGCGCAAATAAATTACAAATATAATAATTAAGCAGCATTATTTTTGACAAAACAAATGTCCGATTAGTTGCCTCTCCCTCTATATAATCGCATCGACAATCGTTTGGCATTGGCGCCCAACGTGTGTGTGTGTGTGTGCGTATGTGGCGCCCAACGTGGCAATAAAATGCATTTGTGCATAGGAATTAATTACGCATAATGACAATTTGATAAAATTGAAAAATTACATTTTATTTAAATTGATTTATTGTAATTAAAAATTCTATAATGTCCTCGCCCACAACAACGCGAACAATGCAAATTTTTATATCGCTATCGAATCGATTGTTAGTTTTAATACTATTTCTAATTTCAACTATATATATGTGCAATAACAATTAAGTCAACCACAAGATTTCACCTTAATAATAGTAAAACATGTACGAGACTTTCTGTTTGAGCCACTGAAGGAATCCCATTTTGACCACGCGTCGATTTTGACCAGATATTGTCAAATTGATTGGATTGATTGACTCTGCCACAACTTGTTGCACTTCTTGGGGCTTCACATGTACATTCTCCATTTCGATAACACACACCGGTGATTGGCAATCGTTAGATGTCGCATTGTTATCGATAGTACTAGCTTCTTCTTTTTTATACGCCAAACTCGTTTCGAGCATTGGATTCTCTGGCTTGACACGAACCAGAATATCGCCGCCATATCCAATTCTCTGTCCATCATAACTGAGAGCGATTTCACAATCCGTAATACTCAAATACTTGAGATACATTAAATTTGATTCTGTGAAAATCTTGTCGGCCAAATGTCCGATATCGAGAAAGAAACGATAGACAAGTCCGACTCTCTCAACTTGATAATCGCTGACTGAAATCCAGAATGGATTCTCCGACGTCTTTGCCACTTGCACCTGTTGCATGCCACTCGTTTGAGACTTTAGCTTATTGTTCCCAACTGATTTAGCTGGCTTTAACTTTTGCTGTGTATCTGTTTCTCTCTCCATCTCTCTGTCTGTCTCTGTCCCTTTATCAGTCACTGTCACAGTCAGGGTCTGTTGAAAGGACTCTTCGACGTATCCTTCAATAAAAGGTGGCAAATATGCATTGTTCGATCGATGTTTAAAGTCTTTCATATACGATGCCATATTGTATTGGGTATTTTAACTTTTTCGGAATTATTTTTGAAAAATTACAAATAATGCCGACAACATGAATGTTTTATAAATATAAAAACCTAATTCTAAGCATTTGACAAATAATTCATTGCTGTTTAAAAATAAATTGAAACCCGATTATTAATATAATAATTGTATCGAATAATAAATACCAAGGAAAATAGAAAATATTTAATTCATTCTGACAAAGAACATTCCAAAGATGATTGAAAACTACCTGTGAATAATATTGAAAACATCGAAACTTTCCGGCAAGATCAAAAGCTTTGCTGGTTTCACTTTATTTACGAATAATTTCCTTGAATTTACGATCGATCTGTATTTTTTTTTTTAAGATTTTGACCGTACGTAAATTTCATCAGACATAAAAGCAAGTTCAAAGCATTTTCTTCTCTAATTCAAATTGTCGAGAGAAACACGAGTCAATAAAATATTAAGAATTGCCGTTATGAATATGTGTGTGAAGGTAATACCCTCTCCCACCATCCCCTGCCACCAGAGGGCGCCACTATGTTGGGTAAGTGGTTGCCACCCACAAAGCAACACAAAGAAGCCGACACGGAAGTGTCTTTCAATTGGAATATTGAAATCATCGAAGAGTTCCCGAGATTAAAGGCGGATCAATTGCTTCCGTGGACTTCAAACGTTTGGAGTTCGTGTTGCTGTTGTTGTTGCTGTTGTTGTTGTTGCTGACGAACCTGTTGATGCCACAGATTATAAACTGAACAATTGTCTTATATGTAATTATGCACATAAAAAAAAAGATTAAAAAATTCACTTTTTAAACTTTCATTAAAATATTTTTGAGTGCTATACATTGAAATCTCTGTTTTAAAATGGTCATATACATGAAGAATTCTAAATAAAATGTTAAATATTTCTCTTAAATATATTTCCGAAATATAAAAGGTATTTTAATATTATATTTGAAGCATTTTATCTAAATAAAAACAATATTTATAAATTTGTATAATAAATATGATTTAATTTTGAACTTAATATGGCATTCGTAATTTTCAATGTTTTCCGCTTATAAGTAAAGTATTTTAATAAAACTTATATAACTTATAAATTAACACAAATATATAATTATTCAACTTACTTTTATTTTTCCAGTGTATACATTTTTTATTTTTCAAAATCTGTTTATTTGTTTGCATTTCGTGGACGGCGGTGCCCTTTGAACTCGCCACTCTATTGAACTCGGGTGTGAACTGATGGATCCAGAGATTGCGAGAGTCGCCCCAACAGATCTGAGAGTACAAAGGTGTTAATCATCCGGGAATCATAATTTTTATCCCAAATATTTTACAGATCAAAGTCAATTTCAACTCGACAGCTGATTAAATAATTTGAACTATTTGTTAATTAACTGTGATCTATTAATGAACCAATTAAATAGTTTCAGAATTCAAATTATGATATATACTAATTGGGATCTAAAAACACTCCAATTCGATTAGAGATCAAGAAGAATTTCACATGTATCTAAGTTTTTAGATTTCCAATTGGAAAGTACTTAATAGGTTATTCCAATTGGGATGCAATAAAATTCATATCTGATAAGAGATCAAGCAAAATTTAAAGCAGCTATTTCCAATAAAAAGTTGTTTAATATGCTAGACAGGGAGAGCTATCTGGCTAATCAGAAGAAATGAGATAGTCCAATTTATAGTTCCAGTTGGATTATATCCAGTTAGATAAGCTCTAGTTAGAATATATATGCTGTAGTAATCAGCTCTCAAATATCCTTTTTACAATAACAATTCTTGCTCACTTTTAAATTTTCATGTGTATTTTACTCTTTGTCAAAAGGGAGGTGAGTGGGGGGTAAAACTGAGGTTGGAGGTCGCCGACGCTGCTGCAGTTGGCGTCGCTGCCGACGTTTGCCGGCAAAGCTTGCACATGCAGCGCAAGTGTATGTTTATGTGTGTGTGTGTTTGTTTGTATTGAAGCGCTCAGCAGAGCGCCAACAATAACAACATATGTTGGCTGCCGCTCTCTCGCTCTCAGCTGCACAATAATGCTCACCAAAGGCGAGAGAGCCAGTTGGCATTGTCGCTCTCTGTCTCTCTTTTACCCCTTTTGCAGACGCTGCGCTGTTTCATTACCAGCACGTTCCTCACTTCCCCAAGGCATTACCCCTGTTAGCAGACTTTTTGAGCGCTCTCTCGCTCTCTCCCGCTCTCTAACTGTCTTTGCGTGTGCCATTTGTTTTCGTTCATTTTGATTTCCCCTTTTTGGCTGGCAATGCGCTGCTTCCACCCATGTGAGCAGCGTATCGTGACATCTCGCTTCGGCGCCCAATGAGCTCAGCTAGTCGCGTTTTTTTTTTTGCTAGTCTCTTTTTCTGTTGCTTTTGTTTTCGCTGCCAGCGCTGCTTTGTCTTGATGTGTGCGTTAATTGTTTTTGTGTTAGCTACTGCAAACTCACACACACTCACACACATACACTCACTCACAGTCACATCTTTTGACATGTTTTATTGTTGCACTCTTCACTTGTCGTTTCAGTTTTTTTTTTGCATTTGCTTTTACAGTTTTACTTCACTAATTGACAATTATCAATCGGTGCAATGCGATAATTATCGATTTCTATTGAAGGGGGGCAAATCAGAAATTTTAATTTTTAAAATTTACAGCGGACTATCGATTAATTTTTAATATTTAAAACTTATATTTTTATTTTATGGGATTTAATTAAATAATTCAAAAAATGTTTGTTAATAAATGTGAAATTATTGGATAAATTGATGCTTAAATAGTACTTTCAAAAATTAGTCATATTTTTTAAGTGAAAAGACTCCTTAAAATTAAATACTAGATATTGCTTGTGTTATTGTGTCAAAATTAATTAAAATAAATTACAAGAAATATAACAAAATTTGTTGAATTAATTTTATCAAGACTATTTTTTTCTATTTCAATTCTAGAATATTGGAGTACTATTCTGTATTTAAATGTGAATAGTTTAGTATCTGTAAAAATTTAAAAATAAAAATGGGTAAGAAAAATATGTAAATATTATTGGATTAGTTAAATATAAGGAATCTGCAAATATATTTCGAGTGGTACACTCGCGTTCAAGAAAATGGAATAATTTAACAATGAAATGTGAATATGTTTTACAATCTGTCAAATTGAATTCGAAATCTGGTTTCATTTAGCAGAATTCGAAAATGTGCTTTATAAGGAATGGAGGTGCATTATGTTCGAACCATCGATTGGGCTGCAATCTGGGCAAGTGCTTCCAAAGGCTGACAATCGGCCAACGTTATTGCATCCCTGGTGGCGACTGTCCAGCCAACTCCCAACCACATTGTCCGGACAATAGTCTCAATGGGATTTCCGAAAAAACAAAATGGATGTTGAGAAATCGGGTGTATATACCGGAGAAAAGAAAACGAGAGTTTCGAGGATTATCGCACAAGGATTATTGGTATGGTACGAATTGTAATATTATAAAGGCATTGGGCAGAGCAATGGGTCTCCATAGGGATGTCATCTTCGAGTTCCTCTACTCCTTGACCTTGCAGAACTTTGGGAGGGTGTTGAACCCTCAAGGTCACGCGTGGAACTCTTGTCGCGTGCCTTTATCGAATTTCGATACTTGCGATTATTACATGGGCATCTTCGATTGCGATGGGAATTTGAGGAATCCGTATCATCCAGAAGCGTTGCTCAAATTGTTATCGGTCATGCAACTGATGCTGAAGGGGAAGACAAATGAAGATAAAGCAGCAAGGCCAAACTCGATCCCAGAGATAAGCCCCGAACGAAAATCCCCGGAATTAAATAGGAGAATCGCAAATAGGGCCGGCATCGGACCCGATTCCTTGGCCCGGGCAAATGGCCGTAGACGGCGCTTTAGAATGGGCGAAAAATACCGTTTGGAGGGACCCAGGGGAGAGGTAAATCCCCTCTTTGGTCAAAGTACATGGAATTGTTATAGCAGACGCTTTGCACGGATCTTTGGTCCAATTGCTAACAAATTGGGAACTTCTAAAGGTTCTAAATCCAGGATAAGTTCTCAAGTTGTTGGCAATGGGAGCAAAGTATTTTGCGAGAAAGATTCTCCGCTTGAAAAGAGAGAAGAAAGGACTACAGATCTGGACAAGAAGAGAGAACTTGATAAGCTGTTATATGGTGAAAATGGTGAGTTTGCAAGTGATGGTAATCACTTTGAAGACTGTCTTCGGCGCAGGGAATTGATGAACTTGATAGAGAGCGTTAAGCAGAAAACTTCAATTCAAAAGGATGTGAATTCTTTGATAGATGCCGTGAAGAATCTTGATCTGGATTTGGCTGTAAAAAACGACGCTGATTTAGCCAAAGGAATCTCCGATCGCTTATCAAACGATTATTACCGAATGGCAGCAAAAAATAATGCTAATAATACCAAATCCCAAATTCCAAGTAGTTTAATCGGTCGAACCGGATTCTTGGAGCCTGCAGAATTTGAAAATAAACTTCCATCCGTGAACCGTGAGTTGTTTGATCAGTCATCTCCGGGAAAAGTGACTTCAATTACGATACCTAATGAGCAAGCAAACAGAGCTCGTTACTTTTACGGAGCACAAGTTCCGATATTACTACATGAACCCTTCGATCGCACTCAACCAAAGACCTGGATTCGTCGTCACCCGAAATCGAGTCGAATGAATGAAAGGGACGAAATTGTCGAAGAAGGCATCATTCATCGATATAAACGCCAAACGGTTCGAGGACAACTCGACAATGCCCGAAGGGATGTTTCCGTTCACACTGTATATAGTTCGGACGGCACTATAAGTACACCGCCATCTCATTCCAAAGCAACGTCCAAGAAGAAAGTTCAGAAAAAATTGCACTAATCGTTTTGTAATTTTGTTTATGAAACCAATCAAAATTAAAACCAACTCAAGTTTAAAAAAAGTTACAAGTTTTTAAAAAATGTAAAGACTAATAAAATGTAAGAAAAATTTTAATAATTGTTTGTAATTTTCTCAAGGAAACTATTGAAATTTAAACCAACTTAAAAAATTTAAAGTATAACTATTACAAGAAGATTAAGGACTATTTAGTTATTCACAATTTAATTGCAGAATTTGGAGTGAATTTGAGTGTAAATGACTTTAATTGTCTTGTAATATGGTTTAGTAAACCAATTTCAATTAAAACCTATAAAATACCTGCAAGAGTTATTTGTGCTTAAATCTCAAAATTAATCAAAAATAAATCTTTACAGGTTCGCCAATGCTTACATAGTTTTTACACCAAAACTAATTTCAAGTATAAGAGAATCTCTAGTTTTTGTATATATTAAAATAGATCTATATATAATATTTTGCTCCCATTCTTTTTTTTAGCCCAATTTAACCACAACATTTTATTCCCATTTTGATGTTACACATAAATTGGCATGTGGAATCCAGGTAAAGCTGCTAACACAGCTGTGCTACTAAATCATTATGATTATGCCGAGGCATTCATGAGTGCACTCACACTCAATCCGGGAGCTACAGTATTCACTCCAATGTGGATTCCATTTTATTTTTAGCAATTCATCGGCTGTTGTATTTTTGTGATTTGCTTTTATGACGTGTAGTAATTTGTTGGCTCGTTAAGTTGCTTTAATAGACCCCCACCCGAGCAACCCTACGCCATCCGAAATGGTAACCCTACCCTCCCACCCACAATTCCCTTTTATATTCCCTTCATCTTCATTTCTTCTACATGAAATCCGTTTGTTGCATTTCGATGCAACTTCCAACTTTTTACTCTTACTAAAAAAGAATACAAATTATAATGCAGTTATTGAGCGTGCTAGACTGATAGATACCTTGTACTTAACTTGCATGTACCCTACCACTAATGAGAGTATACTAAATATGTGTTAGACTATCAGATACTCTGTCATTTATTGATTGTATTCTTTTATTCCAAACGAAAACGGTTTAGTGGGGCGTGCTCGACTAACAGATACCCTGTGCAGCTGGAAGATCAGGGTCAATTATACAGAAAAACAGGTAAGCAGCATTTGCAGTTGGATATACGTATATAACTATTCATTATACCCTGCCTCACGCTCTTTACAGGGTATATACACAATATTTTATGACCAGCCAAAGAGAAATCCGAACAGAAACAGAAATATTTTTTATTGCACCAGAAACACTCAATAAAAGCGAATTATTAGTGTTGGGTTGTTGTTGCCCCTCTGCAGCATCCATCTATATATTTTTTCAGCCCTTTTTTCGTGGTCACCCCCCACTTCCTACCCCCTTTCCCAGACCACCTCTCATCAGCCCGAAATGCCCATTTCAATGGGCAATTCCCGGCACTTTCTCGGATTTTGTTGTTTAGTTTTTTATGTTTTTTTTGTTGTTTGTTGTCTCTCGTTTTTGGAGGTGCAAATGCACTTTTATTATAAATTTAAAAAACAAAACGCGTTTATAGTTTATAGTTTATGTTCATGTATTTTCTTTTGTCATTTGTTGTTATCACATTTTTGTTAATTTTTCTTCTCTCTTGTTTTGTTGTTGCATTTTGTTGATTTATCGATTACAAAAATGTGAATTCGAATATTTACATCTATTCATACATATTTTTTTATGGCTTTTACATTTCGCGAATTTTTCTCGTTTAGCGCTTTGATTAATTGGCACTTACTTTGCTGAAATGGCATTTTGTTAGCCATAGATGATATTTATAGAGAGGAATTTGAGAGCATATAGTATAGATACAGTGAAACCTTACTATGTTCAAATTATTACAATTATAAAGAATCGACAGTAGATAGTTCTTTTAAAATAGAAAATTTCTATACATAAATAATTTGTATACATAATAATGAAATTATAAAAAATTTATTCATAATTATCAACAAGATAAGATAAGATATCATTTGGAAATCGGTTAAGTTTTGTTAAGGTTAGTAATGCTTAAAGTTTTGGACAAAAATATCAATTACAATAATGGATATTTTATTTTTCTTAACAAAAAAGATTTAAGAGCAAAAACAATTAAGCAGTCAAATTATAATCAAAGTAAAAAAAAGTTATAAATGCTTAAATTTTTTTAAAATTTTAAAGAATATATACAATTATGTACTGGGTATCTGCTGGTTACCTATTACCAACTTTACTATTACCAATTTTAGTGCTTTGCCAAACTATTCCATTCAAATGTCGGCATAAGAGTTATGTCATCAATCAAAAAACAGGAAGGCAGCAGATGAGTTGGAACATGTGTGTGGAGTGTGGATGGTGGAGTGTGGATTGTGGACTGCGAGTTGTGAGTTGTGAACGAGTATGTCGCCTGTCAGTGTCTGACATCATAATAGTGTCATTGTCAGCAGAGCAATTGCAGTTAGACGGGAGACTGGAGACGGGAGACGGGAGACTGGAGAGGAGGGGAAAGAAGAAGAGTGCAGTGGGAAGCGAGTCAAAGAACTGCCAAAAAAGCGAACGCAATCATAAATCAAAAAGAAGAGCAAAAAGCTAAACAAAAACAATTAGAAATAAGCGCCAAAAACTAAACGCATGGCCAAAAAGGATGACAATGTCACTGTCGTTGTTGTAGTTGCTGTTGTTGTTGTGTGCTCTCCATATGCCAGGCATAAATAAACAATGCAACAAGGACAACAAGGATGAACGAGAACAGGAGACAAACAACAACAACAACAGCAACAATGGAGCAACGACAACATTTCATCAACGCAAACGAGCGAAACGTTTATCAACTGCTCAAATGGCCATTAAATGTGTTGTGCGTGTGTGTGTGTGTGTGTGATGGCATCAGCAGCATCAACACCCAGTTGGGGCATCCTGCAAGTGTGTGTGTGTGTGTGTGTGTGTGTGTGTGGACATGGACTATCTGCCAGGACATTCATCAAACGATAAATTGAGTGACTGACTTCATGAGCGTTGCAAAGGGCGCACTTCCTACCACCCCCTCCCCTATCCTACCCCCCCTTCACCCCCCTTAGGCTACTCGTCACTCGTGCAAACAATTGGCCCGTGTCCGTTTTCTGGTAGGCGTTTGCCACGCCCTCACACACTGTCTGACTTAAATTGCCATCACATCCTGTCAGGACTCGAGTCTCGCTCCATTTTGCAATTGTTTCTCTGATTGGTATTCAGTTGCCATCCACACTCCCCATCCACACTCCACACTCCACATGGCATCCACATGCCGCGTTGCACTTGGAAAACAACTCAGTTATCACTGGACACACACCGTCAGGCATACACTCTTTTATCCTTGTTGTCCTGACGTTCGCAATTTCGACTGCTGTTCTTTTCGCCTGCAGTCGCCTTAGGCACATCCATCATTTGGGGAGGACCTCGTGACGTAACGTTAGTGTTTTAATGGACTCCACTTGTCCGCTTTGATCACTGACCAGTCAACAAGGACAACAACAGGACAACTGCTGCTCCATCTGCTACGTGTTGGCAGCTACAGTTTGTCCTGTCTGTCAGTTGCTCTACTTCTTCATCTCCTTCTCCCTCTCCATCTATATTCTCTCGTCGCATCTTTTTTTCTGAGTCATTTGCATGTTTATTTGCCTCGAGAACCATTTATCCTTGCAGACTTGCTTTTTCGACTTGAGAGGAGGTGGCAACTCTGTTGCAAGTAATCCATCAATTTGGCCGAATTGCTATTTTAATGCTGTTTCAAATGCATTTGAAATGCTTGACATGAGTTTCAGACTTGACAGTTTCCAAGATATATCAACGATTATTATGATTATATATTTATTTTACATAACAGTGATTTAACAGACACTGTTAATGTTTTATGTTTAATCGGAAATGTTATCCTTTAACTGAAAGAATAAAATTCCATAATTTTTTAAAATATTTTCGAATCAAAATCAATTGACATTTTCTTGCGTATTTTCTATCCAACCCATTCGTATTTTCTCAGAGCTGTCAAATTGTATATCGATCAACGATAAAACGGATATGGTATCAATATTATCTTGGAGTATTTCTCTCGTGTAGCTGTCAACTGGTTATTGAGCTTACAATGAGATCTCCATTCAAGTCGAGTCGTGTGTCAACCGACTTCCTGACATTAATCGGGGGACAAGTTCTTTTAGCGTTTAATGCTGATCGTGGCGCTAATACAAACTAATTGGCATACTTAAAAGCGATAAGTCGAAACTTGGAGTCAAAAAAGAAAAAGCCATGAAAAAAAGGAAAAGGCGGCATCGTCGGTAGTGCGCCTCACAGAGCGATCATTGAAAATGATCTAATGAATTTTCACTTAATCCAAATCAAGTGGCGATCAGACGGCAATCAACGACAGTCGCCAACAACATGTTCCCCATGCAACTTTTAGTTGCATCTGTTGCCGTCGTCAACATTGTCTGCAAATGTGGCAAATGGCAACCTCATGAGGTTGTGGCTGCAACGTTCTGTCGTCGTGCTCTGTCGTTGCTTGTCATAATCCGATCAGAAGAAGCAAGAAGCAAGAAGCAAGAAGCAGGAGGAAAGCATGATCTGTGAGGTCGTCAGCACGATCTCAGTCTGCTCAGTTTGTGTTGATTTCCATTTCATTTCATTTCATTTCATTTTACGCTAATAATTCACATGACAGATGTTCAGCCATAATTAGAGATTAATTGTTCTATTCATAATTGGTGCAGGGCCTTGATATTTTTGGACATTTGCAGGAAAGCCGCAATTACCGCAAGGTGGGGTGCAATTATATCATGTGCCAAGTTTCCACTTGAATGCTCTCCAAATCAAGACTGACGGCAACAGTTGCCAATGCGGAACTATCAAAACTATGATGAGTTTCTATTTAAGCTGAAGTAATCCCAAGGAAACTCATTCAAAACTATTAATCTACAACGTTCTGAATCTCATTTATAAGTGGTATTATTATAGTTTATGAACTCAATATCTGTTAAATTTTAGTTGTCATTAAATTTTTAGTGAAAATACCATCTCTATAGCAGTATTATTACTTCCTGCTCACTTAACTAACTATCTGAACTCGGCCTCTATTCGAGCAAAGATCCTGAAATTTGGTAGAGACCAAGGGTCCATTAGAAAATCTATTATTTTATTTCAAAGAACGCTCTGAAATGTACTTTACGTACTTTATGTTAGCTTTATGCGATAGTATTTCATAGTTAGGTTATATACGTATGTATGTATATATATGTGCAGTAATCCATAAACCATACTCACATCGGGCCATATACATAAATATTTATGTTTTTCCGATATCAGCTTTTTGTGTCGAGCAAATCGTCGCAAATCGACGCAAAGTGCTCTAATTTACGTCAATTTTCCCAGAGAGACGAGCGAAAATGTCGCACAATTAGGAAAGAAATATGAAATTGTTGGGGAAAATTGGTCGCCAAGCCCGAAAACTTCCCCCGTACCGAATCGCAATTCGTTGGAGAACTTAGGGTAAGAACATAGCATAGAAACATGGCGGCAACATGATGGCTCCACAAGCGAAATAAAATTAATTTATGAAAACTATTTACACAGGACGCTGGACAGCAAAGAACGAACGAACGAACGATAAGGACAACCCCGCTCCCTTGAATGTCCTGTGTCCGTCCGACCCTCTGGCAAAGAGTCCATTGTCCTGCTCGATGGATAGACACGCGCTCGTCATAATTCTGTATAATCTATGTACGATTTGAGTAAAAACAAAGGAAAGACAAACATAAATTTCACATTTTATGTGCGCTTTTCCCATGGCTTGGCCACTTTTCTTCTGCTTCTGCTTCTGCGTTTCCTTTTCGCTTCTCCTTTTCGGTCTCGACTTTGGCCCTTGGAGACATTTTGTGCGCTATCATTAGGAAAAATAAAATATGCTTTGCTGCTGCTTCGTATCTTCTGTATCCTATTTGGATTTGAGGGGTGGACGGAGGGGAAGACCATGTCCTGCGGAATGTCAAACAAATGAGCCAACCATCAACTTTATGGCCAAATAGCACAAATTACAGCGGCCAAACATGAAGATACAAACAAACAAAAATGGACTGCAGTCAGTACAAGAAATACAAAGTGAAACATAAAATAGAAGGACATTTCGTCAATATTCTGCACATTACATAAATAATCCCAGGGTTACCAAACCCAAAATGAACATTATCTGAGATACAAAACGTGCTAGTTCAACTGCAATCAGATTTTAAGCTTAAGTTAAGCATTTGGATTGGATAAAAATATTACGAAATATTAAATCGAGCTGAATTCTTTGTTGAATCAGTTTTTAAGTCCTTTTTGAAATAGTTTTTTTGAAGGAAAGCACTTTTTGTGTATCTTATGGATATATAGACCAATATATCAGCAGAAGTTTCACTTGCGTCTTATAAGATAAAAGTTGAATCAGTTGAAGTATTAACTTCAGTTCATCTAGATCTACATTTAGTTTTGTTTAGGACAAAATATCAAGTTACAAAATTTTTTAGGATAATTCTGTGTTGTTTTTTTTTTATCCTGATATGTATTTGGAGACCTTCTCTATCTGTCTCACCCTCTTTTTGTGGTTTGATAGTTATATGTATAATGCGAGAAGTTGCAGCCTCAGTCCTGAGACACAACTTGAGCACTCCCCTTTTACTATGTTCCCTCTTTCACCTCTTTCCCTCTCGTTGTTATCTGCAGCTTGACAAACATTCCAACATAACCCATTGGGAGAATATCATTTGCTTCTCTTTCTCGCTTCTCTCGCTCAACTCGCTCGTCAAGTGTTGTCTCCGTTGTTTGTTTTGATGGAAACCAACCCCCTACCCAACTCCCTACCCTCCTTCTCCACCACACTCTATGATAGCCCCCACCTTTTATAGTTGGGCAAAAGTTTGTGCTTAAATGTGTGTGTGTGTGTGTGTGTGTGAGTGTGTGTGTGTGTGTGTGTGTTGAGCTCCGTGTCCTGTGCTTCTTTCGTCTGTTCACGTGTCCACTTGTCCATTATCCTTGTGGCGCATGTTTGTCTTTCATCATTCCTTCTTTCTCTCTCTCTCTCTCCTTTTCTATTTATTTCCTTTTTTATGTTGGTTTTTTATTCTCATCCTCTTCCAGTGAATTTATGTTTTTTATGCTCTGCTTTTCATCTATGTATTTTTCCTACAATTTTTGCTGACCACGAACCACCGAATGGAACCTACAACACTCGGCCTTGTGCTCGTCCTTCTAGTAGTTGTCCATGTTGTCTATGTTGTTGCTGTTGTTTCTCGACTGACTTCTCCCAGTCGCCGTGTCCATGTCCGTTTGCTCGACCAATGTCCTGTCTTCTGCACCAGCTCTGTCTCTCTATCTGTCTCTCTGTCTGTCTGTCCGTCGTGTTGCGGACATTTTTCTTATTTGCAATAAATTTGGTTATGAATGTTCGCCTGGACTTGTTGTTGTTGTTGTTGTTGTTACGAATTGTACATAATTTTCACAATTTTGATGTTAACTTCAAAATTTACGATACGATATTTTGAAATGATGGTTCGCCTGGTCCTGCTCGAGTGCCCTTCCCATCCTTCCCTTTCTTCCTCTCTTCACGCTCTTCTCTCTTCAGCTTTTCTCCATTTCATCTATCGTTCAACTTGCCAGTTGCAACTGCTCTGTGGATTTCCCCAGAATGGTATTAAAAATTCAGTTTTATGACTTTTGCTCACGGATCGCAAACTAAACTGCAATTTTGAGGGATTCTGGCATTTTGATTCGTTTTGAGTCGGAAGGAACATGAGCATATATTCAGTCACCTGATTTATTTAGTTATAAAAATATATAATATTAATGGTATTGCAGCTCTGAATTGTACTTTAGATATGGAATCATCAATTTTACTAAAATAAAATAAGAAAGTTAGTTATTGAGAGATAATATTTTTCAATATTTATTTATGTTAAATATTTGGTTTAAATATTTGCCATCTCTGTATAGGGTATCTAGTAGTCAGTAAATTATAGCAATCACACATAAATATTTATTATATAATTTATACTTCTTATTTGACTAATTGTAATATTATAAAAAAATTATTAACTTTTTATTCAAATGGATATATTCGCTCTAACTAAGAACTAATAGAATAATAGTATAATAAATTTTACTATGACGAAAAACGCCTGTATCATAGATAATTTTCGATATTTAGTAATTGCATTGTTTGACATATTGATCATATATTTTTAAAGGTTCAGTTGCCTGCGATAAACCGCTTCAAGTTGATCTTCCTTTCCCAAAGGCTTATTTACTCTCATAGTTATATTCGGGGAACACTTAATTTAGGGAATTTCGTAAAATTTTAAATGCAGATGAATTGTCAAAATTGTCAACTGGCGAAACAAAGAATGGCTTCAAATGCTGCTTTGTTTTCGCAATTGTCAAACATAAAGGAGGAAGAGGGAAGGACAGCAAAGGACAATGTAAGTAGCCTTGGACAGGCTAAATGAGGTGCCAGGCATAATTATGTATCAACTGCCACGCCCACTCACACGTCAGTAGACAAAGCATCCGCTACTCTTCCCAAAAACAAAAAAAAAACCAGAGTTGACAAACCCGAATTGTTATTTTAAAAACAAACAAACAAAAAAATAATACAAAACAAAAGACGAAAATTTTGCGAGATTTTTCAGCTGTGTCAAAAAATTGTCAGCAAGATGTGCTCTGCGGCAAATGGCAATCTAAAATGTTAACCAGCCCCAGACCATGCCCCATGCCACATGCTACATGCCCCATGCCACACACACACACACAAATACACATACACTCACATGAGTTGTTTGGCTCGACGGCAACTGTCATAGGGAAATGTGAGTTACATTTGCTGCGAACAATTTGACAGTTGATATTTTTGAAAATTGTTGAGCGAAAAGTGCGCCGAAACTGAAAACTCAAAACCAAATGGTAAATTGCGAATGAAAATTGTGAATGCGAATGTGAATGTGAGTGGAAATGGGTATGAAAATGGGCATGGAAATGGCTTTCGAATTTTGAGCATTGACATCAAAAATATATAATAAAATGGGCAGCAAACATTTTCGATTTATTTCTAATTAGAGACAACTTTTTGTTCGACTGCTTATTCTTGTTGTGGTTGTTGTTGTTGTTGTTGCTGTTTGTCATTTGGTTGTTTTTGGCCGTTTTGTTTAATGAGTTTGAACATTTGCTCGCAGCTGAAAGTATTTGACAGTTGTCATTTTGACAGTTTTGCACAAAATTGCTGAAAACGGTTTGAGGTCTATGGGCTGGGCCTTATATAAAGGTTAACACCGACATGAGAATACCCTAGATATTGAAATAAACGTATATGTCAATTTGGACTTAATAAGAACAGTTGCCATGACATTTAGTCGAGATTTTAACATTAAGTAGCCAAATTTAAACTAAGAAAGAAGTATTAGTCATTTAAAATCATTTTGGACTTAAGCTACTTTTGAGTTTTCAAAATATTGTACACTAAATAATGAATTATACTGTCTGGAAGATGACTTAAAATTTTTTTTTCAAATTCAACTTGCTTTAAAAATAACATTATGGCATATTCTATTCATATTTAATAGCAATTTTATGCCTAGATCTATGACTAACCTTTTGTTAATATTAGCCAGTTGAAGATTCTCAATCACAGCCAACTTAACATGCCTATTAAACAGTTTCATCTTCTTTTTCCAAAGCTGTTAGTCACTTATTGATTGTCTCTGTGTGTGTGGGCTTTGACAAAAGCGCCGAAAATCCCATTAAACATGTTGTAGCCATTAAGAGAAATCATTTAGCCAAATTAATTAACTTGTTGTTCTTGGCGACAACAATTATCGAGAGTGAAAAGAACGCTTCCATCATCGTAAAATATTTGCCGATGATGCGTGAAAATTAATAAAAATTAAATATATATACGCTGGTATATATACTTATTTGAATATCATGAAAGGAATATACATATATATATACAGTCACTAAATAAATGCCTTCAGCTGTTTCTGCTTCGGTTTCAGTCTTTCCGACGAGTTTTTGGTCAGACCATTAAATCATAATAAAAATGATAATTGCAATTTTCACCCGACGAATCGTAAATAATCTCCACATGCGAGTGCCTGGGCAGACAAGTGTAAGTCGTGATTCAAATTGACGTGTCAACAATTAACATAACTCTCAGTGAATGTTACCCCGCTCTCGATCCCCATCCCCATCCCCATTCCCATCCCCAATTCGTATTGGTTCGAAATCCCACGCATTTGAATTTCCGCATTTTGAAGAAATGCACTTAGTTCTTCAAGAAGATCGCGAGATGAAGATCACATCTCGTCAATATCTCTGTCCACGGACTCGTAAATTGGACCAATGTGCAGTCAGTGGCTTTACGACCCGGTCAAACAGTTCGGAGACACTTCTTAGGTCCCTCTCTTCTCATTTCTCCATCTCTCCGTGTTCCTCTGTTGACACAACGGATTTGTTCGTCGCGTGGGTGGTTTCACTGTGAATGGGAATGAGAATGGTATGAGAAATGAGAGATGAGAGATGTTGTGAAAGAACTTTTGGGTTGCTGTGCAAATGAAAATATTTGAGAAATAAATAAACTAATAAATCATTATGTTAAATTGGCACAATACGAGTATTTATTTAACGCCTTGAGGTTCTGTTTTAAATGAAAATAGAATGGAAACATGTGTATGTGGAAAATGCTTGGCATGTTCGCTGTCATTCAGCCTCAAGTTTACATTTCTGCTTAGCACCCGATGGACAGATGCCATTAAAGCACACTCTCGGATCACTTTCGGATCTATTGCGAAAACAAAAACACTGATCCGCAGGATTAACACCCAAGCACTTTGTTTCAAGAGTATGTGTTTCGATTTTCCGTTTAAAATAAACACTAATCAATTATAAAATTCGGTTTGATAATAAACAATTTTTGAATAATTAAAAGAGTGCGTCTCACTCAATTCATCACATGTTTTTGAAATATCTGATAACTGTTATTTTTAATTGGTTTTCCATCGTCACTTTTACTAGTTTCACATATTTCTGGAATATGCATATTATATTCCTAATCGAAATATATTTCCCACATTAAAATATTAAAGAACAGAAATTAAGATATTATAAAATTATGGAGTGTAAGGGAAATATTGTTCCAACTGAGTGCAAACTCTTTTTCTAACTATTATATTGTTACGTACTTTTTATTTTCCCAATTTGAATGGTCAATCCTCAAGTGCTTCAGTTTACAGTCATTGCGTGTGTGTTAACTCAAATATGATGTTAAGGAAATCTCGTAAAAATGTCTGCACATTTGTTGTGGGTCGTGTAATTGGCTGTGATTTGTGCAAATCGCTGCTGACGCTTTGCTCATTGAGTAGAAGAAAAGAAAATAAGACTGAAGTGAGTAGACGCCGTCGCGGCATAAAAAGCAAACAAAAAGTGTATTCTCGTAAAATGAAGAATGGAAAAAAAGGAAGGAATATAAAATATGGTTATTTTATGTGCAAAACTCGCAAGAGGCGCAAGTGGAAATGCCAAATTTAATGTTATACTTCAATAAAAACTGTTGGCCCTGCCACAGATGGGGGCAGATGGGGCAAAAGGAGGCGGCAACATGCGCTTAGACGGGGGCAATGTGATGCTGCATGTGTGTGTTGCACGTCCGCATTCTTGCATCGAACATTAATTTACAAAATATTAACAACATGAGCAGGAGACAGTACAACGAGTGAGAATAGGGGCAGCGGGGGCAGCGGGGACAGCGGGTGGGGCTTGTCTCTGGGGCAACAACAGCGCCAACTTTTTATTAATTGCAACGAAGCGACAAATTTTTTGCAGAAAATTTGCATTCACAGCAAATAAAGTTGCAGGAGGAGCCATCATCATCATCATTATCGCTGGCAAACATCATCATCATGCTGCAACTGCAACACATGCAAATTGCCTCCGTTGTTGCCACACTCAATGACAACTGGATGTCAACTTGAGAGCGATGCAAAGCAGTCCAGGCAGCTCCATCGAACGGAGTCGAGTTGACAGTTTCGGCTGGCGCAAAGGCAGCCAATAAATAACAAGTGGAAAACAAATGGAAAATATTAAAAACTGACGGATGCTTGCATTTCTCTTGTCCCTTCTTTTCCCCCACGCTGGGACCCTCTCTTACTACCCACTGCCTGCAGACAAATGAGTTCAATCTGCCGCCATACAGTGGCGCATTCACCAAGTTCAATGTTTGCCACAGTTCACAGTGGTACAAGAACTATTAAAAATGTATAATACAAATTGTTTTTAAATATGCAGAGATTTTAGAAGTGTACTAAATAAATTATATTGTACGGAATAAATAAAATAACAGTACAGAATTTAAGATATATAATTGCATTTTTTCCTTGCAATTTCCTTCTATTGACAAATAAGCAGTCTAGAGTTATAGGTAATAAGCTAAAGAAAAATAATATTTTACTACCTTGTAATCCTATATTTGAAATAATTCACTACAATCTCATGATACTCAAACCACTGTCGCAATAAACATTTCACTGCAAAAAGATCTTAAATGTCTCTATTAATATAAGTGCAATATTGAACAAGATTTCATAGAAAGTTTGAGAGATAATTGACAATTTGATTTCAATTTAAATTTCAAATTTGAGTTTGAATTTCAATTTCGATTTCGACATCGATCTCGATATTTGATTGCCGCATAATTTAATGCTGATGAGCCGTGTTGATCGGTCGTGAAAGGCATTTTACATAATAAAACGAATATAAACACATCTGCCCCCAAAATGCCAAACACTCCGGGGACAACACACATGAACTGTGTGTGCTTGTATCTATGTGTGTGAGATGTATAGAAGAAATTTGAATAAATATAAAAATTGCTGTAAATCACAATCAAGCCAATCGAAGAGAGATACATCGAGATACACCCACTATTTATAATTTCTTGAGTTTTTTTATTTTTATTTTTTAGAGTGCGTCTGCCATTTGGTCGCGACGTTTTGTCGCCCTGCGACCATTTCATCATTGAATCAGTTCTTTTGGACAAAAACCGAGCATATTTATGACCAACGTCTGTCATATATTTGTTTTATAGCACACAACATTTTTAAATTGACCGAAGAACAATTCATTATGAGACGTTTTACAAAATTAGAACTAGAACAAAAGGCAACATATATTCATCACACTGCAATTGAGAAGTGCTCAAGACAATTATCTAAATTAAGAGCGAATGCAACTCACACTTGGCTGCAAGATACAAATGTATCTAGTCAGCATATCACCTCTGATATTGTCGTCATTGATGCCACTCTGTGCCACTGTGACACTGTGGAACTCTCGCCCATAAATAATCGCACAAAAATAAATGCGACGACACAATAATATTAAAGCAACTCATAAATTCAGCTCAAATTGTTATAAAATAGAATCGCATAGAATTCATCAAAAATACTTTCAGATATTTCTAAAAATTTCAGCATTTTGTGCTATTTTTGAGGAATGATAAAAGTATATATACTGTTGGTAAATAATAAATATTAAAGAGTGGAACGCGTATTCCTAGAGTTATATAATATCATTTATTTATAATAAAAATAAAATACCTAAAAAATATACAAATTACAAAAATTTTACTATAAATATGAAACTCATTTTATGAAACTACGGTTGAAAATTTTTAAAAATATAACAATAACAACATTTTCTGATCTCCCAATAAAAAATTAACACTCAAATATATCCAAAAATTTTGTTGTTGATAAAAAACAATTGAATTATAGATCATACCATTAAGATGGAGTCACCAATTCTTCTGAAAAACTTTATTCCAATTGATATTCGAAATAATTCTCAAATTCCATACATGTCTTCTGAGCATAATTTCTTCAAGTGATAAAACAAAACGATCCTCGGTTTATTTGCCACCATTTGACCCTTAACAAGCCACACAATCAAGTCGTTGTGCGGATCGAATTCGCATTGCCTGTGATACTTGTATTTATTTAAAGTTTTATTGAGTGCAAAAGCCCGAAATGTGGTGCAAATCTATGCATAGAAAATAAACGACAGCATTTTGCAATAATTTAGTTTATTGTGGCGTGTGGCGCGGTTGCAAGTTGCAAGTTGCAATGTTGCGAGTGTAGGTATTTGAACATGCAGCATGAGATTTGAAATTCAAGCAGCAGTTGCTGCCGCTGCTTCAGGCCAGGCTAAGCAAGCGCTGACCAATGGCTGCCAAAGCCATAAACAAAACGTGGCCAAAACGGCAACAGGCAAACGCCAACGACAGACGGAGCAACAACTGCAACAAAAAGTGGCAGACGCAACAAGGCAGCAAACATTCTCAACATGAGCAGCTGATATTTCACATAAACGACATAAACACTACGTCGAGCTGCGAGGATTGGCATCGGGGCATCGCGGCATCGGCATCGGGAATGGGATCGGGAATGGGATCGCTCCGACTGCGAAGGTGTAGCTGCAGCAACGTCAACGGCAATGGCAACGGCAGCAACAGCCGCAATTGCAACTGCAACAGCAGCAGCAGCAGCAGCTACCAGCAACAGTTGCTGCTGCTGACGACACGGATGGACAACAAAGCAACTGCAAAAGTGCATGGCTGAAGACTGAACACGGAGACTGAGGACTGAGGACTGAAACTTGCGGCCTGACGACGCCATCGCTATTGCCACCACATTCACATCCACATCCACATCCACATCCACAGACATTGCCACAGACATTGCCACAGACATTGCCACAGCCACTGCCACAGCTCGAGGAGCAAATATATCAAATGCGATCGATCGCCAATGTCGGGAGCTCTTGTTGTGCTTTTATTTTTGTTGCGCGAAAAAATAAAAACAAATTTAAATGCATTTTACAACGCCCATTGAATGATCTATAAACATATTAATTTATTATAACATAAATCTATTAGCTGAAAATAAACGATAAGTAACTGCAGAAAAAAAGTATTTTGTTTAATTATCTTTATTTATTATAGCAAGTTATTATTAAAAGATACCCAAAAATAAAACCATTTCTTTAATCATTTTTTTGTTAATTTTTTTGTTGATAATTTCATTAGAATTATTTCATATAGTTAAAAACATACAGATGTCCTTCATAAAAAATATCAGAATGAATTTAACTTTTACTAAAATTTTCAATAATAGTAGGATTTTATACAGTTTTAAAATAATTCTGTAGATAGGCGTTACGTAGTGCTCACATAAGTCATAATAGCCACCAGGGGCAATTGGGAATGTAAATCCAATTTGATCTGTTCCGAATGCTTTTGTTCGATGTGGCAGCCGCTGCAGCAAAACTGGCAACTTTTCGAGAGATCACAGAGATCTGTTTGGATGCTGTGGCTGATGCTGTTGTAGCTGTTGTAGCTGTTGTAGCTGTTGTAGCTGTTGTTGTTGCTGTTGTTGCAAGTTGGCCAAGTTGGCTTCACTTGGGCTACCTTATACGCTGCAATCCGATTGGCATTGGCAGCGGACCCTCAAAACTTTGAACTGTTGCGCAGACGACTGCGGACTTGTGCCGGCTTTCAGTTTGTTGTGGTCATCAAAGGACGGACATGGACACAGACACGGCCAAGAGACGGACGGACATTCGAGCAAAATGTGTATAAGCATTCGTGTTGTTATTGTTCTTGTTGTTGTTCCTGTTGCTGTTGCTTTTGCTGTCGTCGTTGTTGTCTTCGTTGTTGTCGTCGTCGTCGTCGTCGTTGCAGTTGCAACGATTGCATGCTCCGATCGTCGATCGAGCGACTTTTCTTACATTTTCCCCCCTTAAAGCATGGCGACACTTTTTTGCGCCTTCTCGTATTGTGTGCAGCTTTTGGGCAAATATTCGTACCCAGATTTGAGTCCCCGATAACTACGTTTGCCATATACATTGAAATTTTTTACTTTTATGAAATCATTTCTTTCAAAAATTATTTTAAAAACAAAACACTTTAATGGAATATTAAAAAGATATTTGATTTTAACAGTTTTTATCGTATTTATTATTTTTTTAAATTGACAAATATTTTATTTTTATATTTTATACTGTATACTGTAACAATGTATTGACGAAAATTGAGTCAAACAAATTCAATTTCAAAGTCAAACAAATTTCGTAAGAAATCCAGATACAACGAAAGTTCATCATGTCGATCGCAGAAACAAGCGAGGAACCAACAGCAAAATCTTCAACAGGAGAGTCCAAGTTTAAGCCCATAGTATTTACCAATCAACCAGATGCCGATGAGGATCGAAACCTATCGATTGGCAGACTAAATCTTAAGAAGTGGCTAGGTCGCGTAGTGCGAGTGACCTTGAAGAACAAACTGATCCTAGTGGGTATATTCAGTTGTACGGATCATGATCAGAATTTGGTCATTGCCAATTGCGATCAATTTATCGCCGATGACGAGGAACCAATTTCGTATGGAAATATAATGGTGCCAGGAAATCAAATTCTGGCATTTGAGGTGGATATGCCGAAAGACAACGATATTGAAGCTGATCCAGCAAACAGTTAAGATACTAAGTATTAAAAAAAAAAAAAAGAGAAAAATAAAATTAACTACTATCTATAGGATTTTTCAAATGAATATTTGTACAAGTTGCCAATTTGAACAAAATATTTAGGTATTTAGTTTTCAAGACTTAAAAATTAAAGACGAATGAACTTCAGGGTTGTTATACTTTGGACCAAGTTCAATTGTTAACACATAATTCGGGTCAGATGACCCCACAATGTGCAATGTTTCATCTGCAAGTCATGATTTTCTCATAAGACAGATTTATCTTTGACTTCAGTCTGAATGCTTCAGTTTTCCATTGTGCCCTTATCCCAAGTATTGTTCCATCATTGAACTCATTCTTTCTGTTTTGTCATCCATAATATTGAACCATGCTCCTCTTCTTGTGCTTGTTGTTGTTCTTTTTTGCTCTTCTTCTTGTTATGGCTGATGCGACATTTTTGTAGCTCGAGATTCGAGACAGAAGAGTGGAGTCTGGAGTCTGAAGTAGGTGCCTTTATTTATGTTTATGGCTTATGAGACACGACGACACTGCATTGCATTAGCTGCAGCTACCTTCGGGAAGGGATTGAAGGGATCTCAGTCCTCCAGCTTTGGTAGACTGCTCCCAGATGGAGCCTCCTCCAGGGGCAAATAATGGCGCACAATGTGATTTTGCGTTGACATTTTGGAATTTGGTAAGCGCGCGCGTTCATGTCTCATCAGCTTGTTAGGAGTCGAAAATGCGCCCAAGGAGGGGAGGAAGGGAATGGAATTGAGACCAAGACCAAAGACCGAAGACTGAAGAGAGAGAGATGTCCATCGCAATTGTCTGCTGTTAACTGAGTTAGTAGCTTGCAGCTCCTTTCGAGCTGGTCTCCTCCAATGGATCCTTATTCCCCCCAGTCTCTTCCCACCTCCTCTCTTCTCTTTCCTCTCTCACTCTTGATGTGGCAGCCAGTTCTTGGATTGTTCCCCGCACGCGTGCGCATTTAATGAAATTTATTGGAGCCTCTGCTCTGGAATTTGGGCTTGTGTTTTGTGTCTGTCTATCACTCGCTTTTGGGCTCCAGTCCCCTGCCTGCCCCATTGTTGTGCCACACTGGACTCTGTGCCTCTCGATCCAATCGATTTTTAAATAAACGCGTTGCCAGCCAAACGAAGCCTGTTTAACTTGCCTTGTCTGCCTTGGAGTTAAGAGTCTTCTTGGCTTCTTTAAATATTTTATCAGCTTCGAAGTTTGGTGGAAGCGCTGATAAGCATCGCGCCACTTTTTATTTGTATTTCTTGAAGAGTGCCTGAAAGTTTTTGGGTTCTCAGTTTCGCGTAATGAGTTTGTTTCACAGCCATCGAAATCTGATGAAGTCTTGTCAGCAGCCAACTGACAATGTGATTAGTTTAAGTAATTTCAAGGAGATCTGAATTGGCAACTAACTAACTTACTAAGAAATATAATCATAAGAAACTTTTAACTCGTTTTAGAATATAAAGATTTATTTGAATATTCACTATTACTACGAAACACAGGGTATCTTTAAGTCGTGCACACTCGACCCGTAGAGTTTTGATTGAATATCCAAATAATATCGATAAGTTTTATAAAAAGTTTAACTTCATCTCTTAGGCTGGAAATAAATCATATTTCAAAAACAGCTGGAAATACACAATTTTTACTTAATAATTCAATTTTGTTGATTGCACAAGGTTTATGTATTTAATATAATTTTTAAATGTATTACAAAGTTTTACTCCAGTTGATTCTTCTCACAGATAAAGTGATATTTGATTGAACACTTGTCATCATTCATTGCGAATTTGGAATTTACGTTTCGAAGTTCAACGCAACGTTCGTTTCCGTTATGGAAGTTATTGGGTTCCCCGTCATGCCAAGACAAAAAGCCTGCATCCAGACCAGAAGAAAGCAGTTGGTAGACACCCTTTCTGCCAAGATCATTGATGCCTAGCCAGTAATCTCTTTCGGTTAACTTATCGCTGACTGCTTTTAACTCTTCCACACTTTGCAGACCGGCAAGATTTGCATCCATTGCACGACAATTATCAACTGCGACAAACCAATTCACCTTTTCTGCGTGATCAAAATAGTAGTATTTTGATCCAATTTTCTCAAATTTCGGCAATTCTGCGGTTTTCACAGCCGTAACTGTTTTGCGTAGATCCTCAAATTTTTTTTCCAGCTCATTCAATTTTTTACTAAGTTTCGAAAAGTCTCCAACCGGATTTTTTGGAATTCCTTCTATGGCTGAGTAGTCAATATCATCCTCATCATCCTGGTTGGGAAAAATACGCTGGATTAATTTATATTTGTATTTGAATTTAAGGATATTCACATATTCACAACAAATTCTCTAGACTTAATAACACCAAATTGTACAGTATAAATTTAAAGAACGATGCTAGACCAAGATTGCAATTGGATTTAGTAAACTTTGTAAATATAACAATACAACCTTTGTGTATACACTAGCTGATTATATAGACAGACTTACCATGTACAAACTATCGCTAATTGCGAAAATTGTGAATAGGATTACAATTATAACGATTTTCATTCTGATGAATCCAATTGACACTTCTGTTAATCTGAATCAATTTGAAACCACTGACATCTGCCACAACGGAGCATCGCATTATATACCTTATTCATATTGCAATTATCAAAAGATTATAATTATATGCAATTCCCCAAACGAAATTGGAATTTATTTTTTGAACTCAAACTTGACCTCTGTCGGAATTCTAAGAATTTGTGGGTATTATCATTTTTGTTTTTATAACGCTATCAATTTAAGCGTCAATTTCCTTGACTTATACATATACATACTAGACGACGATACTGTGAAGATAGCGAAATATTAATATATATATTTAGAAGAACTATTCTAATAATACAGTTCCTTTATTTTTGTGGTTTCCTGAAATATTAAAAATTTATTTTGTGAATTCCTTGAATTAATTCCTTTCGATAGAATTCCGATTATTCGTAAATATTGTGCATTGGCTACCGAAATTAAGTTAAAAATCACATCGAATCGAGTGTGGATGAGTTGCCAAACAAACTACTGTTCTGACTGAGAATCCAATGAGATAAGAGAGTATAGTTCAATAATATCATATGTCAGACAATTTAGCTTGGACGATTTTGCATTTAGCTTCTGTTGACTGCTCGATGGCTGAGGATATCAAATGATTGGAGGCAGCCAAAAAAAAATAAAAATAAAAATAAATAAATTACGACAAAGATGCAGTGAACCAAATTAAGTCGAACATGTGTCGGGGAAGTGGCAGGAGACGAAGGCGGGAAAGGAGACGGTTCTAAATCTGGGAATCTGCGCGGTTTTTGCCGACAAATTCGAAACGCCGCACACAAAAATAGTAGAAAGAGTGAAAGGCAAATCAGAAGTTCTTAATTCCATGTGGAGAGATCCAGGAACAGATCTCTGACGGTTGTTGCTTGTTATTAGTTGTTGTGTTGTTCTGCTGTTGTGTTGTTGTGTTGCTCTTGTCTTCCAGACGAACTGACATTCAAATTAAATTGGATTAGCAGCCGTTCCCTTGTCAATCTGGCCGAAAACGCGCACGAAGTCGAGCCCCAAAACTCTGGAGCAATTCCAGAAAGAACTCAAAAGAACTCGACAAACTCTTTGCGCAAATCTCATCTGGTTTGACAGTGACATATTTTGTGACAGCTGATGGAATATGCTGGCGTTGGATTCAGAGTTCGAGTTGGGTTGATTTTGGCAATGCCGAGGCCATTTCCATTTCCAACTCCAACACCAACACCAACTACAACTCCAATTCGAACTCGATCTCCAGCAAGTCAGTCTGATCCATCATCAGAGTGAAGTCGAGGCCAGTGTCAACTTTATTATAATGTGGAAGCTCTGTGGAGATGGCGGCATCATTTGATCGCCACGTTTGCACAGATCTTGGCTAATCCTTTTCGCAATGACTTGACAGCTGCCTGGCATCCTTCTTAAATTTCGCGGTGCCATCAATCAGACGGATGTGGACTCGTATTTATAACCCAACCAACTCTCGTCGCGCTAATTAGTCACTCAGCCAACTCAAGCAAGTCAGTCAGTCCGTCAGTCAGTCAGTCAATTCTTCAGTTAATCAACTTGTTGTGTTGGTTTGATATCAAATTCTCTCATTGGTGCCACATTCAGCTACTGCCTGGACAGCTCTCTGTCGATCAGTGAAGCGATCTTGAATTTACAGTGGAGTGTACTTAGTGACTACAGAGTGATCGATCAATGATGATTAATGCAAATGCAAGGTCAGCAAATTGCCAGTCTCCAGTCTTCAGTCTCCAATCTGCTCACTCTCCTCTCGAGAATTGCCACACACATCAATCATTCATTAGCTGCTCAAGTTGTCAGCTTGTCGCCCAGTTGAATCCTCTTCAGTCTCTTCATCAGTGCTCAAGTCTTTGTGATTATAAATTCTGATATAAAGTCACTTCAGCTGCAATATCAAATCACCAGATGCACTTGAGTTTATGTCCCACGGACGCAATCACTATTTGCAATTAGCAACAGTTTTTAGATAGGCTTAGCTAATTAATTTGATAATTGACTGCGCATTGCATTTGATAGACACATCTTATGATAGACACAAGTCGAAAGCAAATAAGATCTTACATCAGCTCAAAGTCACAAGCGTTTTCCACTTCAACTTGCAGATTGAAACTTAGAGCAGGTGATCGCAATGTGGCTATCGGAAAAGCATCTTGACAAGATCCTGTTTTGAGTATTAAAGAATCTAAATATGAACTTGTTGAACAGAAGAGAAACCTGAGACTGTAATTGTAATTGTATATTATACACAAATATTTGTTTAATTTAAATCAATAATATTCCCAACTATGATATGTTATTGATAACATTTTTTTTGTTATGTTAAGCAAATGTGCTATTGACTTATATTAGTAATACATATTAATTGAAACACTTAACTCTACTTATACATTTTATTCATTTTAATTTCTTAATCCATAAACGAATAAACATCAATTTGAAATTGTCTGTACAAATCTCTAAATCTATCTATAAGATTCTGAGTATTGTTTTGAACTCAAACTTGACTTGTGACGAAACGTTGTGATTTTTTTGCTATTATCAATTTTGTGCTTTGTGTTTTCGGTTTATTTTCATAGGTATTATCAGTTTTAATTTCATTAGAAATCTAGGTTTAGTCATTCATCTCCAATGTAAATTTTTCTAGTTGTTCACAAAGAATGTATGCATAATAATTTATTTTTGTTGGAAATTTTATTTATTATGCAAATAAAGTACAGCCAATTTGGATTTCACAAATCCTCATATATAAGTAGAATATCATGATATAATGTAGGGAATCTACTGCAAATATATAATAATTAACCTTGGGTGTACATTTAAATATCTTTTAATATCTATAGAATAGTCCGAACTTGACCTTGTGATTAGTTCTCACTTTCACTTTCGCCTTAATGAGCCTAAATCCTTGCCAAAATCTCTGAAAACAAAACGCCTACTGGGCCAGCACCTTTCTAGGTTCCCAATTGATTGAGTCACGGCGCGAGAATCTTCAATTTTCCCAACCTACCTGAGTCAACTTTCACTAGAAGCAACTTGGACTGGAATCACTTTGGTTTGTCGTCCAGTAATCCGCACTAATCCGTCAGTGAGTCGACGACGCAATGTTGGCAAATGCGATTTTCCCGGCAACTGCATCACTGTCACAATATTTTCCACCGATTCCAAAGACGACTCCTGGGGTGAAGGCACATGTGAAACGTGTGTTGGCACAACAGTTGCCACAGTTGCCACAGTTGCAACGTTGCAGAGCAGCAAATTTGCATTTGTATTGAATGCCCGAAACGCCTCTTTTGCCCAAAACAATTGTCAAGTAACAAGGCCCAGAATTGTCCCTTGATTTACGACCTGCATTTCACTTTCCCTTGCCAGGATCAAAGGGATAAACTGTTACAGTTATGCGTAGAGTTCTTTCTGGCGATCTTAAGTCAAATCCAGACAGCCTTATGAATAGCATTGCTTCCACTTTCCCCTCGTAAATCACTCAAGCTGAAATCTCTACTCAAACAATGATCCCGACCGTCACGATTGACCTTTTCAGATCGGCTACCGTAGTAAAAGTGACTCCTTTATGTGGAAACCCTTGACGAATGGCTAATTTTAGATACATTTAAAATGGGTAGCAGTGATATTCGTACTGCAGGTTTAAAAATTATTTTTTACAAAATAAATTGTTGAAAAGAAATAAGGCCAGCGAAAAAAGTCACCTTGTTTTTATAAAAAAAATTTATTTTTATGTTAAACTTTATTTTATAACAGGTCAAATATAAAAAGTTTCCATTAATTCATTAATTTTGTATTTTTAAATTAAATTAATTTTTTTCCAACGAAATAAGTTAAGAAAAGATTTTTGTAAGTCATTTTCCCGCATGATATACAATTATTTTATTAAACATTATGTTTCAAAATAATTACAATAATCATCAAACAAATATAATCATCAAACAAATATATTTTTATGAAAATATTAAAAATTTTAAGTTCTTCCATTACAAAAGGAATATACTATTAAAAATAATTATTACTTTCGATTTACATCATTGATTATTTAATTGAGAAGTTATTATGATTAGCTACTTTAGTGTTAGTCTTCGATTTTATTGACCTGGTTTAAATAAGAAATTATTACAAACTTGAACTAAAGTAAAAATAAAGCAACTTGAGTTGATTTTTTAGTTAAGCACACCGGCTGTTGTGTTGTTGTGTGTAGGATGTCTTGGAATATTTTTTGACAAACAATGCCGGCGGTTAATTTTAATTGGATTCTGGCAACAACAACGAAAAATCCTTTTAATAAAATTAAACATCAAACATAGCGTGCAATTTTTTGTCGTATAATGCTGACAACGACAGCCTCCGATGTTGACTCCATTTTGAGAGCGGTGTCGAGGTCGGGGTCGGGGAGTGTACACTGTACACAGGATTTAAATTAAAAACACGCCAAGTCCAACAACAGCAGACGAAGATCAAAAGGCATCAAAAATTGTTATGCAGAGAGCGAGGCGGAAAAAGAGCAAAAAGCCAAAAAACTGGCGGAAACGGAAATCGACGCGTAAAAGGTTGCAGGTGTCATGTGACAAGGTCGTAGGCGGGCGGGGGGGGTAGAGTTTCCACAGAAGAGAGAGGCAATTGATTAAGCGTGCGAGCAGGAGAGCAACAGAAGGAGGCAAATCAAATCAAAGTGTTGAAGCGGTTAAGCACTTGAGTTTAGAGAGAGAGAGAGTGAGAGAGAGAGGCTGGGGTTAAGGGTTGCTACAGGTGAAAGGGGTTAATTTGTTGCGTCTCGAGGCATATGCGCCGTCGCTTCCAATGAATTAGTCCCCAAAGGCTTAAGCAGAAATCATTAAAAGAAAAACTTGAACTCGACTCAAGTCGAGTGTCTGGCCTTAAATTAAGCGAAGGCGGCGACGAAGCCAAAGATAAAAAACAATTGAGCCCAGCCAAGTAACGAACCCCGAGGCAGCAGGTGGGCGGATGGTTGGGGTGGTTCGAGAGGTTCGGGAGGTTGGGGTGGTTCAAGTGACAGCCTTGCCATAATTTTCAAATGCGCCGAAAAACGCGAACCCGCAGAAAAAGTCGAAAAGAAAATATCGAAGAAGAACGTCAGTCAGACTTTGGGGCTTTACCCAGACTTCCGAGGGTTGTATATGTGTCTCTCTCTCTCTCTCTTTCTTTCTCTTCCTCTCTCTATGGTATAAAGAACTATTAAAGTGTTTTATGGTGCTCGAGACAAGGCAGAAGCTAGAGAAAATAATGGCAACACGGCTGGACGAAGCTACCAAACTCAGACTCATACTCAAACTCCGCACTTTGTTAGAAGCCGCAAGATTTAGAGCTTTTTGGGGCTCAGGTTTTTGTGGTGTTTTCCTTCAACGGGACTTTATCTTCCTGCGACGTGTGCCACACAGTGTCTGTGGAGTGATGGGCTGCAGCCAAACCACCGACAAAAAAAGAAATGAAAGAACCTTACAACTATTTGCTGCACCAACAAATGTAGCAAACAAAACACAGCAACATTTTTGTGTTTCGCTTTTTGCAATTGCAATTCGGAAACATTTTTGAGAATGTTTTCCATTTGCAGTTTGAAGAGTTTGAGTTTGGAGTTAATGCAGCTTATGAAGAGTTATTTGGTTTTAGAGAAATTTGAATACTAATTTATTTACGAAAGTGTTGAGCAAAGATTTTTTAGAATAGTTCAGTTTCATACCATCATTGATCAGTCATATTTTGACCAACTTCAAATCAGCATAACGTAATCAATTGTCTCTTAATTCATTCTGCATTCGATTTAATGGAATCGGTCGTATTCAATATTACAATATATGCCAGGTCGAACACATTATCTTTCTCTGTATCTCCTTCCTTTTTTCTCTCTCTTTTTCTCCGTCACTCGAATGTCAACTCAAAAACTAATTCATTCGCGGAGCCGAAGCCGAAGCCTTTCGCGTTCATTCATTCATTTTGTGTTTCCGAAACATTTAACAGAACCTGAACAACGGCTTGAAATTGCGCTGCCAACAAATAAAGAATACCAAAAACTGTATAGCTGCAACTGGGAGAATCAACCCACAACAACAACAACAACAGCAACAACAATAACAATAAGAACAAAGTGTTGCTGCTCATTTAACCCCAACCCAGACGAAGGCAGTCGAAAGCGACCCAAGCCAAACGAACCGCATTGAAAAGTACCTTCAGCTCAATAATTTAACGGATTTGGCCCGAAGGCGCTTTGCGCTTGTGGGTGGGATGGGAGGTGAGGGGGAGATTGGGTACGGTTGCTGGCACAATGAGAACATTTTTGGGAAAACATTAACATTAGCCTAAAATATTGTCCCATAATTTGCCGCGAGCGCTGGTGACAACGCTCCCCTCTCCTTCTCCTTCTCCTGTCTTCTTTCTCCTTACTCGGTGTCCTGAAATATTTCAGCGACAGCAAATGAAGCCACTTGCCAGCCAGGAGCATTACGAGTCTGTGGGTAGGGGCGAGGATGGAATGATGTAAGGGTGGGGTAACGGGGATGGTTTTGTTTGGCGACGAAAATTTTAAAATGCCAAACGGGCGGCGGCGTTTATCACGCTGAACGACAAGAGACATTTGAAGGAAGCAACCCTCGGAACTCGCAGCTCAGAGCTCAGAGCTCGGAGCTCGGAACATTGCCCATCACTCAAGTCACAAAATTAGGCAATTAAAAATATGCCGAAGGCGCTCTTAGCCAAATGAATGGGCCCCAGGAATATCAGCTAGCTAGAGTTGTCCTGGCACATTCACCAAACTGAGAGAGAGAGAAAGGGAGTGGAGGAAAGAGGAAGAAGGCCAGCTTAGACGGTAGAGTCACATGAATCATCAGCTCAAATGGAATGGGAGATGGAACGACAATGCAGACGAAGACGACGGAGATGAAATTGCCTGAGCTTTCGGTAGTCACATTAGCCAACTGCCACTGTAATGGTGAAGGGGCAGGAGAACAAGAAGAAGGAGAAGAAACTGGATCTCTCACATAGCGTCCTCCCCACACATCACACAAATTGCAATGAAACTACGTCGAGTGTTATTTATTTATTGTTTTAGAGCACTTGGTATGAGATCCATGGCAAAAATGTTCTGTTCTTTCGAGTATGTGCCAAAAAACTGAAATACACTTAATGCTGTGCCTCTTTACGTGGGTTTCCTTACTTGATTAGTCCTTACAGTGGCTGCAAATTCTCTTGAAAAAAATATTCGAGCAATTCAAACCACAACTTTTTTTAACTCGGATAATAAGTTTAAGTTCAGTCGGTTATGTATTATACTTTTATTTGGCATATTTCTTGCCGAAGTCTTACCTAGACTCTAAACAAGTGGGAAAGGCAATAGTCGAGATCCCGACCATAGAATATCCCTTACTTTTTTCCAATATATGTATAAATATATACTACCTAATAAAAACTACTGCATACTTTTAGGTGATTGTATTGAAATAATAACTTTATTAAAAACTTTGGTTAGTGAGATTATAGATAATATTATAAAATAAAGATATTAACCATATAAACTGTATTATCTTCAAAACTGTGGGTATTGTGGTTTATTGATTTTGAAACAAACTTTATCTGCGTGAGGTATTAAAAATGTACAATATGTTCGGATATGCTACACAGTTTTGGAATAATAAGTTTAATGATAACAAATTAAATGATAAACTATATTTATGCGTACATATAATTTTGGATGTATGTAAATGTATTAAATATATTCTGTCAATATTCACAATCAATTCAGTTTGAAAGCTGCTTTGCCATATATAGTAAGATGAAGTAAATGCTGACGCATTCCGATGCCAAATTGTTGAAACGTCATTTGTTGCCCTTCGAGTGGTAAACGAAAGCGTCAACGAAATGGGCAATAGAAACAAATGGGGTTTGGTCAGCGGATGGAATGAGAAGGCGTAAGACATTAGGCCACACCCACAAGTCAAATTGAAGTTGGGGGTCTTGGCAATCCTTTTGGGCCAAGACGTTAGACGATTCTAAATTTCGGTTGATTCTAGTCTCGGCGATGCCTTCGTTTTGTCAATAAATCGTGGACTGCCAGTAATGATGCCAGACCATCGTATCCAACAAAACTGGCTTGCCAAAGCGTTTGCCCAGCTCCAGCTCCAGTTCCAGTTCGAGTTCCAGCGTTGGGCGATAGCAGCCGTTAATGTCAGACGAGCGAAAATATATGGGCCACCATGTGCCCCATCCCCCTTCCTGCTTCCCCCTTCCCCCTTCCGAGCCTATCCACCACACTCCATTCTCAACCCCTCTGCCCGCATTCATTTCTTGCCTCAAAAGTATATTCAACTTGGGGGTTTCATAAAACTTCACGTCGTCTTCGACTTCGTCTTCGTCTATGTCTTGGACTGGCCTTTGACGATAATGATGATGAGGATGATGATGATAATGATGATGATTGTCTTGCCTTTACCCACTGCTTGGCTTTTGCCAGCGCGCTCATCAAGTGAGGTTCGTCAAGTTGTGGGCCAACAACCCTTGGCCAGGTCTTAGCTCGTGCTTCCTTTGGCTTGGATTTGTTTTATGCGTCATTCGGCCAAATATTTCCGGCCACTGTCTCCCTCACTCTCTCTCTCTCTCTCCCTCTTGATGTCCCCGCCCAACTTGGAGCTCTGGCCTAGGTCATTATGTGCCTGCTTTTGGACTTGGACTCATCATTTATAAGCACTGTTCGCCATTCTATTCCCGTTGTCAGTTTGTGGAAGGATTTACGCTAGTCCTGTGTGTGGATGTGTGTGTTTGAGTGAATTATGGCCATTGCTGATTTCGTTTTCGTCCTTTTTCTTACGCCCTTTTCGCTGGCGCACACAGTGGCAAATTTATTGACAGATATAATTTCTTATGCGTATAATTAGAAATTCGGCAATCATTAGGCGACCAGCTCACATATATCAAGTTAATGGCCCATTGCCTTTCTGCACGGCTCAAGATTGAATGGCCAAAAAGCGTTAGAAAAACAAACAAACCGACGGATAGACAGACAGACAGACAGACACAAAGACTGGCATTGATTTGAGATTTATATGACGAAAGTTTGCCAGAGTTGAGATATTATTTTTGAAACATATTTCAAGCATTTTAACTAGCCCAACTTCATTTTTATTATAATCTTGGGCATAAACTAAAAAGCAAAAGTTGTTAGGGAAAGTGTTCATTACTCAGTCTCATAACTCACTTTGGAGTACGAGTATTCGCGATTTAAGCCCAATTTGCAATAAAATAAATTCTTTTCACTCAAATAAATAAAGCACACACACACACACACACACACATACACAGACTGAGAGTGTATGCGAAGCAGAGACAATTACCAAATTTGCATTCGCGCGAAATGGCAAACAAACAAATAAATTCAAACGGCAAAAATGACACATAAACAAAAAAAATTGCCAAATACATTTTTTTGATTTAACAAATGTCAAAAATATGAAATGAAGATGAGGCTTTATGTACAGCTGTTCACTAGAACTACACTGTGAGAAATTGTTGCAGCATTTCTAAAACGTTTATCAAAATAAACTGCTTCTATCCAGATCGTTAGACTGAGATAAATACTTTGCCAAGCTCGGAATTTGTTTTAATATCTATGAAAATAATACAAAGTTACACATCTACCCATAATAAGACTATGAACTATTCAAAAATTGTTTTGTTTTGATTAAATAAACATTATAGATTGAAAGACTAAAAAATGAGACTCAGGCTATAACCAATACAATGGCGACAGATATATCTGAATTTGAGGGACTTACTATATTGATAACACGGGACAGGACAATTGGACGTAATGCAAGTCTTTAGTAAAGTAATATTAATTAAATTAGTTTATTTATTTAATGATAATATTTATTTAAAAACATTAAAATAATATATTTGAATTTTAAACATAATTTGTGTATCTCTGTTTATCTGTATTTCAGGTAACTGTTGTTATGACACTGATGATTCTCTCAGTGTATTAAGCAACTCATCAGTTACTGGATATGAAGAAGAAGAAGAAGCAAAAGAGTCATCTAGTGTCGAGCTCCGAGTATGTGCGAGTATTCTGAATACAGAATATACATAAATAATATTTATTAATGTATTTTTATGTGCGCTAAGAGTACACAATGTAATAATTTATACAGTTGCCGTCGACATCTCTCTGCTGTTTCATATTGTTGTTGTTATCGTTGTTGTTATTGCTGCTGTTGTTGTTGTTGCTCTCTCGCTCGCAACATTATGACGCTTACAATTTACTGTCCATGTTTTGTTGTTTACTCTGATGATGATGATGATGATGGCTGCCAGGCTTGCTGTCCTTGTGGGTGGTGGGGTGAATGGGTGGTGGGGTGAATGGGTGGTTGGGTGGTTGGGTGGTGACCTGCTGGAGTGGTTGATGGAGTGATGGTTGGCTCTGCTTTTGCTGCTGGTCAGGCATGTGACAAACTTACTGGAATTTTCGGCTTGCCGTTGACAAGGGTGGCTCACAAGGCGCCACCAACAGACCAGTTGCCCACCTACTATCCACCACCTCCCCCCCCACACTACCCCACCTCCCAGCAACAACAACAACAACAACCATTCGCCTGGGCTGACAGGGCGCATTTCAAACAGAAAATGCCAACAAATGCGGCGGCGTGCAAATAAAAATGATTAATGATGATGCGCGTTGGCAGCAGCAACAACAACAATAACATCAACAACAACAACAACAACAGCGACAATAGTAATGGCCGCCACGCAGGCGTCAACGCCGACCTCGCTGTCACTGCCGCTGCCTCTGCCGCTGCCGCTGCCGACGTTGACGTAGCCGTCGTAATTTACGAGTAAAATATGTACAGAAATACATGAAGAACTTTCCATAATATCACTTACTATTTACACACAAACACACTTTAAGGATTACATACTATATACACTGAAAATAATTCAATATATACGAAATACAGAGCGAAAAATCAACTACATAGTCGATCAATCGAATATATTAATATACAAATATATTATAGACAAAAATTCCACATCTCAAAATGGTTAAAACCTACTAATTCCCAGATTCTTGTCAGAAGTCAAGTGCAAGATCGAAACAATATTCAAATTTTTCAAAGGGAATTTTATAATTATATTATCTTAAGAATATTGTGGCCAAGTTTGAAGGTCGTACGATAAACCGTTTGGCCTGTACAATGCTAAATCAGTTGGACAAAGAACTTTATATATATAGACTTCCATAATTCCAAATTGGAGATAAATATATAGAGTTTCTCCGTTGTGGGGGATGCCAGCTGTTCCAAACCTTTGAGTTTATCAGGATAAAAATCATTTAAGTTTGAGGTCTAGTCACAACGATAGTTTTGTCTTTCTAATCTTGAAACTTTGTGTTAAAGTGAACTTTTTATGCAGTATCTCTATTGCACACTGATCTGTCGATTAAAGTTGTCCTAACTACACAATTGTCTTTTTAACTACATGCTTGTAACCAATCTGAGTTTTCAGTATGATTGAATAGCTAAAAACTTTGCAAGCAAATATTGAATTCCTGTTCCTTCATAGTACAACATTAACTAGAAAAGAATTAATCACTGCAATTTTGATATATCGATATAAATTAAGTTTATATTAGTATTAATTCAACCTGAATAATTTTATTTATCGATTAAGAACTGAAATAAGTTTTCAAATTCTCTTTAATATTCATTAAGGACATTGTTAGTGACCACTTTGTTGGGTGTGCAGTCAGTGAGTTTGTTTAATTTCAGCAATTGCGCCTTTTTAAGCTACTAAATCAGCAGAAAGTGCCGCGTTTCCGCCAACAAAAGTACATGTATCTAGCAGATACACCCAGAAAGAGAGGGAAATAAAAGGTTGGAAGGGGGGGAGACAAAGGTTAATAACTGCCAGAAGATGATGCATAGCATGACACAGGCACGGCACAGTTGACAGTTGACTGGCAGGCTTGTAGACCCGGATGGAGAGCCCGGCTGGAAGGCAGCTGGCCATGGTTATATGGACGCCATCGCCATCCAATCTTTCGCAGCTGGCAGCCATTTTAATGCCCGTTGGCGGCCAAGGTGGAATTCGGCCAAGTTACTTCTTGTCTGTTTTTTATTTATATTTTTTCTTTTTTTTTTGCATTTGCGCGATTATCGCAACTTCTGCACCTTCTGACTGGCACCGGCTCAGGTGTGTGCTACAGTCAGACAAACAGACAGACAGACAGACAGACATTTTCATTCTCAAGCAAAACAGTTGGCCAACCAGCGAACAAGCCAAAGCATAGCAAAACTGTTGCCAGCGGGGTGCATTTTCATTAAGAGTGAAAAATGATGAGCAATCAATCATTGGCCATGTTGGAGGGTGTTGCCGAAACGACGACCGTACACTTGGTGGTACCTTCTCTCGGTACTGCACTTTGGCTACTTGGCAACTTGGCAACTCCCTTCAATATTTTCATCTCTCTCTTTACTCTTACTCGCTTACTCACTCCCTCTTACTCTTACTGCAGTTGCATGTATCGGTTTTTAGATACAACTTGTAGATTGATAGCATTACCTGCCTCTGGTATTCTAGCAACTTCCCTGTTGTTTTGACCGGTCAATGCTTCACATTTCGTATAATTTACATCTTCATTTTCGTATTTTTAGTACTTTTTATTTTTATTCGGCTTGTGGCTTGGCTCCTCTATTCTCGTTATATTTTTTTTTTTTCCTCTTACTTTTATTATCGCTCCTGGTGCGATTTGAATATATTTCACACTTGATTTGTGGCCCAAACTAAGCGGAACGGCGGTCAGACGAAGGCAAATGGCATCGCAAGTAATATGCCAAGAGCGAAGAGTTTACTTTGAATTAGGGAGCAGGAAACACAGTTTAAGTAGACTGATGATCTCGAAAATTTACTCAAATTAACACTGCATTTGAAATGTTCAGTAAAGTCAGACACTCTTCTTAAATAAAGCTGTATTTTGGAGAATAATGATGGGGTTCAGAATCTAATGAGAGAAATATCATTAAAATGTTGACTAATAAAATTTATTTTTTAGCTCTAAATAAGCTACACATATTTAGCAAAAATTCAAAATATTTCTTTTATGCAGAGAAAATCAATTAAAGGAACCAAGTGAATTACCATTTAAAATAAATATTGTACATAATTGCAGCTAATTAAATACATTAAGAAATTGAGTAGATTAAAGATAAAAACAATTTTACGAACTGAACATAAATATTTACATTTGATATATTCTGAAGATTAAAACTTAAAAAGTTTGTGCTCAATCAAAATTAATGGAAATTAAAATTTCCTGTTACAGTTTTTACAACCACCTGCAAGATCATCACAATTTATAAATGTTTTAACATCAAAGTCAACGACATTTCCTAAAGCATTTTTCAAATATTTTCAAATCCCAATCCAATTCAATCCAAACGAGAGTAGAAGAAGGAGACTGAGAATTGAGAACTGAGAAATATTCTCAGCCGTCGACATTTTTTTTTTTGGTGTTTTTTGTGGTATTTTAAAGTTGTTTTTTGTCTTTGCGTTAATTTATAGTCACTGATTGGGGCGTTATTCTTATTGATCCAGGCCATAAATAAACGAAGCCTCTGACATGCCACATACATTACCGACATTTTAGCGTTTGATTTGTTATTTATCATACGAAGGAAAGAGAGAGCACGTGTGTACGTATGAGAGACAGGGAGGGCAATTACGTTGACGATGACGGCGAATCTGTTCGCATCTCATCGGATCTGTGGCTCCATCGAGTGACTTTACTTGGGACCCGGTCGATCGATCGCTCGTTTACCTGTAAAACTAGTTTCCATTTTCAACATTTTGTTTGATTATTTTTTAAATATTCGTTCTCTGCTGTGAGCGGTTTTTTTTTTGTTGGTTTTATTTGTGTTTCATTTTTTTTGAAATTTTTATTATATTTTTTGCCCGCTGTTTTTAATGATGAAATATACATTTTGAGTTTAATATATCAAATCGAATGGCGTCGAGCGGGCGAATGTTAATTTGCCGAAGCTCTTTCGGGTTTTCTTAATTTTGATTTATTTCATTTTGAAATTAAAAACCAATTGAGTAACGAACTGTCGATCTCATCGAGCTCTATGCATTTTTAATTCGTTTTCGAGATTTTTTTCTTTTTTTAATATTTACTTCTGTTTTTTAGGTAGCTCTCGATTCGTTTATTCGTTTAGTATGCAAAAGGCCGGTCGATAAGCAAAGGCAAAAGGCAATCCCAATCAAATTCGGAGAAGGTTTCACAGTGCGTGGATTTTGAGTGATTAATTAAAATTATGCCTTGAAAGCAAACTAATGAGTTTAATACGACAAAATCCATTAATTAAAGACGAATCGTGTGGAAAGCAAAAAACAGCAGCAAACAACGTCGAGACAACGACAAAGTTGACACTAAAGCATCATCAGACTAGGGACTGTCGTGGTGAGTTGGTAGATGGGTGATGAGGGGAAGAGGGGCAGAGAATCGAGGCATTGGAGCGACCTCTATAATTAAAGCTCTGAACCTAAAACAAAAGGCGTTGCAAGCCGAAGCCGACGAACAGAGACAAAAGGCAAGCGACAACAGAGCTTCATCATCGCCGCCTGTCCAAGCTGAAAGATGGAGATGAAGATGGAGATGAAAATGGAAATGGAAACAGAGACCCAAATGAGTGTTGATGAGTTCCATTTAAATAAAATCTTGATCGGCAACCAACAGCGGCATCCGTTCACTACTCAAACACACACACACTCAAACACACATACTTCGACTTATATCGTATAAATATATCCGATAATTTATGAAACATAAATAACCAAAACAAAAATACAAATCATTTATGCGATGACAGTTGCTGCGTCAGTTATTTCCAATAGACAGACAGAGACCCCAGAGTGTGACTCGAGATTGGGTCTCTTGAACGGAGCTGACCCACCGAACGGTCCATCGATCGATCGATCGATCGATTGGCGGCAAATAAAAATGTATTTCAAAATTGATTTCGTTCGCTCGTGTTTTTTTTTTTGATGGCGTCTTTCGAGTCCAGCTGACGGACTTGAGAGTTCAACTGGCCTGGTCAACTGGTCAACTGGCTTTCTCGGGCCGTTTCATCTTCCATTCTCAATTTATGTAAATTACGAACTGAACAAGGAAGTCACTCGTACAGATCGTACGATCCAGCGTTTCTACAATCCAACGATCTATCCCAAAGAATTATGAATTTACGACTATCCATAAAATTCTGTTTCTCTTTTTTTTTTTTTAATTTTTATTTATTTACCTTGAATATAATTTAGTTGCCCGCGCATTTCAACTTTATAAAATTTGAGGGTTCAGTTCTAAATGTGTAGTTTTTAACAAACTTGAATAGTAGACATTATTTATATGGATTAAATTTAGAAATTTTAGATTTGATTTATTTCAAAACTTTAATAATTTTGTGAAAGTAGCGTTCAATTGGCCTAACTAACCTAAGTCAAGTGTTGCCCCACTGAGGCAAGTTGAACAAAACAGCGCGTTGCAACTCAATTGAACTGTAGCAACCAAGTGGAGAGTGGACAGTGGGGCAAATGAATGAAATTATCAAAGCGCGGCTGACAACTGCCAGAGGAAAAGACACGGCACACGGAATACCGTTGTGGAAACACAGACAGTGTTGCAGCTGCAAATGTGAGGCATGCCACGCACGCACTTTGACACACGCACTTTTCAAACAGGTGCCCCTCCAAAGGGGAGGCTACAAGGGGAAGAGGAGGGTGGCGGAGGGGGGGGGGGGGGGGCAGGGGGTAGTTTTGCCAGCAGGTGATGTATGAATTGCTTTGAATTTAGTTGTCAAAGCTGCGGTGGCGCTGCTGCTGGCAGCGGTGGGTGCGGTGCTTGAGCGGCTCATAAATTGTTAAAATGTGTCAGAAATGAACAAAAACCCACAGAGTGAGAGAGAGAGAGAGGGAAGCAGATAGTTGACAGTAGAGTGGCTAACAAAGCGGACACTGTACAAGCGACAGGCAACTGGCAACTTGCAACGTAGCTTGCAACTTGCAACAGGCAACAGGAAAGGGCAGAGCAAAATCAAAACAATTGCCATACAAAAGCGAAACGTGTTTGGAAAATGGTTACAATTCCCAATCCCCCAATCACAATTCTTGGCCCAATGCGATACCATACCAAATCCCCAGCTCCCCACAGTTCCCCTATTCCACCAAAAAGAGAACCGACGAGAGAGCGACATGTGCGTTTAATTTGCAAGACACATGTTCGCCTGGACCGAACCAGAGTACACAGAGTACTTGGACTCGTACCCACCGAGTTGGGAGTAGAGGGTACAGGTAACCAACAAGTAACCACCAGGTAACCCAGTAACAGGCCTGCAATGCATGTTTCCCATCAACGCACACTGGTTTCAAAACATTATGTATTAAATTACGACTTCTAAATCGTATTATCAAATTTAAACCCTGAATTAGTGCCTTATTAGCATTTCCTACACAAGCAATCAAATAATTTGTATAAAGTTATCAATTTGTAATTTGTCTAAATTTATCTTTATACTGTTTATTTCCTCTACTTTTCTCTATATTTATTTTTTTTTTAATATTCTGCTCTCTACACTTTTATTAAATTTTCTTTGTTTAATTTTATTTTTTTTTTATATTCTTTATAGTATGTATTGATATTTATATACTTCGTACTTTCCATTAATTTCTTACATTTTGTTTAAATGTATTTTCTTCTCTAGTTTATACTCTTCCTATATTTTGTTATTCCATCTATGTCTTTGTTTGTTAACACCTTTGCTCTTTCTACTTGCCTATTTTTATTTATAATAATAATTTTTTTCTTTATTCATACTCAATATCATTTTCCATTTCCTTAAAATTTCTTTTTTCAATTTATATCACTAATATATTTCAACTTTACAGTTTTATCAACACCTTAACCCACTGTGCAACGCCATTAGATATCTGTGGACAGTCTCAGCGTCTACTGCAGTCAACGTTGAAGCAGACGTCGACGTCGACGTCAGCGCAGCGCAGTTGCATGTTGCTGTCGCTGTTGCCGTCGCTGTCGCTGCGATTTGTAGCCAAGTCGGAAAATGCATGTTACCAACAAATGACACCTTCATGTGCACAGTGTCCGTCCTCCACCCCCCTTTAGCCTATGCACCCCTCGTCCACCTACCCCTTCGTTCATAACTGGTCAGCAGCCGATGTTGGCCTCAACATGTTGCCAATTTGGTCGCTTGGCAACGGCCGCTCATTGTTTCAATGGACATTTCAATGCTTCCTTTCTCCTTATCCCCTCAGTCTGCTACATCTTCTCCTCCTACCCCTTATTCCCCTTACCCCCCTTTTCCTTATGCGAAGTTGCATGTTTTGTCAGAAAAAAAAACTTTTTCACTGCTGCCTTTTAAGGCCGACACTTTTGCTCATTTCGCCCACTATTGGAACGCTGCTTGCCACACGCCCCCGTCCACACTACCCCTGCCCCCTCTGGTCGAGCAACTTACACTGGCTTTTGTCCACGGCTTTTACCCTCAACGCACTTGGCCAAAATCGCGCGCAAATTAACCTGTTGAATTTGCTACTCTCCCGTCGCTGCCACAGTCTGTGGCATGTACTGAGAGCAAGAGGCAAGCGAATTGCCTTATGGCCATTATAATTGCCACTGCAGCCGACTGAGTATCTGTGTGTGAGTGTGTGGGTATTCGTTTAAGTGTGAATCCGAGTGCAACCCTGCACTCGTAAAAGGAAGCAGCAGAAAGTGTTCCAGTTCTGATATAGGACAGAATAGTAACAATAGAATAATAACAATATTTTTAAATTCACAAAAATTAAAGGTGACCTTAAACTCTAAATTTATATAAATATTAAACATATCTTGCTAAGTGATTTTTACGTAATAGCTATTAGGTCTATGCGTTAGTTTTAGTTGAAAATATTTTTGTTATAATATAAAACTTTTTGTTATATCAAAAATATGAACATTTTTATTTCTATACAATTTATTCAAAAAGCTTTAAATAAAAAATAATTAAATATTTGTATAGCTATAAATTTTATAAATTAAGTAAATTTATATTTTCCATAGTAATTAGTACACCTACTTTTCAAAATAAAATATCACAAAATTCTTTTCTTTAAATTTCTTATTCATGAATTACCCAATATTTAATTCAGTATACTTAAATGTAGTACTATGATACAAAATCTAAGAAACTTAACTTTATAATACATGTTATGTTGTTAACTCATCCCTTATTTAATGGATTCGGAATATAATAAATTATTAACATCAAAATGAATATATATATATATAACAAGTTAAGCATTTTGTTAACTCAACCTTAACTCAGTTTTCGAAAATGTTTTGTTTCTATTTACTTGACAAATTTATGTTAACAACATGCACAATCGATTTGTTATTGTTAATTGTGTACATGTTATTCAATAAAATTTCAATATTTTGTGCATTCATAAAATTTTATGCTTGGAAATATGAATGCAATCGAATTATTCAAAGGTGTCATCTTGGCTAATTCCAGAAGCATTCAGTTCACACTAGACGAAGAATAACTTGACGGCTTTTTCATATGTCTAAAGCTATTTTTTCCGCACAAGTTTGTTAAATAATTAAAATATTTGTGCAGGCTAATGAATTTGTTTACATGATCGAACTGTGCAATTTTTCATCTCTGTGGAAAATCCAGTAAATCTACCAAAAACAAAAAGCTAAAGCTAAAGCTTGAGACGGAGATGGAGATGGAGATGTAGTTGGGGAAGGTGCGACGTAGAATCGGTCGTCCATTTGAATGCAAAAAATCGTTTAAATCACACTGCAAAAAATGTGGCCAAGAAACCGGTTAACAAGTGCGGCAGCAAGTGCGAGAGAGACGGCAAATGCTGAGCGCAAGCGCGAAACAAATGTCAGAGGCAGCGAACATCAATCTCCAGCTACGGCAACAACAATAAAAACAACAACAGCAACAATTCCAGCAGTGCCACAGCTGGCCACATGGCAACGAGCAACGAGCAACGAGCAACGTGCAACGTGCAACCGGCAACTGGGAACGGGCAACTGGCAACCATTTGGCTTTGGGTGTGCAACGAGTTCTTTGGTGGCCACAAAAGGAAAAGCCAGGCTTGGCAGAGGCCAGCGGCAGAGGACGTTGCAATGATGGAAAACCGGCTAAGAGGTGGCCAAATGCGTTAGCCATCGCTTGTGCTTGTTGCAGTTGCAGTTGTTGTTGCTGTTGCTGTTGCTGGAGTGCTGCTTGACTGACGTTGCAACATTAAGAAACTACAGTTGGGTTCATAACCTCATTTCAAATTGGCCAAACAGGTGCGACACAATTTACCGACCGAAATACGATACGTTAACAATTTTGAGAGACTGTAAAAGTGCAAACACTTTGATGGATCTCACTTACAGGACACATTTATATTAAAGCTTTTAAGCCAAAAAGCTCGACTTTCATCTTTCTTTTACTAATATAATATTAAATATATTTTTAATATAATTATTATAATTTAAAATATAATATTTTATTATGATAATTAATTTAACTCTTTATCATTATTTTCCTTAAATTCGAAACAAAAAGTTGTTCACACACTTTGATGGATATTTATATTAAAGCTTTTAAGCCTAAAAGCCCGCCTTTCATCTTTATTTTACTAGAATAATATTTAATACATTTTTTTATTAATAATAATTAATAATATGATATTTTATTATGATAATTAATATTATTATTTTCCTTAAATTCGAAATAAAAATTGTTCACACGGATGTAGGAGCTTTCAAAGCTCTGTTCACATCTTGCCTTTATGGAACATAATACAAATACAATGGTTACTAACATAATTGCAGTCAGTCAGCTATTAACTATTATTACTTTATAATACTAGTCACTCACGTTTTTTAATGCTTTTTACCATGAAACGTAATTCATCACGTTGCTTACGATTGAAACGTCGAAAGTTGTTCTCATTTAATGAAGCCAATCAACAATCAAACTTCAATCGGCGACTGTTTTATGTTCTAGACCTCGACTAAATTGCACCTGTCATGCAATCGAATATGTTCCTCCACCTTCTTGTCTCGTTGTCTATCCGTATGCACATAGATACATATACATATATGTGTTTGTCTTTGTGTTTGTGTTTGTGTCCACTTCCCCCGCCTCGTGTGCAGCTAGCAAATCATGACATGAGTTCAATTTGTGACAATTATTGTTGCAACATTTCAAAATCGAAGCATTTGCATTCGGCCTCCGGCGGCCTCCGACAGTTGTGCGATTTTTATCGTTTTTCATTCGATTCGATTTTTGTATTAATTTTATTTTTATTTATTTTTATTTCTCTTGTATTGTTCTTGTTGTTGTAATATAATATACAAAATATAAAGCACATGTCACATATGCAAATGGTCAAGTTTTTTTTTTTGGTTTGTTGCTTTTTGTAATTTTATTTGCTTTTTTTATTGAAAATTAATTGTTGTGCATTTTTCAAGCAAAGCGCATTTAAATTGGGCGTTGACTAATAATTGCATTTTTATTTAATTTTATTTTATTGCTTCATAAACATTTAATTGATTCCAAGCCGAACTGCCTGCTAATTTATTATTATTTCTATATTATATTCCCGTTCAATCAATTATAAATCTATTGCATATCGTTATTTTATTATCTCTACCAATGACTTTCAATGTCATTTTAAGGGTGTTCAATAATTTTCCCACTTAAATAATGAGTTCCAGCCATTATTTTTATAATTGTTATGATAAATTGTAAATGTATGCTCAGGCTTAAAAAAAAAATGTTTATTGCATTAGTTTAATTAAATTATTATATAACTTGCTTTAGTTTCATCGGTGAGTCAATAGGTGTTTATAATACCCATTTCTACCAAATTTATCGTATCATATCAATCGTATGATAAACACTGAGCTACCTTTTTTTGATATTTTGTTAATTTTAATTAATATTCGACTGCATTTGGAATTGTGTGTGCCTTATGGATTGAATGTGCAAATATTTTGGTGCCTTTAAGTGGAGCAAAGCTCGGAGAGGGTGAGACAATAAAATGGGTAATTATGGAAGCTTTATGATTTGGTAAACTCAGTGTAAATATTGCCAGCGGAAGGCGATCATAAAACGTAATCACCCGCAATATGAGCAATATAAACACTTGCGAACAATTTTGAGTTAATTAAATGTCCAAAATGAAAATCAAACCGAAGCGAAAAGAAAACTTGCGAAATGAGGACAAAGAGGGGAGAGCGTTGAGTTGGCAGAATGAGTCTCCAGTTTCACATCAGATCTTGGGCAAATATCAGATATGAGTGCTTGCCTAATTGGGGAGCCGATCCATGGATCCGATCCACCTGGTCTCTATGGTGTGTACCTTTTGCCATTGCCGTCGCCATTGTGGCGATAGTTCATTTCTTAATTGTTCTGCCGCCGCCACAGACAAACAATAATTGCGTTCGTGCTGAAGATAAAAATGTATCCGGTAGATAAATGCCAGGCCAGGCAAATTGTTTGCTCTTTTAACAGAATCGAAATGTTGGGGGGGAATGTGGGGAATGAGAGGGAGTCAAAACAATTTCACAAACAAATAATGAAATTTATTAACTCTTCGAGTTCAAAAGAATTGCTGCGCATTTCCTCAATTCCTTTGACAATTAATATGTATTACACTTGTTTCACTCTATAAGTAATCATCACACTCTCCCTGGTCTGCTTTGTTTCCCCCGAATCCCTGTCAGGGGCTCATAACTCTCAACAAGATCAAAGGCACCGACGGCGACAATCCAAAAAACCAAATCGGATACGAAAAGTTTTTAAATTCTTGGCTCTATTTGTTGCACTTGAGACACTTGAGAATTGAATTAGATTTGTCACTGTTTAGTCTGGGAAACTATCTATGTCTGAGAGCTCCCAAGATTTAAATAAAAAATCAACTTCACTTTAGCCACTTTGCCGACCGTTAATCGAGTGCTGATTACGTTGAGCTGACAAATTCCCATAGTTGCCACATCAAGTGGCTGCAACACTTGGGCTTGGTCTTTCAACGGATTTGCATAAAACCAAAATTTAAACACAATTACTAATAACATTTACTCACAATTTCGATAACATATAAACAATAAAGCTGGCTTGCCACTCCCCTATAGTCTAGTTGCTGGTGCAACGTTGCAACATGCCACACAACGCAACACGTCACAAATTTTTGTTTTCTGTGTTTCTCTCTCTCTCTCGATTTTTTATGACTTTGGGGAATTATGTAGCACGTCCAATGCTAAATATGTTCAAAAATCTCGTGGCACGACAAGTTACATGCATCAAACTGCCTCCAACGACAAACGAATGCCATAAAATCAAAGCGTCCGAGAAGGCGGCGTCGATCCCGAGGAGGTCGACCATGGAGTATGGCAGGGGAGGGTGTGCGAAGGGGCGGGGCAGGGGGGCAGGGGGGCAGCTGAGGTAGCACATTTAAAATGCACAAGCAACAACAACGGCCACAGCCTCAAAGCCTCAAAGGCAACCTGTTGCATAAAACGCACACACACTCACACACACAGTAACACACACACACACACAGACTCACAAATCTTTTTAAATGCATTTCATTATGAAGACAAAAGCCAGCCGACATATTTGTCAACAGCAAAATTGTAGTTATTTTCTCTTTTAAACTTTTTTAACACCCTTTACCTTTTAAGTAAATTGTATTATTACTTTAGAACAAAAGTTCCCACAAATATTTTTTTTACAGTAGAAACTTAACATACAGATTTAAAATCATCTTATTTTTTAAGTATGTATTCAGGATATAATTACAAAATTTAAATAAAATGCCAAGGATATTTAAAAATCGACATTAAAAAAGGCAAAGAAGACTAAATTATTTGATCTGAATGAAAACAAATATTACAGAACCCCAAAAATGAAAATATTGTTGAGAAAAATCGGGCTTGATTTAAGTATTTCATACTTTATTTATAAGAGTCCGGGATTTCCGTACTTCTGACGGCGCATTGGATTAATTTTAGCCCTGAATCCCAGATTTCTTATTAAGTCTATATTTAGTAATTATTTATATTTTCTTGTTTTTCTTTTACTTTTATTCCATTGAATTTTTTTAAATATCCCTGCTTTAAATGCTAATTATAAATTGATGAGTAAAAAATCAATAATATTTAGATAAATATAATAATCATTTTAAATAAAGTTTCAAATAAATAAATAAACTGCAAAATTCTAGATAGATATTTCTTAAAAAATGTTGCTTAATAGTTTCGCAATTGACACTTTTGTCGGGTGTTCGCATATAGAGAGTCACACGCAGCTCACATTAAGCAGCCCAAGAACCATTTGCACTTTAGCCTTGCCACAGCCGACAGAGGCCTTCACAACGTCACCGGCGTGCGGTGTACAGACCCCAAACTCAAACTCAAATCGAAACTCAGACTGAGACTGAGACTGGGACCCAAAGCCCAAAACCCAATCGTAGTCCCAGTCTCCCTGAACTGAAGCTGTGGTCGCATTGTCCGAATCAATTGTGGGAAACGCACAGAAATAATCTTCAGATTCTGTGTGTGTGTGTGTATTTCAGTGTGTGTGTGTTTGTGTGTGTGTGTGGGTGGGTGGCATTGCCCCCGCGCAATGTTTGTTGCTGTCAATTAAAGCACAAGCGGCGACGGCAGGAACTGAAACTGGAACTTGTTGCACATTGCAAGTTGCACATTGCACGTTGCACATTGCACAAGCTGCAGTTGCATTGTAGGCTTTCGCACTGTGTTTCTGCCCCATGGCTTTGCCACATTTCGTCGTCGCCGTCGTCGTCGTGGCGTTTTTGACACTCGCCGCGTCGGTCTTTTTAGCCAGTCGATGTCCCTGTATCTGTATCTGTCCGTTTCCCTGTGCCTGTGCCTGTCCCTGTGCCTGTCCCTGTCCCTGTCCCTGTCCCAGTATCTGTATCTGTTCCTGCCCCGTGTCATTGTCAGTCCTTCCCACTCCCCATTCCCCTCCCTTGCAACGCTTTTGTGCCTTCCGCTTCAAGTGCACATGGATCAGTTGCAGTTCGACAGACTCGCGATATTCATTGTCTGCCTTTTTGACCAACTTTAGAGCGTTAACTAACTGGGCTGACTCGACTATCGCTTTTTGCCACATTCGCATAATAAATTGACAGTCGCCACAGCGTTGAGTGCATAAATGAATGAATCAATGCTTCACTCACTCACAGTCTCAATGCAAAGTGCACGCTTGCAGATACATTTGTATCTTTAACTAGTATGTGGCTGCAGCAGGTCTCATTTTTACTGTATCTTTCACTTTTGCCCAAGATTAATTATACTTTAGAACTGCAAACTATTTATTTGGCCTAATAAGTGTGCTTATAATTATTTATAATATTAATTAACTCTTGAAAAACTACTCAACTTATAGATTGCATGGATATCTCGAAGCGAGAGATTAGATAATTGTTTGATTAATTGAATTTGCGCTTAAGAATATATATCATTTTGGAATTTGTGAACGATTTTATTATGAGAGGTAAATAAATTAAATAATAATATATCTTAATGGATTTCATTACAAATTTCAATAGGAATAAATTTCACTAGATCTTTTACTCAAGGTTGAAATAAATTATCATTTTATCTTTTGGAGTTTTAATATATATAAATGTATAGTAAATATATATAGGTGTTGATAGAAAATTCAGATGTCACTATTTGTTTTTCTAAATGTAAAACTGCTTAAGGTTTTTAAAAAAAAAATAATAATAATAATATACTTTTTGTTAAATATTAAAAAAAAAAAATAAAAAATTCTTATGCCAAATAATTATTTCACATACTGTATGTTAAATATATTGTCTCACTGACATTTTATTGCATTGTATCTGTCAAGTGGAACAGCTAGCGGGAGTGCATCATTATCATCCCAATATCATCATCATATTCATCTCCATCATCATCATCATCATCATTATCAGCAAGGGAAAAATTATGTGCACTGGCAACTGAAATCGCCAATCGCCGCATGGGAGCCATGACCGAGTCCAGGGCTGGGAATGGAGCCAGAAGATGCACTGAATCCCCACTGTGCACCTTTGGCGCTTCTTGCAACAAGCGAAGGTGGCAATGATGGCAGCAGTTGCTCAACTGTCAAATTGTTGTAGTTGTTGTTGTTGTTGTTGATGCTGTTGTTGCTGCGCGTTGATTCGTCGTAATTCATGAGAGGCAAGCCACGTCACGTAGCATGCAGCACAACAAGTGGCCTGCATCTTTAAATGTATCTGTATCTGTAGCTGTAGCTGTAGCTGTAGCAGATGTATCTGTATCTGTGCGTGCAGCTTCCATGTTTATGGCTGCCACTGACGTTGACGTTAAAGTCGAAGACGAAGACGAAGATGAGGCCGAGCACGAAGACGAAGACAAAGACGAGGACGCAGCTGATAATGATGTGTTGCTGCTGCTGCTGCTGCATTGCTGCATGCCACAACGAATGGATGCTGCCACATTTTGATTGCGTGTCCGCGTCCATGGATTGTGGAGTCAGTTGACTACCTGCGCATCAATCGGCCATAAATTAGCATTTGAGTAAATTGGTTAAATTCGTTATTCGGAATTAGGATCCAATGAGCTGACGCTGCCAGCCCGCTGTTCTGCCTCATCATTCCAACTCTCCTCTCTCTTTCGCTCCTTCTCGCTGTACGTCTTGCTCTCACTGGGCCATCATTTCGACCAATAACTTGCCACAACATGTGAGCAGCTCCCCGTGGCCAGTGGAGAAGTTCAGCGCGAACTTGTTTATGTTTTGAACATTTTCTTCTCTTTTTCACATATATATTTTTATGCTTAATTTCGTGTTATTGATTGATTTATTTTTATTGTGTGCTTTTTAATGGAGAAAAAATTTGATTTTTCGTATTCGCTTGAGTATCTTTTATTTCTCTCTTATTTTTATTTTTGTAGTTTTTTGCAGCGTTTTGAAAAATTACAGCAATTAATGAAGTCGTAGAATCTCATTTTGGTTGGCAACTAAAAGGCAACTGAATTGGCTAAATGAAAGGCATTTAACAAACTTAAAAAATATACAATCCAGAATCACTTACACAAACTAAAATTTCATAGAAAATTATAAGAGTATCTTCGATAGTTGCTGGTAAATTTTACAACATGAAAACTTTGAATTATATGAACAAATAATAATAATTAATTAAATATATGTATATGTAAACTGAGATATATTTTTTAATATCACTAAATTTTTAATTTAAATTGAAATTATATGATTTAACGCCTAATATCACGAATGATAAATGTAAGTTATTATTTGGTATAGAAAAAATAACAATAATTAATTAAATACATGTATATGAATACTGTGATATATTTTTTAATTATACAATATATTTAGTTTAATTTAAATTATTTGAAAGAGCGCCTAATATCACGAATGAAAAATTTAAGTTATTATTTGCTATTCAGTGATGTTTCTAGAATTTTATGTCTCCATTTCGATTGTTTTTATTTATTGCAGCTTTAAATATGCCAAAAATAAAAATCGTTTAATAAATTCAAGCAATCATTAAAATATTGAAAGATATTCGAGTTGATTTGAAAGTTTCATAAACGCAACGAAAACAAGTCCATAAACATGGAAAATGCGTTCATAAAGACGTTGAACTCTTGAACTCGCGACGCGACGTTGCGACGTCCAGCCGTGAACTGTGAGAAGAAAACTCAACAACAATAACAACAACAAGTAGATGATGAACAACAACAATAAGCATCAAATCAACATGCAGCTCTGTCTGAGGCCAAATGAGAAAACATTTCAAGTTTCAATTCGAATAAATAAAAATGTTGGAATTCAATTTCAGTTAAGAACTCTGAACAAGAAAAAATAAAAAAAGAGCAAAGCAGCTGGGATTGAAATTGCCGTCGACTGCATAAATCAATCGAATTTATTGACCAATGACAAATGCCGCAAAGATGATGATGATGAGCAGACAAAGAGAGAGAAAGAGGGAGAGAGAGAGAGAAGGAAGAGAAGAGAGCGGGGCACTAGACGAAAATCAAAAGCAAACAATGCCAAAAAGATATCAAGCTGAAATTCAAATTAAAACAAAAAAATAATCCCAAAAAAAAAAACATTAAAAGCCAGAGCCATTAGAGGGTGAGGGGAGAGGGAAGCTGGGGGATTGGGGATGGGGAATGGAAAAAGATGTGACTGAAAATCGATTAAAATAATGCCGAGGCGGGAGCTGCGATTGGCGCGGAGGAATGTCAAAAAGAGAGAGAGAGAGAGACAAAGAGAGTGATATAGAGAGAGAGAAGATGCTGTGGACCTGGCCAAGCATCTTCTTGGGCAATAAAAATGATAAAAACCAAAACAGAATCAAATAATTCTCGGACTTCTCGCAGGTCTTGAGCTCGAATCGTCGTCGGTGTGGCAACAACAAGAATCGGTGACTACGTCGCCTGTCTATGCCACAAATCAAACGCCAGCAGCGGCTGAAGATGCCGACTGCAGACGCAGACGGAGATGGAGATGGAGACTGTCTCTGTTGCCCCCTATTCCTGCCCCGCCACGCCCCTTCCCCTCGACGAACCCGCCCTTCTATCCTTCTTGAGCTGCAAATGAAACATGGAGCTTGGACTTCAACTTGGAGTCACTCAGTCCGCTGCAGGGCGTCCAACGGCAGCGTCATAATCACACGCTGCACTCCTCACACACACAGAGACACACACAGCAACACACACACACACACACATACTACAGTGAGAGCTCGATAATTATGACGGGAAATAAATTGTGTATGATTGCTTGATTGGCGATTTATTGACTCACATTATTGGAGCTGCCGCTGCTGCCGATGAATGTGAATACATTTGTGAGTGTGAGTGTGCCTCTGAGTGCATCCGTGAGTGTCCATAATCGATGCGGGCTTGACAGCGTATTTATTACAAAATGCGAATATTCTTTTTTCTGTGGCTTTTATTTTTCGATTTTTACTTTCAACTTTTTACCAACGAAGCACAACGAACTGAATAGCTTGATGATTGAAAATTGCGAATGTCTCAAAACCGGAAGCTATTAAATGGTATAATTTAATGGCATTTTGTCGGTAAGGGTTATGAAAAAGGTACTGCCAGTGGAGTATATCAATCAGGACAGAGTAATAACAATATTAAAGTGGAGGGAGAAATTGAATTGAACTAAATCCAAATTAATATAAATATACTGTAATTATTGTAATTTAATATATAGTTAACATTGCAGATATTATTTAATAAAAATGAATTGAAATAAAATTTAAATTATCAACAGCTTACAAATGTAATATTACTTAAGCAGTTTTGCAATTCAATTAAAATATTAAAGAATTGTTGTTTCCATTTTTTCTATTATTAAATACCAATAAGAGATGTTTTGAAAGTTGTTCTAATCAATTATCAATGACCGAATAAGCTAAGAAAAAATCTTTTTTAACCCCTGCAAAATATGTAGGGTATAAAAGCAATTTATTTACAAATTTATGCATTTGCCTTTGTTATTAGTAACCCTTTCAACAACAGAATAAAAAAGTATTATAAGGGAAAATCGTTGTTAGATTCACCACAAAACAACAATATCATCAAAATTGTCACAGACGCTGCTACAGTCATAACTCTTGAATATGAGACAGTCGCCATTTAATTTTTAGCTCTGAAATTTGTAAGGCAATAAAAGTTGACTGGTCATCAGTTGGTTGACAGAAAAAAAAACTGGTAAAAAAAATTATCAAAGTAGAAGAAGAAATGGGGAGTGTAAATGGAAGTGGGATTGGAAACGAGAATGGAAATGGGAATGGGAATGGGAATGGAAACGAGGCATTCACACGCACATAATTCAATTGGCTCAAACAAAAGCACATTTAATTTTATTTATTATCGCCAGAGACAGGCGAATGTGTGTGTGTGAGTGTGTGTGTGAGTGTGTACGAGTGTGTGTTATCCTTTGAAAGGTCGCTGATGAGCAGTTGCATGTTGCGGATGCAGAGATATCCGTCAGATACTTTCACTCAATGCTCTGACGTGTTGTTATCTGCGGGTTCTAAAAACGGATGACGTAGGCCGAGGACGAGAATCAAAAGCGAGACATAAATAAAACGAATTGAAGAAAGCAATGAAAGGGCATACCAAACAAGAAGGAGACAGAAAGAGAGAAATGTCAACAAATAAAGTGTGTGCGTAGATGGAAGTCACTGTTGGCCTGGTCGGGAAGACAGGCAGACAGACTGACAGACGGACAGACAGACAGACAGAACTAAATGACGACACATGCTGGCAACAAAAGATACAAAGATACATTTAGTCAGTATCTGTAGCTATGGCTGGGACTGTGGTGTGTGTGTGTGTGTGTGTGTGTAGAACGCAATTTCATTGCGTCGCTTTCAACTTTCGAATGATGCGGCGATAAATCAAGGATAATCTACTTTTCAGGATCATAATTTTTGTGTGAATTGACAGGGCGCAGTGACAAAAAGAAAGCAAACTGACAGATTTATGTACGCACACGCACACGCATACGCATACCAAGAGATACGCACACAGATACAGGCACAGGACTCCCTTTCAGTACATAGATACATTTCATGATGTCTGCCTTCGAACGGATATCAATTTCACATAAAACTCTGCCTGCCCAGCCGAGAAAGTGGATGATGATGACAGTTAGAGTCAGTGCCGGAGACGTTGACTTAGACGAAGGAGTATTTACGGGGTTGAGGGGAGGAGATGGAGAAGGAGGAGTTGGAGTTGGAGGAGAAAGGGGAGAGGAAAGGGGTGGGAGTAACCCTTATTTGACACATTAAATGTCATTTGAGCATGCGACGTTGAACGAGCCAAAATGAGGCAGCCATCTTGGCTATAGTTCCAAATGTATCTGTAGCTATAGCTGTGTAATGTATCTGTATCCATGCGGGTCTTGCATTTCGAATGAATCGCACGTTTCATTTGGTTGTCCATTTATTGGCGACATTAAATCATTCTATCAATCCCAGTCACGAGTACTGCCCACCGCTGTCCGACCGTCCGACCGTCCAACCGTCTGTTGTCCACTTTCTGCCTTCTGCTTTCACTTTCACTTTCCACCCCCTCACATTACCACATTTACAACCACCTCCATTAGTCATTAATCGCCGCAGTGACTTTAATGGCATTAAATAGTCGCAATTATATTTTAATGTCAAACCAGAATAAAGCCCATCTCAGGGTAGGTTTTCCTCTCTCTTACTCTCTCTCTCTCTCCACTTTCTTTTCCAATTTCTTCTCCATTCTTTCGGCCCATTTTGTTATTCTTTGGATTTACTTAATTGCCTTCATTTTGCGCAGCTTTTCTGATTAGCGTTTCTCGATAAAAATGTTCTTTTCCTTATAAGATGTTTAATCTCACAATATCTATTGAAGTCAACTCTACTAAAGTCGACTCAAAATTTACATATCAATTGTCAATTGTTTACTGAATATAAGCAAAGAAAATCACAATTTGTGATGCACAATCTTTATAGTTTTTCTATGAATATGTTAATTACAGAGCTTTCATTAAAATTTTAAGAATCAATTAACTTTTGCTAATATAATATTCGATTTATAAAAGAAATAATAATGTTTTTTACATACACAGATGTGTATTTATCTCAATTTTATAGCTAGAAAATTTTAAATAAAAAACCAAATTTTTAAATTTTATTTCTCTGCAAAGAATACCAATTATAAATTTATTCAATACTCAATATTCGTACTCTCTATAGCATGTAAGGAATTTTAACAAAATTTAAAAATTTTAAGATATTGCATAAAATTTAAATTGAAAGGACTTATGCCAAGATTCGAATGGAATCTCTCTTGACAAGAAGTATAATTGAATGTTTTGTTAAAGAACTATATACAAATTAATAAAATAAAAAAAAATAAATAAAGATATAAAAAATAAAATTAATATTAACTTCAATGACATATCTTAATTAAAATTTAAGTGAATTCTAAAATAATTAAATAGACAAATAGAAACTTTTAGAGAACATTCTTTCGAATTGTATAGATTTCCAATGTTTTATGTTATGTTAAAGAGTTGACAAAACCTTTTACTCTATATCTGAAATGTCCTCGAGCTTTTTAACAACTTGCACATATTTTACACTTGAGTTCAGTAAGTTTTGGGGAGTGCTCAAATGACAGGGTATATAAAATATGTATTTGGAGATGTCAGGCATCGGGGCATACTTTTCACGTCAGACAAATGCAACCCCTTTCGTTAGATTTATGATGGGCGGACTGGAATGAAGGAACTAACGAAAAAAGGAACCAAACAGAAACAAAATAAAATCAAAAGCAACTAATCAAGTTTTGACAGTACAAATCCACCTCAAAATGCCAGCGTATACCTATTTAAATGGGAGCCACAGATCGGGTTAAGAAGATGGAGATTTTGGATTTGGGAACGTTACGCGATGGCGATGATGTTCTTGATGGAGTAAGCGTAAATATGGCGTTGAAAATTGTTTAACTGATGAAATGGCCTCCATGACGAGAAACTAACAACGACACACACCCCGCATGACACACACACACACTCTCTCTCTCTCTCTCTCTCCCTCTCTCTTTCAGCCATGCACACATGCAGGCAATAAAACAATGTCACGCAATTTAGAAAGAAATGTCAAAAATTGAGTGATTTACAAGGGAACGACGAGAGGACAGACGGACAGTTGGACGGATGGATTGGCTTGAAGTTCCAATGAAAATGGAACATAAAAGGAGTTCATAATTTTCATTTTATTTTTGTTTTTCAAATGTGAAAATTGTGTGTGTGTCTATGTGTGTGTCTAGTGCGTGAGGCGAAAGATAAGAAAGAAAGTGCCGGAGACTTCAACTGTGCCTCCGGGTGGCTTGATGCCCCGCAGCCTTGTTGCCTCGCTGCCTCGCTGCCTCTGGCAGGCAACAAACAGTACAAAATTAGGCAAATTTACGAAATAGAAAATCGAGAATTAGAGAGAGGACATGCCACACAGGACACCGTTTAACACAAGGACAACATAAATCACACAAAAACACTCGTCGTCTAATTTGGCATAACGAAAACGATCCGCGCATCCGTCAGATACATTTGCGCACGCGCAGCTGCCACAGCGTGTAGCATGTGGATGGATGAAAAAAATAAATATGAAAATATGATGATGATGATCGAGAGAAAGAGAGAAAGAGAGAAAGACAGAAAGAAAGAGAGAGATGGAAGCTAAACAGATTTATGGCCTATTGAAATGCCATCGAGCTCTAATGCGCTGGAACGAAATATTCTCCCGATGCGACGGTCCGAGTTCTTTTATCTATCACTCCAGAAACCCATTTGATCTTTCTTTCGTTTTTCCAAAATTTTTAATATTTTTATGACGCACATTTCCGTTGACTACTCTCGTCACTCTCTCTGCCTCCCTCTCACACTCACATTCACATACACATACACATTCATGCACTCATTCTCGTTGAGTGACTGCGTTTTTCTCATTTCGCCTTTTCCCCCGGAGAGATTTATGCGTTTCTTCGATTATGTAAGCCTTGGTTTTTCCTTCAGTCCCTTTATGGTGGAAAGTCAATTATCAAATTTATGGTTTCTCAGCCATGTGAAGTTTCTTGCCTTGGCGGCATTTTTAATGGCTCTCATTCCCACATTGAATTCAATATTATAAATACAATCTCTTAAGTATTTGGTCCAGCATCTGCTCTTTAATTTGTTTCAATTTTTAAGTTATTAGTCATAATTTTTGGTATTTCTTCTCTTGCCGCTGACAGGTTGAGCAGGTCACCCTAATTTTATATGCCTTTAATCAGCCGATCTAGACATTTGGGGAGGTATATCAAATTCAAATACCAAATGGAAATTAAAAATTAAAAAATGCAATAAACATAAAGATTATCGGCAATAATGTTCCCCCAGTTAAATAATTAAAATTGTTAATTACAATTATAAAATATTTAAGATATTATATATTATTATAACAATTTATAAACCAAATTTAGTTCTTAAGCATAATATTTTCAATAAGTTTGACTTTCATACGAATATATTCACAAACTTTACAAATTTATTTGAATATCCTATAAAAGTGTCTTTCTCATTTTCGTAATTCCCATCAAGCAGATAATCGAAACTCCCACGTTGACCAGTTTTCACAATGAAAAGAACTCAAGAATCGTTTTGCTTTCGTCAAAATTAACGCTGAAACTTTTTAATGAAAAACCCGCATCAAGTTGTAGAAAATTGTCCCAAACACACACACACACACATATATACGCTTACACAGACAGTGAAGCACTTAGAGTTTACTTTGAAATCGCACAAGTGGGAAAGAGATGTGAGAATCAACTGGGGACTGAGATGCAAGGAACAACCCCACACAGATTCAGATACAGATACAGAGACAGAGACAGCATTTCCATTCCATCATGGCCGACAACGAAAGCGACGAGAAAGAAACGACGACCTGAACTGACGGTCTGTCACTCTGTCTGTCAGTCAGTCAAGACGAACCCTCAACTCAATTGGGGGCAGGCCAACGACCAGAGAGGATGTGCGGGCTCAGAGTTCGACTTTTGCCTACAAAAAAAAATAAAATAGAGAAAAAAAAAACCCGTAATTTTCCAACCACCATCAGAGCATTTTCTTGACGTACAGCAGAGGGAAGAGGGAGGGGAGCCAAAGCGGGTTGCTCAAAACGACCCTTATTTCAGTTGAGCATTCGAGTCATAATTCTTTTTTATTTTGTGACACGAATAAATCACTCAATTGTATAAAATTAAACGCGCCAAAAAGGACGAGTCCGTTTCGAGTCCTTCCAAGAGTCCGCCCCGGGGGAAGGAGTACACATTCATACATACATAGGCCGAAAAACAAAATGGCAGCTGAATAAAATAATTCCAAGTTTGGTTTCGGATTCATGTGCCCGAATAAATCAAGAGATTGGACACAGATATCATAAAAATAATATCCTTTGACTCGGCGTATGTATTTTGTATCTTTCGCTTTGGCAGACATCGCACAACTTGACGGGTCTTTGGCCCTATCCTGTCTGTCTCTCTCTCTCTCTCACCACTGCTCTCTCATTTCGCGCAAATGAGTATACGACATTTTAACACACACACACACACACACACACATGCCAACCATCAAATGTGAAGGGTATTTAAGCAGTTGTCAAGTCGGATTGTCCTTTTTGATAATAATTATGCAAGCTATGGGAATTGGAATACTTTAGAATATATTTATATAATATATAATATTCAAGATTATTCTAAAATGCATTATTCTTATGATAAACATAGGTGCCAAAACTAACCAATTACGTTATAAGTTAAAAATCATGGTTTCTGAGATTCTTAAGTCAATTCTTAAAAGCTATACATTTTGAAAGTCAAGATATTATTTGCATTGAAATAAATAAATATAATTTCGACTATACTATATAATCTTTTTTTCTGATATAAAAAAATGAGATTATGTATAAAATTATATTCTTTAAAAAAACATTAGGATTCCAAACTAAGCAAATGATATCTATTTTTAAGAAGACATTATTGGTCTTAATACAGATCATTTAAAATATCATTATTATTATTATAATTATTTTTATATAATGTGATCATACTTTTAAGAGTACATTCAAGTTCGTTTAAATTATTTTTATATTTATCTATTTAAACAGCACTTTTTTTTGGTTGTTGGACATTTTCTGGTGGTTATTGTTTCATGTGTCTCTTGCTGTCGCCATTGCCATTACGCTACCACTGTGTGTGTGTGTGTGTGTGTGTGTGTGTATGAGTGTTAAAGTGTGTGTGTGTGGCCATCACATGGCATAATAATTTGATTTGTGATCTTTGATAGCGAATATGAATTATAGAATGTGGATATGTGTATTTGGGTAGAGGAATCATCGCTGCTGCCACAGTTGCTGCCACTGCCACAGTCGGTGTCAACGTCATTCAGCATAAACGAGCTGCCAGTCGCTGTGTCGCTGTGTCGGTTTGTCGTTGTTGTCCTGCCGTCGTCCTGGCGTCGCATTTACAACCCTTAGCGCGCATAAATTACTTTTATTACCTGTCAGGGGTATTTGCGCACTTACCGCCTTCCCCGCCTTCCTCCCCCTTGTCCACCACTTTTTCAGCTCTCCCTCTTCGCTTTTTTCCTCATTTTCGTTTTTAGCTATATTTTAATTGCATATCGCGCAATAACTATTTTGCACTCTCTGACAGCAGATTGAAGATATTTATTAATATTAGATGCGACAGACAGACACATAGATACAAACACACACACACACACACATACACAGACAGACAATGCTATCGTCAGGATCTGTTGGTCTTTCTCCTCCCCCCTCTCCAGCGAGTCTACGAGACTTGCTGCATCGGGTCACATCAGTCGCATAATTCCAGTTCCATTAATTCTATTTTATTGCGTCACAGGTTTTTAGATGATGTTGCACGTTCTATGAGAGTGTGTGTGTGTGTGTGTGTAGCTGTGTGTATTTGTATATACGTGGGGGCTTTGCATCGCTCTTCCTACTCGTCTTCTTCTTTTTTTACATTTGTTTAAATATTCATATTTTACGTCATTCAAATTGTGTAAATAAATTTAAGGTTTTTGTTGTTTCGCTTTTTATATAATTTCACCAGGCTCAACTGGGAGTTAGGATTAGAATTATGATGAGCTTTGCTATACCCTGTATCCAAAAGAAGCGAAAAAATTTGTCAAATGAGTTTGTAACCGACTAAAGACGGTATCATAAAACGTATAAACTATTTAGTTAAATTTTTGAGTCTCCAAAAATTAGTTAAAATTATATTATCTTGCACATATATTGCAAGAATTCTCATATTTTTCATGTTCTGTACAAAAATAAAGACAGAATAGAATTTAAAAAAAAAAAACCCTAAGGAAATTCAAAGATTTTCTATCTTAAATAAAATAATTTATTGAAAAATTCTGCGAGCTGAATGAATAAAATCCTTCTTTGCCTGTATTCTTGAGACTTGGAAACTTGCTCCTCTTGAATCCTGAAACCAGTTGAGATTCTGCAGAGTTCAGCGTCTTTTCTTTCATCTTCAGATGGTTTAACAAATGACCCGCTTCGTCGTCTGGTCCAATCCTTTATACTTGTACAACTGAATTAAAGCTGAAAAAGATGTTGGTCTTATCGGTGAATTAATAGAGCTATTAATAAGTCTTTTGTAGCGTTGATATCAAAAGTTAACTCCACGCCAGATGCAACCTTGAAGATACCAGTGGAAGATGCAGCTTGAAGACGCAGACGGAGATGGAGGTAAAGATGGAGATGCACATGGATGCACGTAAATCCTTCAGCCATAAAAGAACAACTGATTTACCTGCGATGAAAGTGACATGTTAATTTTTTATTTCGACCCAACGAAGACTAAGACATCGCCAGATGGAGTCGGAGTCAAAGTCGGAGTCAAAGTCAGAGTCGTAGCAGGAAGGAGCTGTTTCATGGATCTTTGACTGAGGCGACTTTGATAAATACCATGACAAATTTAAAACTGTCAGACATCATTATTCAAATAGTAATTGCATTATTATCGGGTCTCTGAAGTGGGGAAATGGAAATGGGAAAATGATGAAGGGAACAATTGGCGCATTAATCTCTCTCTCTCACGATGTCATGGAGGAAAGGTTGTTTCAACATGTGTTTCTCTTCCTCTTTTCCTTTCCTCTTACCATAATTGAAATGTCAGAAAGAAAGAGATATTGACGTTAGAAAGAGATAGATATGTTGGTTGAGTGGCACACTCAATGAACCCGAAACAGGTACCCGTATAATATCAAGGGTAAGCATCAGAGGCAGATCCATAGGCGTAGGTGGAGTTTGAGGCATCTACGTTTATGCGGTTAATATCATGATCTCTTAGACGCTTGTATAAATTGATGCTTATGGTTTTGAAATTTTTAATAAAACTACATCACTGTACATATCATCAGGAATTTCAAAGCTCAACTTAGATTTGCAATATTTTAAAATATTACAAAAAATAACTCATAATTTTAGGGATCTGTTCTTTATCGATTTGTGTGATTTAATATTATGAACAGTTACTCAATAATTTACATTATGCTCAGTTTATATTTATGCATGTTTAATATTTAAATTTATTTGTGGACTTAATAGTATTGCAATTTTAGAATATATTATAATAAATATATGCTATCATATAGTAATAATCGTTTTCAATATTTCAGCTTACTAATTGTTTATGCAGTGAAATATTATGATCAGTTATAGGTTAAATTAAATAGAGAATATGGTTTTATATTTTCTGTGATCTACACTTTCGTTTGTTTCTTTCGATTTGTTGCATCGTGTGCACGTTGCATGCAACATAGTTTACTTCAAGTGCCGCATATCGATTGCCTGAAGATTAATTGCGCGTGGAAACTCCTAATTAAATCATATCATGGGTCGGCTCGACAGTTGGGAACTGCCTCCAACCCCCATTTTAGAGGCTGCTGCTCCTAACGATGTTGTGATGTGCTCGATTTTTCATTAGCTGCAGAAGCGGCAGCGTTGGTGGCAAACTGCATTTGAAAAGTTGCATATTCAAGTGACTCAATTAAACGCGTTGTGTGTGTGTGTGTGAGACAGAGAGACAGCTACAGATACAGGTTGCAGCCAGTGAGCACTTGAGCAAGACGTCTGCCATTTTGTGTGTCTGTCTACTTGTGTGTGTGTAGTGCACGTGAAATCCTTTGGCAAGAGGCAGCAGCAACAACCAGTGTTGCCAGTTTAGCTTATTTCAGGCTAGATCTAGCATATTTAAAAACGGAATAGCTTAAAAAATTTGCAAATAGCTTATAGCCATAAATCTAGCATATTTTAAAGTTCATGTAACATATTCTAACAATAAATGAATTCTTGACATCAACGAACCAAAAGTTTAAAATGTTATAGGACATTATAACATCGGAGCTGGTTCTTTATTGCCGATTGTTACGAGAGTTTATTCATATGATCGTCAATTTATTTTCCTAAAACGTTTCACACGTTGATCATTTTAAATCCCAAATTGATAAGATACATCTTATTAAATAAGAGCATATAAATGATACCTCGAAATTTTGGGCAGAGGTGCTCTCCTACAAAGATGCTGGAAATAATCATCCATTTGAGTCCCTGGCCTTCTTTGCACTTCAAATGCTTTCACTACCGTGGTTAATGCGGAAGTGGAACGCGATTTTAGCCAAATGCATTTAGCTTGTTTTTCGGCATGATTTTTTTATTTTTAGCTTATTTTTTCTCCGAATCTAGCATATGCGGGTGCCCAAAACCTGGCAACACTGGCAACAACAGCAACAGCAAGAGCAACCGACCTGATTGGTAGTTGACTGCCAGCGCAGTCAGCATCAGCATTCGCTCTGTCGAGTCTCTCTGCTCCGGCAGCCAGATTCCATCAGCAACAACAAAAGCCAAGCAGCAGCAAGAATAATAACAACAACAACAACAACAGCAACAAAACAAACGAAAACGAAATGTTGCTGAGACATGAAGTTGACAGCTCAATGCGCTCGAACAAAACTCAAACACACACATACACAGGCATCTCTCACACAGATTGAGAGAGAGAGAGAGAGAGAGAGACACACAGATACACCAATGCGAGCACAAAGTAAAACTGCAAAAGCAAAAGAAGCAGCAACAACAAACGTGCAAAAGTTTTGCTAAAACAATTAACAGCAAATCGATAAGAACACTTGCAAAATATAAAGCTTACTTAAAAATTTAAATATATAAAAATTTCAACTTACTAAAAATAATGGCTATGAAAACAAAATACTAAACTAACAAATCTATTTTAATGAAAACATACTGCAATAAAACAAATAACATAATAATTTTAGCCCGGAATACCGAATTTTATTTTTCTGTGTACCAATCGATTAAATTAAATCAGTTGAAGTTACATTAGTATTCCCTAACTTTTATTTGAAATTAATAAAATGTATTTTAATAATTGCTTGCATGTTCATTTGTTTTATTTAGCTCAAGCGTTTCTATTCATATGCGCTTTATTGTGCAGGCAGCCAAGCGAATTGCAAAAAAAAAAAAAAAGATGACTGCACTTCACCTCTGTTGGGTTACGGTTTCGTGGCCCATCCTCATTTTGTTGTTGTTGTTGTCATTGTAGTTGTTATTGTGGTGGACGCGTTGAAGAAGAATCCATCAATTTTTATGTTGCCCTCGGTCGACATTTTTGTCGATTCTGTTTTGCTGAGAGAGAGAGCTCGTAAAATGCAAATCGAAATTCATATCGTCACACACACACACGTAGACATAGTGCACTGGTGTTAGTGAGCTGTGAGTTGTTTGCCGATTCCACCCCTTTTCTCATTGTTCTGTCCATCAAAAACTGTGCACAGCACAAAACGAAGAAGAAAACGCAGTTGAAAAGCAACAAAAAAAATAATCCATACACATGAAGTTGTTGTCGTTGTCTCGTTTCGTTGACTTTTTCGTCTTCTGCTGCTGCTGTTGCTGCTGCGACTGTGACTGCGACTTCTCTTGCTTCTGTTGCTGTTGTTGCTGCTCCTGTTGTTGTTGTTGCTGGCTCAACGTCATCGTCGCCGTTGTTGTTGTCTCTCATTGTTCCTGCTGCTGCCGTTGCTGTTGATTCGTCGTTGGCTGCTGCTGCCGCTTCTTCTTCTGCTTCATCATCATCTTCCTCTTCATTCTCTTCATCTGCTGCCACTTGAGCTTTTGCTGGTCGCTGCCTTCTATTGTTGTTGTTGCTGCTGTCGCTCGTTGATATCGTTGCTGTTTCGATATTTTCCCGTCGTCGTCGTCGTCGTCGTCGCTGTTGCCATTGTTGTTGCCTCTCCAAATGTCTGCCAAATATCCCACCCCGCCCCTTTTTGGCATAAGCGCCCCGCCTCAAGCACTGAGCTTTCATGCAACCGAGACTTGCAACTTCAAACTTCATTTCAGCGTTACCAAAAGTCAGTCTCCCCAAAAATCCCGAACACTTCATTCAAACACCGTTGCAGTCTTCTCTCATAAATTTCCCTTCCTTCCTCTTTGCTTTCACTTGCCTTTTAGCGTTAAACGAGATAAAGAAATTTCCAATTTAACTGCAACATTAACTAACATTAAATTTCCTATATTTTCTTAACAAATTTTTAATAAATTTAAAAATTAGCTGCAGCGATTGCAGTTGAAGGGCGCTTTTATCTGTCTCTCACTCTCCCGCTCTCTTTGTCAGCGGAGTACTATTTCTTTGCTTTCCCTTTTAGCTGTCATTCTTAAACGTCAGTTTCTATTTAGAAAAGTATTTTTACTGTGCATGCTTAAGAATCAGGGGCTCTAATAATTGTAATCTTTTAATTATTTTTTAAATTAATAAAAATGTATGTTGTAATTTACATTAATTCAGTATTGACGCACTTGCAGGTGGAATTCTCGAAAACGCCGTCTTATCTCCCGATGAAATTATGTTAAGTATATTGTGTCCAAATTTCGAATATGTAACTCCAGCGGCTTGGCCTGTGCAATGCTAAATCAGTGAATGAATATATATGAAGGTTAGTTAAATTATTAAAACAAAAATGAAATCAATCAATCTCAGTCAAGAATATTTCCCTAAAAATAATCTAGCACATAGGATTTTCTTATATTTGAAATTTAAATTTTTTCTAGCTTGATTTTTTTTAACTAATTACTTTCTTTGTGATTTCTGGTATACATTAACAATAAAACTGTAAATTTTGAAGTAGATCTTTTCCAAATTGTATTCTTATAAATATTCTAATCAATCTGATTAACCCTAAATATGGTACTTAAAAAATCCACCAATAATAACCCAACAAAATGGCTAAATATGTTGACTTTGTCATTTATTTAGAATGTCAGCGGCATTATAGCCATATTAAGCCAATTTCAGAGCGCTTTACTACTTACTTTGTTATAATATCAAAAAGCATATGGCTAAAATAGAGTACTATCTTTCTATCTCTCTCGCTTTCAGTCTCTCCCTCTCACTTTTTCACTGCCAACTGAAATTGATGCCGCCAATTAAGAGGCGATGGCAAAAACATTTCGTACAATTTTTGCTAAAATTGTCAAAGCCATGCAACATGGGGCAAGGGCATGGAAAGAGGTAGAGAGTGTGGGAGTAAAAGGGAGAGAGAGAGAGAGGGAGAGGCATCAGTTGACCAGCATATCTACACTGCAAACCACACACATCACCACTCAAAAACATCCGACACAATCCAATGTTGATTACCACATAAAAATCCATTGCAACGCAGTTGACCAGCTTCCACACAACCCACAAACACACAACACACACTCCACATTACACTCTTTGCTCCTTCTCTTTCTCTCTTTCTATCAAAGTTCTCCCACTCCTCCCACAGCTTCATAACTGTTTTGATTGCTGCAACGGGCGCAAATTATTCCTAAAAACAAACACAACAAATTCACACACACTCACACACACATACAACTACAATTACAAATACAAATTCATTTGAGTGGATTTGCTTTCTCCTTCTTCTCCTCCCTCGTCGTGAACGGCATTATCCTTTTAGTCCTTTTTGCAGTGCATTTTATGCGACCTGCGCCATTTCGCTGTCGCTGTCGCTGCCAACGCAGACGCTGGCGCTGACGTCTCCGTCGGCGTCGTCGTCGGCAACTGATGATTGTCCTGCAATTTGTGTCCTGGACGTGCATGCGTGTTGGAAATTGTCGTTCTTATTGCCTTTTCAAAAATTATTTCGCGTTAATGGCAATTACCACTTGTGTATGTCCTGGCAAAAGGACTCTCCCAACTACCCCCTCGCACTCTCTCTCTCTTTTCTCCTTCTCCTTCAATCCCCCCCATTCGCTCTTTCTCTCACTGCACTGCAATTCGAAATTATTTTTAAAGAAATTTAATGATTTCAAGTTAATTTATGTTAAGTGTACTTAAGTGAAAATTGTGTGTTTCGAAATTAGCCAAACTGTGAGCCATGTGGGCGTATTGGCCATGTTGGCATGTGGGCGTGGTTTATTGCACCATACAATTAGTTGCACTTTGATGGTCCGCACATTTTCTCTGAACTAAAAATTGCATCAACATTTTAGCCTAATTAGCAAAAAAGATTTAACAAATAATCGTAAATTTTTGTTTTTTAAGAAATCGGATTGCTCCAAATTAGATCATTAAATATTGCAAATACAATTTACTCTAAAAGCGCTTAAGATTTTATGTTTAGTCAGTGAAATATTTAAGAATGTCACAAAAAGAAACAGAGAAAAATTTAGAATTAAAGGCAAAGAGCAAATATATGTTTTCAGAAAGTAAAACGTTAAAGATTTTTTAAAAAGTAGACTGCTTTACATGATTTACGTCTGCTTAAAATTATTAATGCCAGTGAAACGTTTACGAATTCGAATTGAAAAAAGATTCAAAATGAAAAATAAAATAGATTATTATAAAATAAGTGTGAATAAGTTAAAGAATCTACTGTACAAACTATCCCGAGTTTTTCTTTAGTTTATAATAATATAAATTTAATGTGTTTGATAATACTAATAGTCATACTTGAGGCAAACAAATTATATAATTTTAAATTTTAACGATGACACACAGATGCACACACACACACACACACACACACACACACATATATATATATGTACAATATACTCATACTTATGTATGGCTATTTACAAAACTGGAAAGAAGAAAATTGTTTAATTTTCTGGAACTCGTCATAAGCGAAACCATAAATTATCAGATATAGAAAAGAAAAGGCAAACGATTGGGGTCTCTATGAAGCAAAGAGTGAGAGAGCAACAGTGGGGCAGAGAAAGAGAGAGAGGGAAAGAGGAGAAAAGAGAGAGAGGCAACTAAATAACTCCGAAGAATGAATTATGACAGTTCTAATTGACTGAAATATGGTGCGATGGCTGCTTTCCATCAACTGTACGATATATATATATATATTTTAGACTTTTGTGCGGGTTATTGTGGGTGAAAGAGCAAGGGAGGGGAGAGAGGAGGACAGAGTGAGTTGAAGTATCTTTCAGATACTTTGCTTCACTTTCGTTTCAGTTACGCTCCCTGCATTGAATGGGAATTGAAATGCTCGAACAATGAGGCTGTTCTCGGGTTTTGACTCTGACTGCGACTCTTGGCTGTTGCCACCGAGTGTTGCAACTCTCTTGAGCAGTGCCACAAACATCTACACAGAACAACAACAAGAATAAAAAAAACAGAACCCAAAAGCCAGTGAAATGTGTCTAAAGACGGCAAACGGCAATGGGCGACGACTCCTGCCATAGTATTTCATTTATTTTTTTTTTTCTGAAGTGCCAGTTTATGTATCTGAAAGATACGCTTAGCAGGCACACACACACATACACATAAGCTGTGTGTGTGTGTGTATGAAGAAAGGAAACGCCATGGCAAGCTGTTGGTAAATGGAAGAAATGGATTTTTGACAGATTTATGACTATCGAGCCGTCTTCATTTTTTGAATTATTGCCATCGAAATAGACGAAAATTTTCAATTTTTTTTTTCAGCTTCAGTTCTTCTTGGTTCCGTTTCTAAAACTGCCTCCCGCCGTTTCAACCCGAAACACATGGATTTCGATTGGATTTGGATTTTGGTTTCAGCTTCCATTTCGACTTGGCATTGGCAGCAGCATAGGCAACGCTTGCCACAGGAAAAGGAAGTCTTGTGGCTTTCTTTTCAATTTGTCCACTTTTCTCTTTTTATATTTCAAAACCTCTTCTTACCTATAAAGCACTCTAAGGGTTCGCTTCGACTTCCTAGCTCTTGAATTTGAGAGCATACGTTTTATCGGAAACACAGACGGATGCGTTTCTTGTTGCTTTTCATGGCCAACCATCGAGTAACTTCAGATATTTCCAATCATAATACAGCATATTTATAGAGAAATAACTGATTTGTTTTTAAATTTAGAGTATTTTAAAAAATTTTGCATTTCAATAAATAATTAAAATTTCACCAGTTTCAGGAAATGAAAACGATTATTTATTAAATTTTTTTGGGATATTGGAACTATCAATTCTTTTCTTTATTCAAAAGTAATACTTGGCTTTTTCAGCAAATTGATATCACGAGAAAATATAGTGTTCTTTTTGATAGACTCTTTACAAAAGAATATCTGAAAATTAACCAATATATTAAACAGTCGTTCATAAAAGCAAAAAAATAAATATTTTGAGCCTCAACTTTTGTAAATTTATTCATTTTTGTTTTTTGTTAGACGATATCCCGACCATAGAATACCTGTTATAATACAATACAATATATATTAAAGTACTTTATTGAAATTACTACCTAATAAACACTACTGCATACTTTTTGGTGTATTGATTGTATTAAATTAATTATTATTAACTTTGCTTAGCTATTTCTGCGGTTCTACTTGAGTCATACGAGTCTCTGAGTTGAGATTTGAATTATTTTTTTAGATGCGACTTTCTTTTCAAATGTTTCGAATTTCTCAGTCGCTAACTAAGTACAGCTCTAAGTCTCAGCTTTAGTTATAGACGCCAGCTGCGCACGTCGCGAAAAGTAAACAAAAGACTACATAGAAAACTGAGGAAAATAGAAAAAATAAAGAAAATGGAAAGAAACATTGGCCGAAAGGAAAAAAATCTATAAATGCAGTAAGCATGCAATTTACGATCGATCGATTTCAAGTTAAGCATATGCGATGTTGCGGACTGTGCAACCGTGCAACTGCCACAGCAACTGCCACAGCAATTGCCACTGCAACTGCAACTGTGCAACCGTGCAACATTGCAGCCCAGAAGCGATTGGAATTGTGGACGGAGACGCTAAGAAAATGCCGAAATGTTTGGAAAAAGTGGCATGTTTAAGGATAGGGGTAACTGGGAGGCGGCAGAAAGAAGGTGGGGGTATGTGGCATATGTCAGCTGTGGCAGCAGAGCACCGTTATGATGTGCGCTTGATGCCCAACGGCGGCGCTGCAACATTTTGCACTTAATTTAATTTGTACGGCAAACAAACGGCGCACATTTCATAGCAAATATGAGCGGAGAGGTGGAGAGGCAGCAAGACGGGAAGGGGGCATGTGGCAAGTTCACAATGCAGCGCCACATCAAGCGATTTGGCCCGCAGCGTGCAAAAAAAGGGGGGCGGTAGGGCAGGGGGGGGGGGCGTGGCAGTGAAGAGGGGTAGGGGGTTGGGGCTGGGGTTGGGACAACTGCTGTAGCATATCAGTTTCATGGAACTATGGTCACGATTTGGCAATAATGTTGCTTAAATACGCTGCGAGATGGAGACGCAGATGCAGATGGAGATGGAGGCAGCGACTCTGTGGCAGCAACAGAAGCAGGAGATGCAGGCTGCCTCACACTGGACCTGCACCGGCTGCAACTGCAACTGCCACTGCAACTCAATGTGGATTGTGGAGTGTGGAGTGTGGACTGCGGCCTCGATGGCCAATTGTAAAACATTTCGTTTGGCAAGATTTGTTTGCGGGATAAAAATAAAATTGTTCATTTAAAGTAGCTGCTTCTGTGTGTTGTGTTGTTGTGTTGTTGTGTTGCAGGCAACTTCAGTATGCCTGCCCCCAAAGGCGGCAAGCCACGGGGCATGCCCCATTCGCCCGCTTCCAAATTGGCTTTGTTTATGAGATCGCTTTTATCGGTCGCATTGCCAAAAAGGACCTGCGGGTTAATTTCTTAACGCTACTTAAGCTTTTTTCTCCCCTCTTTCCTTTTTCTCCTCTCTGCGATTTTCGTCTCACTAATTTCCCACAAATTCCAGCGTCTTATCAATCCCATTTAGATAAGATTTGTGCGGTTGTTACAACTCGATTCGTTGATCACATCGATACGCCCGATTGAATATCGTGTTAAAGCCATTCACAACTTGTCCAAACCTCACGAACTAACAAATCTTTTTCCTATTTTTTTTCTAAATTTTTTGTTTTTTTTTTCTTTGTGGTCAGGAAAACAACAATTGAAGTTGTTCGTTTACTGTTGCAAAAACATTTTCAAATTTACCAAAGCAACTTCCGAGCTAATGCCGATCAGTTTTAAATATATATACTCTTTTGAAGTTGGCTTTTTTTTAATTGTTTCATATTTAGCTTTTTTATTTATGCCAACAACTTCGTAAAATAATGGATATGTTCAGTTGGAAAATGTGGCTATTATCTATAAAGTAGGAAGAAGAAGATATGTCCGAACCTATTAATGATTGTCCGTGTTTGAACTCTAATTTAATTCCGCATCCAGACTGGAAATTTCAAAATTTGTCCATCATTGTCCATTTCTTTTCTTAACTTTCCCCTGGACAATTTTTCTCAAACTTCAATGTGACATAACATTGCCAAAACTTAACCGATTTGCAAGCGGAATATCATTTTGATCAACATTTTGACTCTTAATTAATTCTGCATCAAAGTTTTAGAAACTTAAAAAATTAATTTTTTTGCTCATTATTGACTGATTTTTTCGAACTTTTCCATACTTATTGAAAATCACTTTTTGAAAATCATCAATCTGTCACAACTTTGCCAAAACTTAACCGATTTTCAAGCGGAATATCATTTTGATCGACATTTTGACATTTAATTAATTCTGCATCAAAATTTTAGTAACTTAAAAAATTTAATTGTATTTCCATTGGGTATTATGTAAAAAACTACCAATATATGTAGTCGATTGATTGACAATTTTATTCTTTATATTTATTTTTACATTTCGATATTAAACTCGATTCACAGTTCACATTTACATTACTACATCAGATGCAGAGAGAAAATGAGTGAAGGAATTCTTGAAATCTTAGTCTAAGTGAATCTGTAGTAACGTCTTTTAGTTTGTACCAAGTTCAACGATGCCAAATTGCTAACATAAGCAGCGTTAACTTGGCCATAAGGATCTTGACTTTTGCCAATCACAACAAAGTTGAGTTAGGTCGCTAAAAAGTTGAGATACAAATATGGCATGCAAATATGCTAAAGTCAATGCAATGCGATATCCGAATACTTGAAGATGTGGTTGTTGTGGTTGTTGTTGTTGGTGATGTTGGTGTTGTTGGTGTTGTTGCTCTTGTTGTTGTCGTTGTAGTCTCGGCCGATTGGCCTTTAAGCAAACGCTTTTTGTGCCAATAGCAAAGCGGTTGTTGCCCGTTTTTAGCCCCTCATTGTTGTTGTTGCTCTCGTTATTCTTGTTGCTATTGTTGTTGTTGCTGTTGTTGTTGTCATCGTCTCGTTGTTGAACGACCTGTAGCCTGCTCCCGTTGTAAATGTTGTCGCCATCGTCGTCGTCGTCGTCGTCGTCGACGTCGTCACAGACGACATCACACATTGACCATGGCCAGTGTAGAATTTGGTGCAATTGTCGTGGCAGCTTCACCTCCAACTGCCTCTCTTCCCTCACCCATTCACCCACTCTCCCCCCTCTTCCTACTCCCGCACCCACTGCTTCTTCAACTGACAGTCCGCTTTAGTTTCTACCTTCTACCACATCCACCTCTGGCCCTGGCTAAGGGGCTTTTGGGCCTGGTTCGCTGGCTGGTCTCTGCTCCATGTCTGATTTACGATCCCCAAACAGATGCAACCGATGCAAAGCGATGCAACCGATTCCGTGGCCAAGATCGTCGCCACGGTTATGCCAGGTCAGTTCCATTATTTTCTGGCCAATTCGCCATTGTTACAAATGCTAATTTTGATATTTTGTATTTAAATGCACAGGAGGCAAAGAAATGCTCACGGCATAGAACTTTATGGTGCACTTACACTTTATATCCTACACATCGAGGAGGTATCTATAGTTCCTTGTTGCTTTTGTACTCTCTACTGAATTTTAAATTTAATTAATATTTTAAATTTAAGCAGTTAAACTTTTTTTTTTTGGAAAATATGTACTTGCAAATACTTGAGTAATTTTAAAATATTCTTACTTACGTAGCATGTGTTATGATACTTCAGTTTTTGAAATGTAATATATTTAAATATTATAGTAATACAGATTAGTTTTAAAAATTTTAAGAGCTACACTTTAATTATTAATTTTTTTGCTTTTTTTATATAAAATAATTTTTAAATATGTATCTTTAATTTGATCAACTTTGCATCCATTCTTCAGTCACTATTAAATATTTATGGCATTTTAATTAAATTTAGCAACTTTATTTGTATAAAATTCTATAGCTCTGCCTAAAATTACTATACCTCAACTAAAATATTCAGATATTTAGACCATATTGCTTCCAAATGTCTAAAAAATTGTTGAGAGATTTCACAAAAAGAAATAATTATTGAAATTTATATTAATTTTTAAACTGATTAAATTTGAATACAAAATTTTTTTTATAATTTTGTAAATTATATAAAGTATTTCTACACCTAAAAATGTTTTTAAATCGATTTTTTTGACTTCGAAAATATGTTCAAAAAACGAAATCTCTAACATTTGAGGAACACTGACATTTCGAACGGTTGTTTTCAAAAGCAATTGTCTTTAAAAACTCTAGAGATTTCTGCTCAAATTATAATTGTTCTATTATTTGTAGATAGAGCATTTTCCTTGTCGACTTGAGTTTGGAAGTTCTTGCTTTAGCTTATTTTCTAGTTCATGCCACAAATGTGGCATTGAATTTCATATAGCAACCGTCTAGCAACCGATGCTGATTCTTCCCCTCCCTGGTCCTCCAGTAATCGCCCAATCGTCCAATCGGATTCACAATCGTAAGCGTCGCACTTGGGGAAACTCGTCTCGTTGCTGCTCCAACGTCGCCAGAGTTTCGATCGTCGTCGTCGTCGTCGTCGTCTTCGTCGTCGTCGTCGTTGCTGTAATGGATGTTATGTTCTGGCGGCGATCGCATGACAGGCGCATGTTGCAGCCGCTGGCATCCGCACCATTATGGCAACCTGGCAACCTGGCAACTTGGCAACTGTGATCCTCAGTGGTCTCCTGGTCCTCCTGCCCAGCGAATGCATCGCGCATTCCCCAAAAAGCGTGTAATCAATAAACAACAAGAGCCATCGAAGCTACGATCCGATGCCCCCTTCAAGAGCCTGGTTACCTCCTACCCAAAAGCTCAAACTCAAACTCGATCCCGACCTCTCTCCCTATCCCTCTCCATCTGTCTCTGTCTCTCTCTCTCTCTCTCGCTCTTTGGAGACAGGCATCTCGTGTAACCTATGGGAATGCTGAGCAGACCTGGCGATTGCGCTCGATTGTATCTGTTCCTTTTCTGTTTTTTTGTTTTTTTTTTTTCTTTCGCTCTTCTTCTGCCTTTTTGTATCTGGATAATGATCCATTGTTTGCATCTTGAACTTGTTTTAAATGCGCGCGCACTCACACACAACCTCCTCCCAAGTTCACTCCATCTTGTTGCAGCCTCCTCATCATCAGCAGCATCACCATCACCATCACCATCATCATCATCCTTATCCTCATGCTCATGCTCATTCTCATTCTCATCGTCGTCGTCGTCTTCGTCGTTGTCTTCTGCCTCGTCGTGGTCGTCAATGCTGCAGCCATATCTGGACTCTGCCTGATTCATTCGAACCAAAGGAAAAAAGAAGCCTGAAACAAAGCTGCAAAAATTGCTGAGCTATCCAGAAGACATGTTCAACAATTTTCTTTTAATTAGAAGATATTTTTGCGCCTATTAGAATATGTTACGTCACATGGGAATTTGGTTAAACTGCATGCCAGAATGGACAGGGCCACCTTGTAATCGGGCATGATGAGCTCAAGCCTTGAGTTCAGATCATAAAGATCAACTATGTATACATGGACATAAATATGTACTGAAGAAAATTAAAGAAGTCCTGCCTGACTACCAAGGTATTAAACTCGTAATCTTTAATATTATTTTGTAGAATCATTTAATCAATATTGATAAAGTAAAACCCTATTAAAAAATAATGTAAACCCCACTTCAGTTCCGACTACAGAGTATTCCCTAATCAAGTTTCATTAATTTATTTCTATTAATCTGTTGTATATAAAACTTTTTGCATTAATCTCAAGATTAGGCCGTAAATACAGAACTCACTCACGTGAGAAAGAACTAACCTGTTCCAATATGCTCATATAATAATATATAATATTCTCAATATCAGTTCTTTAGAACCTAACGACAATACGAAATCCATAAACAATTTTAATCTAATCGCGCGCAATGAATAAACAATAATTCCTGTAAGAAATATGATCAGCAACGATTTAAAGCTTATAAATCAATCAAAATGTTGATAGCCCCTTGACGGATTTACAATCAGAGTTCTATGTCTATAAGGCTTTATTATTATATTTCTGCAAAATGATTATAAATCATAAATTTAGATTGGCAAGTGAATACAATTTTTATTCGACGTGACTCAATCGGGTCTTTAATCCCCAATAGTATCATATATAATATACAAATATTTATATATATATATAACGCATTTGTACGATTGTAAGAAAATCGTTTAATAGCATTGTCTAAGATAAGACACGGATTGACAACTTGTAGTTCTCTTATCAATCAGTTTGGACTGCTATGCAAGGTACACTCATATATCACACAACGAATACCTAATGAATACGAGTACTCATAACTCAACCCTCTACGGATATATGATTTGCATGGCAATTCCAATGAAACATCCAAACTGACAACCATAAATATTCAGCTCAAAAACGGCAACCTTTTGTTTTTAGTTTTTTTTATTTCATTTCATTTTATTTTAATTTTCTTCCTTTTTTTTGAGATGGAAAAGAACTTTTAAATATTCATGGGCGATATTTGTCGAAGCGACAGATCTCGCAAGTTGTCCATGTCGATGGTACGATCGATTGTCCTCCTGACTTGTCCTTTGTTTCAGCTCAATGCCAATGTCGATTGTTTAGGAACCAAATGCCAATAACAATGGGTCATTTGGCTGTGATTCTTTCTGGCCAGGCTAACTTACCGCAAAACGTTACCGATCCTGACAGCCAACAAGTATTGCACGACTTCAGCTTGAATTGCCAGGCTTCTCTCCTGTTCTCGTGTCCTCTTGTCCTTGTTTGCATCTTCTTCTTCTTTTTGATTCCCTTTATTTTTGTGTTTTTCTGTTGGGGTCCACTGAGTGATTTATTTAGTTTGTGTCAATTCCTGAAATTATTGGCCCCAAACGAGCAGCCAATTCCATTTGGTTTGCCATCAAGTTTTTTGTCGTCGTGCTGACGTCTCCTGCATAACTTAACACATTTTCGGTATTCCCCAGAAAACCCAGTTCATAGAACACCTTTGGAATCCCTTCAGCAAATCCCTAAAGATACCAAAAAACTTGTTGATTTTGTTTGGTATGTCTTAAATCTTTATCGGAAGTGGATATTGTGATGAAATAAATGAAGTTCGACTAAGTTTTGAAAAAAGACTTTGGATACATTTTGAGTTTTTTATAGTTTAAAATGGCTTTTCTAAAACGGATATAATTAAACATATTTTTTCTTTATTATTTATTCTACTTAATAAGCAAATAAATATCAAAAATCTTTATTTTTACCATTATTTATTTCTTATCTTTCTGCATTTAATTTCTGCAAGTCTACAGTGTCTTACAGCTAATTTCAACTTAACAAGATATCAACTGAATTAGTAGGCAAGTTTTGAGCTGACATAGAATAAATAAAACAATCATTAGTTGATATACATATTATTTAAGTAAACCATTGCAATTAAGAATTCGATATAAGAAGTTTTTGTACGCTCTTCCTATTTATGTCTCTCAATCTTTCTCTTAAATAACATTTAATATTAAAGAACATACACTTTGTTCGAGCGCTGAGTTCATTATAGCGTTGCCTGACTGTAGTTGCATAGACAAACGTATTGTTAAATGGCAAATCACGTTGCAAAGATTGCGAGCTTTCAGCCAACTGATGATTTGTGCTCAAATCGCAGCAACTTAATCTACATCTGAATTCGCGAATTCGAAATGCCAAAGACGAATCGCATCTTGTGCTGAGGTTGAGATTGCATTTGAATGCATTCGGGTACTCGTAAATAGGTAGCACATTCGAAATGGAGGAGCCACCGCTTGTTGCAGCCATAATTTACATTTTCATGCGCCTCGGCTGTCAATTGAGTGCAGCCAACAACTCAGTTTAATGGCAGAGACCAAGAGGAGCAACAACAACAACCACAGCATTGAAATTTAAATAGAAACAACAACCACAGGCTGGGGAACCACAGTGCAACCACAGTGGCTTCAAATGGCGCTAAATCAAACGATGGCCACGAAATTGCCATAATGACGACACAGCGATGATAATGACGATGATTATGTTAATCATAATGATGATGAGCATGCAGCAGCGTGAGGCATGCACCTCAGTGATGCGATGGTTGGTGGAAAATTCGTTGGGCACTTGTTGAAATCTCAGTGCTACTTGCAACTTTGCAACGCCGAAAAAAAAAAAGCTGAAGAGCAAAAAAAAATTATTGCACATGTTGCAAAGACGGCAAATCGAAATTATCGCATAATCGTGTTTGCCACATTTTGTGGCAATTTCAGTTCAGTTGCTTCTGCCTCTCTCTCTCTCTGTGCACACAGAAGCGACAACGTGTTGCATGCGCACAGAACGTTCCTCAAAAAGTGCAAATTTGTGGCAGCTACTTGTACTTGTGCCACAAGAACGCAAAGGTTCAACCAGCTGCCACATGTGCCGTCGATCGTCCCACAAAAAGTCACAATGGTCACGATCGGCTTCGGGTGAGTTGGTGTGGGGAGAAAAGCAGAGAGTGGGGCAACTAATTGTGGCATGCCACTCAAACAAGTCATTCAGGAAGCGGTTATTTCTGGCATTGATTACCCTAAGTTATAGTAAATAAATATGTAGGGTAAGTTTAGCAAACTCGAGGTCATGTATTTATATTGTCAAAAGACACTTTTTGACAACAACAAACAACACACAAAGCACTTGCAAAAAAGCAAGGAGCATGGTTCGGCATACAGCTGTTTCAAGAGACACCAATCTCTATCATCAGTACCGTTCTGCTGACTTGACCAGCGATTCAAGCTGAATGTCAATCTTGCGTCGTTAGAACCTGTTGAGAATTCTAAGGCGAAAAATTGACAAAATAGCTGTAAAAGCTGATCTTGCCCTTTGTGTGTTGTTGTTGTTGCTGTTGTTGTCAAAAAGTGTCTTTTGACAATATAAATACATGACCTCGAGTTTGCTAAACTTACCCTATATAAAATAGAAAGGTCGCCAACCAACAAATAATCTCCATTATTTAATGGATTTTTACATTTGTTATTTAGTAAATAAATATGTCTAGCTTAATTACAAACCAAATATATATGATAATGTGACACTGGAAGACAGTTAAAAATACTCTTAATTCTATTAATTCTTTTATATAAAATGCAATATTTTCTAAAAGTAGTAGTAGTAGTAATTTTCGAAATAAACGGCCTTTCAAAATCAAGACATTATTTCTATATTTAAAAAGTTTTTGTGATCAACTTATTTTTGAAATATAGTTCAGATCTTAGAAGTTTCTAAAAATGTGATGAGAATATATATTTTTTTGATCAGTGTAGAACACAACTATTTGTTTTACTCAATTTGTCACCTCAGCAAAAAAATTGCTTTGGCTTAACAATCTCAAAAATCTAGAATAACAATCCGATTCAAAGTCAGTAAATATTTTTTCTGCTACACACAGTTCGATTTCAAATGCCAAATCGACGAAATGTTTAAAAATGCAGTAATTTTTTTAGTGGTGAGCTCTTTGGTGCTTGGACTTTCAGCCTTTCAAGAGGAAGACAACGAGTTGATCACTGAGAAAATAGCCGACGAGTTATACACTATTGAAGGCGTGATCCTGCCTCCCAATCCAGAGTTACATGTGGGAGAAAAGTGGCCGGCAGATATTACAGTCTCTGTGAATGGCGGCGAGTATTTGGGATTTGTGCGTCAGGATGGCAACTTTGTTGTAAGCGGTGTTCCTTCCGGGTCTTACGTATTGGAGACCCAACATCCGGACATTTATTTTCAGCCAGTGCGTGTTGACATCTCATACAAGGGCAACTTCCGCGCAAGGAAATTAAGTCACATTAGGCCAAATCAAGTGGTAAAGCTGCCTTATCCACTCTATCTGAAGCCAATTCGACGTCACAGATACTTTCGCATACGGGAACAATGGAATATCATGGATTATGTGCTGAATCCCATGGTACTGCTCATGGTAGTGCCATTGGTGTTGATGCTCTTGCTTCCCCGATTGATCAACGATCCTGAAACCAAGCGTGAAATCGAGAATATACAATTTCCAAAGATTCCGACCGTAGTTCCCGATTTTGGTGACATGCTCACTTCGTTCCTAGCTGGCAAGCGTACTCCCGAGAAGCAGAGGAAAGCAAGTACGGGAATTCCAAACAGAAAACGAATTTAAAAAATCAGTTTTAAAGATAGTTCCTGTTGTAAAATTCCATTTGTCAACTGCCAACTGAATAATAATTAATTCACTGTCGATTTTATGGTATTTCTATTCTAAGATATCAGTTTCTTACCAAATATCTTTATCCTCATATTATCGAAAATGTATTTATTTATCTTCTAAATTCATTTGTTTAAATCCGATCTCTTTCAATGAGAT